>JAUMHE010000043.1:1866023-1894539 GCA_032359235.1 Enteromius mattozi
GATGTTGGCCGGCTGGTACGAAATTTATAAAGTTGACCTGTCCTTTCAATGTTTGTGGAAGATTGTTTGTTGTGGTTTGCTTCTGTTCCAGTGTTGCTGCCAGTTCTCTAAGTACTTGATTATGCCGCCAAGTATAGCGCCCTTGGGTGAGACTTGTAATACACCCTGACAGAATGTGCCTTAGGGATGCGGGTACTTTACACAAGGAGCAGGCGGGATCTTCTCCATACCACTCTTTCAAATTTTGGGGGGAGGGTAACAGGTCGTATGTGGCTCTGATGGCAAAACTCAGCCTCGCTCCCTCCATTTGCCAAATGTCACACCAGCTGAGCCTTTTCTTCTCCAAGCCCTCCCAGTTGGTCCATCTCCCCTGCTTAGCCATTGAGACAGCTTTGGCATGTCACTCTCCCTCCTCCTGTCTCCTAATTTCTTATACCACTAGCTGTCTCTTCTGCACTGATGTTGCTTTGTGCCACCGAGGAGTTTTTGGGATGAGTCCGAACCCTGCCCTCCCATGCTGTACTTGACCCACCACATCTCTGAAGTACAGAGCAGACTTTGCACTCTGAACAGCTTTTGATGGATTCCACTTCCTACCTGCTACCACCCGGGGGGCCGCTGTTCGAACAACTGCATCATCAGATTCAGCAATGGTCATGACAAGCCTTGCTTTGGTGCATTTAAACTCTTCCACGAGCCCTGTGAATGGTAACTCCAACTTGCCATGTCCATAAAGTCCAACGGAACTTAAACAACGTGGAATTCCAAGCCACTGCTTCAGTTGTATGCTTATCAGCCGTTCCACCTTTTCAACCTTAGTGATCGGGATCTCATACACAGTTAAGGGCTTGGGAGTCTTGGGAGTATACCAAACTGAAAGCACCACGCCTTGAGTTTTCCTGGCAATAATTTATTTATTATGTATATATATTTTATATACATATAAACGTGTGCGTCTTTATGTATAAAAAATAAGTATACACGCATATATGTAAACAAAAAAAGTTTATTTTGGATGCGATTAATATATAAATAAATATATATATATGGAAAATATGTAGAAAATATTTTATTAAAGCGTTGTCACTGAATGGATACTCTTTTACTTTGACAGTTTTGTTACTTTTAATGGCAGTAAGATATTGGCTAAATGCATCTTTTGGGAGAGTACCTTTAAAGGACACTGAGATTCAGAGTGCTGTAAAACCTGTGTATATATAAAATAAATTTTGTCTAATAGTAAGTTGAATTGTAAGTAGTACATGATGAGAACATTGAGTACATAAAATGTTAACCAGTTACTGCTGTCCTAACATAATACACAACACCTGTATATTTTATCACTTCTTTACAGCTGCCACAAGTCCTTCACAATTCAGAAACTCACAAACAATAAACACATCGAGCAAGTCTTACAGTATATCCACCTGTCAAACCAGTAATCGCTAACCGCACCCCACAGGTAAACATTCGATTGAGCGTGATCATTATGAAAGGAGTCATTAGGATTTTTTGGCTGCCACACATGGGGGCGGAAAGATGTAAAACAGGCTGCCACTGCTGCTTGGCTGGATCTACCACTGTTGCTTTTTTTTACTGCTGGGTCAAGCCAGACAAACTCCAGCACTGCAACCTGAAATCCATCCATGTTCTCCTACCCCTGGAGTAGGAGGAGGTGTTTTCAGTACCCACAGAGGAGGTGTTCTTTTTCTAGTGGAGTGTTTCTCGGGCCCCTCACCTCCTGAAGGAGCTGTTCTGACAACAAAATCAGCTCAGACGGGTTCAGGGTTGGAGGGTCAGGTTCATTTCGCTGACACTGAGCAGATATTGTGCAATTACGATTCGCTTGCTGTCTTTCTCTGGGACCTATAACATTCATTGCGATGTGTGAAATGTCATTAAAGCATCTTGAAACACTCCATCCGAACGAACATCATGGACTAACGCTAAATCCATTTTGCTGACACATCTGTTGAGATCTGGCTAGGATTGCCATGTTTTTGTCCAGAGAAATGAAGAAGTGCATTCCAAGCCAAATCAGAAACACGAATGGACTCCTCGAAGGTTTCTGTTTGGCTTGTGCGAGTAACTCACACTTTTCCTCACATCTGTCTTTGTTTTGGGTTACTGTGGTAGACAGCTGGGGGGTGGGGGTGGGGGGGGGTGTCTGAGAAAAGGCTTTGTTTGGGGTCAACAGCTGGGGGGAATGATTGGCATGCATTTGAAGTAATTGGGGACCCTTACTTGCCAGCCGAGAGACCACACAACCAGCAAGCCCAAACTCGCTGAAAGCAAGTTCGCTTTGTCTATTTTCGAGACTGTTAACTGTCTTGTGTGTGTGAGAACTTATGCATGTGTGTGTCTGAGGACTTGTTTTTGTGGTGGGACCAAAGCAGTGACATTGAGTGTTGCTGTGTAGTTTTTTTGCAGATATTTACTATAAACACTAAAAGTTATAAACTCACTAAGTGCACAGAGATGCAAAAGTATTTAAAGGAGTAGTTCTTCTTTGTAACTGATGGGAGAAATTTCGCTTTGCATCACCAATGGATCCGCTGCAGTAACTGGGTGCCATCAAAATGAGTCCAAAACATCACAATAATCTACATGACTCCAGTCCATCAATTAACATCTAGTGAAATGAAAAGCTGCCTGTATGTGAAAAACAAATGCATAATTAAGGGATTTTAATGGACTGGTACATAATGGCAACATTTTATTTCGTTCGTCCACTTTAGACATTCTACTAACAGTATGTAACTTTGCAACTACATGCCAACTAGCAGTCATTAGAGTATTAGTAGACTGTCTGCTTAATATCTTCTAACACTTTATTTTGATGGGCCCACAACATGCTACATACTGACTATCAGAAACTTTTCAAGTATATGTCAACTTGATGAAAGATTAAGCTGTTTGCACTTTATTTTGATAGTCCTCTTTCGAAATTCTACTAACTTTAAGTAACTCTGTAACTACATGTCAACTTATTCTCATTCATTTGCAACTACTGACTATGTAACTAAATAAATTTGCAAGTATATATCTCAACTTATTCTAACCGTAACCCTACCAGTCTAATACTCTACTAACACTCCAACGAGATGAGTAGATATGTAGGTGCAACGTTACTTATAGTCAACAGAATGTGTTGAAGGGACCATCAAAATTAAGTGAAACCAACATTTCAATGAGGTTATGAACATGGCATCAGGATCTGCCTCTGGAAGTCTCTAGCTCAGGCGTCTCAAACTCAACTCCTGGAGGGCCAAAGCTCAGCAGAGTTCAGCTCTAACCAGCTCTAAATCACACCAGATTGGAAGTTTCTAGTTCTACCTGGATCAGGTGTGTTGGATTAAAGCTGTGGCCATTTAGGAATTGAGTTTGATATCAATGCTCTAGCTCCGTGCTGGGAATGGACTCTGGCTTCATGGTGGGTGTGGGCTGTGGCTCTGGATCAGTTGCAGGCTCGGGGAGAGGCTGGATGAGCTCAGGAGCATGAGCTGAGACTGGTGCAGTCACTGGGGGGTTGAGATCTTCCTCTCTCGTGCAAATACTGTGAAGGCGGACACACAATGCATGAACACCCAGTCCAAATACTAACTAAGGACCAACTTTGAGCAGACATGCTCTCCTCTCAGCTTTGAGCCATGCCTGGAAAAACATGCAGAGACTGTCAGTGGTGTAGTGGACGGTGGGCCAGATCTAAAAAATCCTGTGTGTGGTCTTCAAGGGAGCAATCCCAGTGTGAGAGGAGAAGGATTTGTACTGCTGTTAGACCCATTTAAGGTCCGTTCTTCTCTCATTGGGTGGCTGTGGAAGCAAAGAGAAGAGAATAAAATTAAGAGCTATATTTACATGTGAATATACAAGACAGAAATTGACACACAGGTGTACACAATGTGTAGCTATGGCAAAGCTGTGGCTGGGATATACTACATGACTGAAATGACTGAGGATCACAGACTACCAGACTTTTAAGTTGTTCCAATCACAACAAAGTCAGACAGAGTCATGTGACTTTTTGCTAGGAAATGCAAGACAAATAAAAACAACGTGCACAGTACTGGCTGAAAATATCAAATACTGTATGTCTGATATCCTCTGACTGGATGGAATCAGATTCTGAAGCAACTAGATCTAGAACTTAAATCTGTAAATCATGTAGTGTATTCTAGCAACAGGAACTAAACAATTGAAATGCAGAGAGTGTTGGAGACATACACTTTAAAATAAAAGTCCATGGAAAAATAATATTGTCTTTGAAATACGGTTAAAGTGCTAAATGTACTTACAAGCTAATATGATGAGTTAAAATATACTCAATAGTTATTTCTATTGAAACGTGTTCATTGTGTATTTAAATATATTTACGGTTAAACATTTGCAGTGATGTAGACATTTTTAAATGTACATTTGAAATAATATTAACTTTAAATGTAATGCCAAATTAACTGTATAGTTCAAATTGTAATCAAGTCCTTTACATGTACCTATGTTAGTCAGCACATCAAAATAGGTGTGCCTTTGTAAAGCACAACAAATGATTATTAAAACATAATGAACTAAAACTTTTAATTTGACATTGTTACGACCTGAACTTTTTAAAAGTGCACAGTCATAAAAATGTACTCTTTGTGACATTTTATTTCATTAATATTATCAGCAAGTGTCTTTTTTTTTTTTTTTAAGTAAACTTTAAAGATTTGAATGGATGTTGAAGGTCATGGGAGTGATGTAAGCAGACGATAAACAAGCTCCTCCCGAACTTTTGTTTAGTAGTCCATATCTCAAACTGTCAGGATTTTCAGTGTGATTAGTTATACTGTGTCTCCTCACATCTGTTTTCTATAATCTATCCCATACTACGAACAACATCAGGTTTTTAATGTTATCCACTGACCTTTCCGCTCCCACGGGAGCCTTTTCTTTTCCCAAAAGATCTCTTCTCTTCTGACATCATGTTGTTCGTGAGCCAAACTATTTCATAGCTCACATGCAACGCTTACCGTTATGGTGCATGCAAAGAACTGTTTAACAGAAGGTCATGATCTTGAACTTGTGAGTGGAATGTCACTCATTTGTCATGTAGCGGACAGAGAGAACGACAAAGTTTTGCACACAGCAGTCTGGAAAAGTTGCAATTCAGAAAAAGCTCTTGAGGAGCTCTTTAGCATTCAGAAAAAGCTCTTGAGGAGAAGGAACTGAAGTAAATGTATCCGATATTAATTTTGCATCTGTGTTAGTTATTCTAGTCTTTTTTTTGTTAAACTGTGTTTATAATGTTGATAATATGGAAAGAGACTCTGCAAGTTGCAGATCTCTTACGACTCCTTCAGATTGATCAGCTGACAAACTTCCCCCAATTTGCACTTTATTTACTTCCTTGATTGCTCTTTTACTGTTAAGGTGAAATTCCTTAGCTGGGACCCGAGGTAAAAGAGAGAAGAGTCACCTGACGCTCTCATACTCACCTCAAGTGACGTGTAACCAAAACTCACAATATTAATATTTTGCCACAAAATGTGAGAAGTTATGTGCTGTCAGTATGCAGTAACATTAGTGTTCAACTAGACAAGGGCATCATTTGCTTTACTGCAATACAATGTAGAGGTGTTGCATTCCCTTTGTCTACTGAAATCTACTCTGCTGCTCATCAGTTATTCATAAACACTTAATGCTGAACAGACAACCAACAGAGTTTAGAACAAACAACAACTTTAAGGAACCTGGCAAGAACCTCCAGAGTGTGTAATGAACCATTTTAGTTCAACCCTCGCCACGGAAAATGCATATGACGGTTATGTCACGGGTAATATGAAGTGCTGACAGTAATAAAAAAGGGGCAAACAAGCCCCAGAGCGCTGAGTGACAGAACTTTAGCAAAGACTCTTGTGAGAGAGCATGATGGAAAAAGCCAAGTGGTGAAAAATCATGCAACCTTAAAGATAACACACCAGTGCTGTTAGAATCTCAAATTGTATGTGAACACCTGTAATAAAAACTGTAAATGGTCTGGGACTCATAATATGAGTCAGGTCAAATTTATTTGTATAGCGCTTTTCACAATACACATCTTTTTAAAAGAAGCTTTACAGTAAGTCATAAAAGTCTTAAATCTTTAACATATATAGCAATGGTATAAATGATCCTCCAAATTGAGTTGTATGTATTTATTAATTTCATTTTGTGTAGCAGATACATCGCCTAAACATTTGAATGTAAATCTATTGTTTTTACTGAAAGTGAAATTTGAAAAAAAATATTACAAGGTTGGTTATTTTAATGTCAAAACATAGCCATGGGTGAATAGTTCACTAGACGATCTATAATATGCATTTACATCTTATTAAAATATAAATATTAACATATTTAGTTTGAGGCAAGAGCAAGCTGTTCTCAAAAAGTATTAATTAAAATATAAATAAGATAAAATGTAATTTCAGATGTAACATCTCAGTACACAGACATTGTGATATCTATCTTTATTACAGTTAAAAATAACACATGATAAGGATTTTAGTCATGTATTTTTTTAGCATCCGTATTTCTATGGACCCTTAGTTTTATTTTACATTCCTTTGTAGTATCACATTTCCTGTGTTCACATTTGTTACCTTACTTCCTAATTTGGTTACACTTTATTTTAATAGTCCACTTTAGATATTCTACTAACTATAAGTAACTCATGTCAACTACATCTCAGTTAATTCTCATCAATTCACAACTACATGTCTACTAACTCTCAGAGTAGACTGTTAGGGTAGGTTTAAGGTAGAATAAAGTTTCTGGTAGTCAGCATGGACCCATCAAAATAAAGTGTTAGAAGATATTAAGCAGACAGTCAAATGCTCTGATGACTGCTAGTTGACATGTAGTTACCAAGTTACTTACTGTAAGTAGTATGTCTACAGTGGAAATAAAGTGTTACCCCTATTTTGATTTTATATATACATTATATCAGCCACAATAACAAAATCACATTCCCAGTATCATGTAATACATTGTGCTGAGGCATCGAGTCATAGATAGGATATTATTTAATATAACTCCGTATTCATCTGAATGAAGAAAGGCATGTACTGTGCATGGATAGCTTAAGGGTGAGTAAACCATCATTTTCATTTTTGGGTGAACCATTCCTAAACTATTTTTGCAGTGGGTGCATAATCCTGCTAAAAGAGGCCACAGCCAAAAGGAAACACCATGAAGAGGTGTTTGTGGTCCGCAACAATCTTTAGGTAGGTGGTACGTCGAAGTAACACAAGTGCCAAGGTTTCCCAGCTGAACACTGTCCAAAGCATAACACGCCAGCCTACCTTCTTTCCATAATGCAACTCTTCCCCAGGTAAACAAGACATGCACTCAACCATCCAACAGGTTGATTCATCAGACCAGGCAAACTTCATTCATTGCTCCATGTTCCAACTCAGATGCTCAGTGGTGGACATGGGTCATCTTGGGAACTCTGTTTATTCTGACACCTTTCTATCCAGCATTAAGTTATTAAGTTTTCAGTAATTTGAGCTACAATAGCTCCTCTGTGTAATCGGACCAGACGAGGTGGCCTTCGCTCTCCACGTGCATCAGTGAGCCTTGGGCGCCCGTGACCCTGTCACCGGTTCACTGGCTGTCCTTCCCTGCACCATTTTTGGTAGGTACTCACCACGGCATACAGCCCACAAGACTTGGCATTTTGGAAATGTCCTGAGCCAGTCATTTAGCCATCGCTATTTGGCCCTTGTCATGCTTGCCCATTTTTTTAAGTGAAATTTAAGGACTGGCTGTTCACCTGCTGCCTAATATATCCCACCCCTTGACAGATGCCATTGTAATGATACAATCAATGATTTTCACTTCACCTTTCAGCGGTTTAATGTTGTGGCTGATCAGTGTTTCATTCGTTTAATAGTCGGTTCTTGTTTGGAATGGTGGGTTGATACTGGTTGGTACTTTTTTTGTTTAGCTGTTATATTTGCACTTGCCTTTTTCTGTGTTTTCCTTATAATTTCATCTGCTTCTACAGAATATTAAAAAAAGGGCTGCACTCTGTCTTAAAATTGCATGTGTCAGATGTGTTCAGCTAACTTCTCAGAAGACTTAGCAAGCTAGTCTGTTTTTGATTGATTCTGGAACTCAGCATTTCAGTTTCCTCATTTTTTTGTGAGATGAATTGATCTTATATTTATAAGGTATATAATTACAGTATAATTATAGAGACCCAATAACCTTGCAGCAGCAAATGTGATTCTCACAAGAGTTTAAAAGAATGAAGTTCTAGACATAACCCTACTTTCCTGCAATGTTTAGTTCAAACAAACTTTAACCAGTCAGTCAAGGTCTTTGCATTCACCTGAAAATGACAGGTGTGTAAGAGCAGGGCTGGAACGACATTCTCTGGGAAGGTGGATCTCAAGAAGCAGGATCGAACATTTATGATTTGGAAGAATAAGAGATACTCTACCATTTTTTCCCTATATTTACGTATTGGCAGCAAATTCTGTTCTAGCACAAAACCATCTGTCTCCTTCCTACTGCTGCATCTCTGATCAATCTGATATTGAGTCATGCTCTGTGTTCATAAATTACTCTCGTTCTCTGAAATGCACACATTTACAGTTGAACATAGTGGTCATCTAAAAACATGTTTTTTTTTTGATGACCTGTTTTCCAATAAGTACTTAGTACAAGAGTTTTTTTTAAACTTGTTTGTGAAAAAAATACCAACGCAATTTCTAATAATAATAATAATAAGAAGAAGAAGAATGTAGCATCCAGACATGTTGAATAGAGTCATCCTTGACAGCAGTGACAACCTGTAGGAATTCAAATGGGTTCGCTTACTGCCATGTTGACAACACAATTATTCATAATAATCATTCATACCAATGGGAGATGTAATAACACTGATTATTTTGGGTGTAGTCCTACCTTAAATTTAAAAGAGGTAATTGTCTTTTTGCTAGAAGTTTTGCAATACTCATATGTCGGCCTTATAGTTAAGTTCTTAATAAGTCCTGTCTAACAGTTAAAACAGCCGGTTTGTTTACTTCAGAATGTGCATGTGAACAAGATGGAAAGTCTTAGAAATATATATGATTTATGTATTTCTTCCTCTTTTTTCCAATTGTATTCCTTATAAAAATTGTTATTGAAACATCATTTCAACATTTTATAACATATTTTATACAGTTATCATAACATGAACCATTTTAAATATGCTAACTGGAGAGTGAGATTTTACAGTTACAGCGAGGGGAGGACTTACCATAAATAACATCTTGTTATGAAAATGAGCTGGGTGAAGATTCTTCAAAAATTCTCTTTTTTTGTGTTCTATAAGAAAAACAGAGCATGGTTTTGGAACTGAATGTGGTTTAGTAAATAACAAAATGGCAAGTTTCCTTTTTGGGTGATCTATTGCTTGAAGAAGGCCCAGTTTTGTCCAGAGACTTCAATGTAAGATTTATTGCTGGTCTCTATTGACATACTGTAGACACTGTGAGCGGTCTGTCAAATCTATACAGTTTTGGAAAAAGAACACACATAAAAGCTCACACATAGCTGAGGTGACTTCATCTTTCAAAAGCCTGAATACTTGACTGCTCTCCATTCTCACACATCCAGGCTTGCCCTCCAGCACTCTGGGTAAAAGGCTAAAAATACTGGGCTGTAAGCCATCGCCAGTAGCCCAGGGATTAGTGGAGCTCAGTGTCTCTGGCAGCTCTCCAGTTCTATAGTAGCTTTTGTGTTTCAGATAGAAGCATGTCTCAAAGACTTCTCGGAGGCCAGACATGACATTTTTGTTTTGTTTCTGTGAGATCTGTCAGTTTGTTCGCAGTTACTTGAATTCTTACAGCCCAACATGTCTCTGGTGGTCTGCATGTTATCAGCTGATAATAAACTATTAATGAAGGACTGAAGGGTAAATGCACAAATGCACACATTTTGCTTTATGCACAAAATTTGAAATTAAGATACTCTGCCATGACAGTAAAAAGAAAAATGAATTAGCTATTGTGGCAACAAAAACTTGCAGTAAGTTGCATTGAGCATGCAATTAAACTTGTGTAGCTAGAAGTTTTTGTGTTCACATACTTTTGTACAACATGTTTTGGGCCTCTTACAATGACTGCATTACTAAAGTTTAAGGCATTGTCAGTCAAATGTATAAAGCTTTAGTTTAACTGGTGTGTCTTTGATAATAATTAGGCAATGGTCACTTGTTGTGAGTGATTGAAGTTTGTACCAAATGTGTACATGTACTATTTCTTTGAAATGAGGTTTGAATGAAGTTCACTTGTCGTTTTAAACACGGCAGAGGGATAAACTGTCATTATAAAATAAGCTATGGCTGTGGGTGTTGTTAATGTGCTTTTGCAAGTCTTTGCTTGCCTAGTTTCTGTTCCTTAACTTGTCAATAGATGTCAAATTGCTGCAGTAAACAGATTCCTTACACTTAGCTTCAGCTTACAAAGATTGTGTTTGTGTTCATTTAAACATGCTGAACTCATGCCTCGTCAGGGCTCCCGAGAGAAATGTCTCACAGACATTTGCAGCCACCTGTTTAAATCTGTGTTATGTGTTCAGAATTTCCCTTTAGTACTTGGAGTGAAACCTGTAGACTGTATTTTTGGCTCTCGTAGCTCTTTGCATCATATATTTTATTTAGTCAGCTTTTCTGCAGAAGCGTCATTGCACTTGTTTGCTTATTTGAGGTTACACTTACAGTACAGTCTGCCTTCTCGTCTGAGCTGCACAAGAAGAAATCGCCAGTATATTATAGCCACTATATGAGGATGTAGTTATAATGGAAAGATACACTTTGCTGAGGTATTGAACATTCCTTTTTTCCATTTCCAGAGAAGCGTAGTATGCCGGTACATTGAGGGTGGTCTCTCTGCGAGCCAGGATATTACAGGATCACACAGGCAAGCCACAAGCATGTCTAATGTCCTAATTGGATTATGCAGTTGTGGTTTCTTGACGGCAAATTATTCTGAACCCCTCGTGTTTTTAAGCGATGACAAATAATGCAAGACAGCATTTTGGCTTACACCTCATAACTAACTTGACTCGAAAATGTTCAGATGATATCGCCTGGTAGAATGTGACCACATAGGTCAAGCTCGTTCATGAAGCCATCAAGAAGTTTGTGGTCATTGCTGAGTTCCCCACACATTTGCTTAAAACATTCCTGGGAAAAGCAGCTGAAGTTTTTTCCCCCCAGAATTCCCCCATTTTGTCAACCAGGTCTCACAACAAGCCTGAAGGTTACAACTTAATAAAAACACAAGCGGAACCCCCTTATATATTTTTGCATGAAGTCACCTTTAAGCAACTGAATAAACTTTCTTCTGTGTCATGATTTCCTTATGAGGCAGCTCAGAATATATTGCATGAACGTTTGGAAACTGCATGAAAAAAAACTGTATCTAGCGCCAAAAAATCTCCTCAGCAAAAATTACATTAAAGTGATCAGAGCAGAATACATCCAGTGCTGTCATTAATATCAACATCTGCTGCTCTGTTGATCTATGTTTTCTGGGCAACCCCTAGGTTGGGGTTAATAATAGCCAGCAACTATATTAGGAGACAGAAGTGGCAGATTTAAAGCTATAATCTTCACTGTAATAATATATGTGTTTTAAGACCCGAGTCTGTGAGTTTTGTAAATCCATTTAATCCTCTGCCTCTCATTGAATGTGTAAAAGGAACCCAGAAATTGCACATAATGAGCTACTGCCCTGCCAGTGCTGTCAATTGGTGTGACCAATATGGTCATTAGCTGACAGTCTTGTCCCCTGTATGTGTTATGAAAGTAACTCTCAGCTCTGCTCGTCACAAACCCGCAGAATGCTGGTTAGATGTTCGCCAGCTATGCGGCAGACCCAGCCAGTGTGTTTTATGCCTGCATGCTCTAAAATAAACTGACAAAAGAGGTGCTGCTCCATTGCATGCTGCCTACACCAATGCCTAAAACATGAGATATTGGCTAAATACTGGTTCTTTGGTCTTAGTTTGCTGGCTGATATTTCTGTGATTAATGTTGGTGATGTTATTACTATTTTTGTTGTCAATTCTTAGGGTTAGGGGTTTGATCACACCCCCAACTTTAGTGAATGACAAATAAATCTGTCTAAACAAACCCATCCTCTTATTTCAATTCGTACAGACAAGGGAGAAGATCGCACAAAAAAAACATACTGCACATGAAAGTTGAAGTTTGGTGAAGTTCAAGTTTGATGCTGATTCAACAGACAATCCAAACCTTAAAGAGTGACCTCTTGGCGCAATTAAATTATATTCAAGCTGGAAAGGTTTGCAGTGTTATGCGTTGATTATATATTTTCACACTTTGAATGTATTAATGTGTTGTATTATTAATGAAAAACTAGCCCTGGAGTGTGACATCATATCCTGTTCAGTGCAGTGTCCGTAAAAATTTTACAATTTTGCAGTCCAATGTGACTTACTTCAGACACATTCACATGAAAGTGCAATATTTCATGAATGCACAAAAACGGCTTATCAATCTATAATAACTATTGTCAGTATTGGACCCAAATACTGTGGTATGATATTCCACGCAATCGCTTTTGTCTAGGAAGAGTGCCACTATAAACTAATAAACGTACAGGTCAGGAAAAATTATATATGTATATAAAGGAAAAAAGTGTAAGTTTGGAACCAAAATTTTCTTATACAACTTTGTCCCCAGTGCTTGTTATTGGTGAGTGACGTGCTATGGTTTGTCAAGCAGAAACACATTGTGTTGTGGTGCTTATGTGGGTGCTGTGAAAGTGAATTTGGCTTTTAACATGTTCCTGTTATAAAAAATTAAGTCCCATTGGCATTACAATATACAGTCCTTCTCAGTACAAAGTTACATGTATAACCCCTTTCACTTAATAACAAACTTCAATAGATGACAAATTGTTTTTTGGTTTTTTTACGTATGGGATTTATTTTTCTTTGAACGTGCATTGGTAAAACAAACTGTATGGAAACTAAACACTAGGATTAGGGGTTGGTGGAGCTATTAATATATTATACCATGGTAAGAGAACATTTATATCGCACTAACCGCATTGTATATCATAGTGAATATACTGTAATGGTCGGTGTATTAAATGGACTTTTGGACTTGTTTGCGACACACCCCTTTCTAAATGGTAAAGACACAATTATCTGGCCTTTTAACACTTCCTCAGTAACGGTGATTGTATTTGTCTCTCTTGTAGGCTAACAGGTAATGAACCCCTGTCCATTTTGCCACTGAGCTCACAGCCAGACGAAAGGGCGGGCAAGGCGCACTACAAGCTGTGTGATCGACTTAAACTGGAGAAGAAGCAGCGCAGAATGTGCAGACGGGACCCTGGTGTGGCTGAGACTCTAATGGAGGCCATCAGCATGAGTGCCTTAGAGTGCCAGTATCAGTTTCGCTTTGAGAGATGGAACTGCACCTTGGAGGGCCGCTACAGGTCTAACATTTTAAAGAGGGGTAAGTAGTGTGCAATTCATACAATGCCTATGCAAAATTTTAACATTCTACCTGGTCTCATGGCATAAACGTACCTGGGCACTCTTTTTAGTGAGACACGAAAAATGTACCAATAGGTACATATCCCTGCAGTTTCCAAAAGAAATGAACGCTAGAGGCAGTAAAACACCTTTTATTCCTTTCACACAAATTTACAGAGTTTAAATTAATAAAGCATAATTTTTGCACAATTACTAGAAATATATCATGTTATGACTTCAAAACAATATTAATATGCTTGGATTTGAAAACTGATGCTTTTGAACATTAGGGTTACACATATCCAGCTTCATATTTATGATTAGATGGTAGGTTTACTTGGTAGCTCAGGTGATACGGCGTTGCACTTCGGTGTTGGAAAGCTCTGGTTCAAATCCCGTGTAACTACAGTTCGACAAAACAGATCAAATCTGCATAAAAGGAAGTTTAAATGTCTTTTGATATTATTTTTTCCATTTGTTAACACTATCGGGTAGGTTCAGGGTTGGATTTGGTGTAGGGCATATTTCCAACATGATAGAGCATTAACTTTTAGCGACAATCCTTTATTTGAATCCAATATTTGAATTCTGAACCATGGCAATATGTAACTGAAGCAATGTAATAAAAACACAGCAATACTTACCTATTGTCAACGTAATAAACTGTGTTAGGGTTCACATATTAAACCGGTGTTTTAGCACCACTCATTTCTCTTGGAAACTGCGGCAAACCATGCATAAAGGTACATAAAAATGGTGTTGCACAAAAAGTACACAAAGGTACATATTTTTATGAGACCAGGTTGGTAACTGTGCAAATAAAAGCCATGTTATTTTACTGATCCTAATAATCTAATACTCTGATGAGAGTTAGAGGCCATTTACACAACACTGTTTTCTACTAAAAACAGAAAACGTTTTATACTTTTTAGCCATTCATTTACTTGACAGCAGCATGCCAACCCAGGCTCACTGAAAATACATGCTTTCCGTAGCATTGATATTACATGCCTTATTGCATATTTTGCCAGTTTGAGCGAAACTAAAACTTGTGTTCAATACATGACCATTGCCACATTTTAATTAAGTTGGTACATGCATTGCGGCAGTTTTATAACATAGCTTCAGGCACGTATTGGAGCTGTTCAGAATTCAAATGTCTGGGGAGTGTCGCTAAAAAACTTTAATGCCCTATCGTGTTGGAAATAAAACAACAAACCCAACCCTAAACCTACCTGATAGTGTTACCAAAAGCAAAAGTGGTATAAAAACACATTCGCTAATGCAACTGTGCTATTTTAACTTTCTTCTATGCAGGTTTGAGCTGTTTTAGTTTCACGGGACTGTAACGGTGAACCTCCGTACCGGAGCGCTTCACTTCACATCGGTACCAAGTAAACCTACTACATTATAAAACCATGAAATGTAAAGCTGTATATGTGATGCTAATGTTCAAAAGAATCAGTTTTCAAACCTCATAGCATGTTAGAATTGTTTTGAAGTCATAACACAAAAAAGTTTTACTGCCTCTAGTGTTCATTAGTGTTCATTAGTGTTCATAGTGCATTTCCAATGAGCCTGGGTAGAGAAACACAAAATTTTGAAATAGGGTTGAATGCAAGTGTCTGAAAACAATAACTGTATAGTCTCCATGTAAACTATAAAAATGTGAATTTGTGAAATCAGCGATATCACATGCACACATATTATGTGTTTTGTCTGTATGTTTGTGTGTTTCTTATTAAAAAAAAAACCTGTTTCTTTATGCCAACTACTGGCCTGACATGCTTAATACTTTTGATGTTGTCTTGCACACATGCCCTTAGCTGACAGGTAGTTACAAAATTACTAGTTAATAGGACGTCTAATGAGGACTTTAAAAATAAAATTAAACTTAGTATGTTACTTTTTTTTTAAGTTTAAATATTTCAGGTTTCTTCGATGAATACAAGATATTTATGTGAATACAGAAATCTTTTGCAACATCATAAATGCCTTTACTGTTCTTTTTGATTCGTTTCATGTGTCCTCGCTGAACACAAGTAAGTGCAAGAGGGGCTTGGAACTGTTACTAGCATTCTCCGTAAAAATCCTAGGATTGGAGGTCAGGAATGAACTATTGGCTGCCTTGTAATCTACGTGTTTCTCACAGGCTTCAAGGAGACGGCATTCCTCTATGCCATCTCTTCAGCAGGCCTGACCCACGCCATGGCCAAAGCCTGCAGTGCTGGACGCATGGAGCGCTGCACCTGTGACGAGGCCCCTGACCTGGAGAACCGCAAGGCCTGGCAGTGGGGAGGCTGTGGAGACAACCTCAAGTACAGCAACAAATTTGTCAAAGACTTCCTGGGTAAGAGGTCCAACAAGGATCTCCGCGCCCGGATAGATATGCACAACAGCAATGTAGGAATGAAGGTAGGCTGCTACTAAAAAGTATGGGGAGCATGGGAACTATAAATAATGTGGGAAATGTTACAGTATGTGACAGAAGCATGCATGAGAAACATGGAGTCATCTGCATATGGTATACTGTAATGAAGGTGACTGTATCATTAATCTTTCTTTCTTGCTTTCTTTCTTTCTGTCTCTGTGGTGGTTAAATGTTCAGCTTCATAAATTCTTTAGGGTCGCTCAAATAGTCTGTAAAGGTCCCATTTTAAATCACTTAAATTGGCTTTTTAATTCAGTAATTTATAATAAGTGCCCATTAATCAAGGTTAGGTTTCCCTTACAGTCTAAAGAGCACTAAGTTTGTCCAAGTCTTCCATTGTTTCTGGTAAGAGAAAGAGCTGAGGTAACATTGAGGCCCTCGTAAGAGTAAAAACAACACAAAAAAAAGTAGGAACAGAAAAAGACCCATAACGGAGAGCCAAAGTAAACTACAGGTCTGGCACCAATAGATTGTCTCATATTGTTAGTTTTAATTGTAGGATGAATATAAATTACAGCAACGCTCAGCAGACTTGCTCAGTCCATCTCAAGTAGTCGTCCTCAGGCCATTTTGTCTGCGATAAGAGATTTATAGCAGTGCATATTTTGGTCCATCTGCACATGTAAGGAGGTGTACGGGGTTTGGGGTCAAATCCCATATGGAGAACAAACTTGGAATGTGCTAGCCTCGGCATCACCTGCATTTTAAAGCTGACGTTACACATTTTCCTCTCCTTCTATTGTGGTGGATTTGCAGTTTCTGTTGAACTAGTCTACCACTTGTTTAACACAAAATGTCCAGACAGCACCTTTTATGTGCTTATCTTAAAGTTCAGTTTTTCACAGAAATGTTGAATGGATCAAACGCTGTGGTCGGTAGTGCTCTCTGTATAACGTGAAATTTAAGTACCTGTGTCTTTTGTTCAAATTTGAATCACTGAATCAACAAAAAAAACATCTATCAAACGTTTGCGTTTCTTAATTTAAAACATTTGTGACCCTGGATCACAAAACCAGTCATAAGGGGTAATTTTTGGAAATTGAGATTTATACATTATCTGAAACCACTGATTTTGCTGATTTATTATGAAGTTTCCTAGAAACATAATTCCACCTACACACAAATTTACCTAGCAGTTATTTGTACAATCATTCAATATTAGTAAAAATTATGTGATGCACAATTACGGCACTACATAAATACATGACTGTAAATATGTCACAGACTAGCAGAGAGAATACTACAGACTACAGACATTTTAGAACATTTATTTTAATGTGTCCTTATTACGGTGTAATTATACATTTAAATACTGAGGAATATTAATTTACAGCATGAATTTAGAGTTAGAGCATAAATTGATCTGTTAACACTATTTTACAGTGTCCTTGTTATACATTGCACTGATAAGAACATTGTAAAATAAAGTGTTAACAAATCGTGTTATCCTGACGGAATATTCTTTGTTATTTTCCATAAAACTATGCATTAAACGTAATGCACCAGTTAAATATCATTTTGAGCAGTTAGATTATTGAAATTTATCACCTATGCAACTGGATTTTGAAATGTTACAGTTTCTACAATTCTTACGACCCAACTCAGTTCTTAATTCTTAAGTCATTTTTTCAAAACTCTTCACACGGTGAGCACAACAGCAGTCTATGTGGGCTAAACTGTGGATCATTTATCATCGCTTTGGCACAAAATGCCTTCAATGACTATAGCTTTCAAATGACATGAATTCTTCTCTTACTCAAACACAACCACAGTCAAATCTACCTACCCACTGTACCTACAGGCAAATTTGCATGTTTATATATTCTTTTCAAAACCGTTCAACTTAAGTTCAGAACCAAATATAATACAGAACTGAATAAGACAGCAATGCATTACTGCATTTTTAGAATTCTACCATATTCAAACACATTATAAAAATAATAAAAAAGGTCACACTTTATAATATGGCCTTAACTACTATGTACTTACATCAAAACATAATGTACTTATTGTGTTCATATTGGAATGCGAAACACTTTTGCTGCTATTAAGTGTTTCACAATCCAATATGAAGGTTTAAGGGTTGGTTATGGTATAAAGATGGGTCAGCAGTGTAGTTATAAATGTAATTAAAGAAATTCATTACAGATGTAATTACATATAGGTATTTTTAAAAACAAAGAGTCAATGTAAAAACATGTATGTACACAATAAGTGCATTGTACCAAATAATTAATTTAAATGTAAGTACATTTAACAAGTAGTTAAGGCCACCTAATATAAAGTGGGACCAAAGGGGAAAAAAAATAAAAAAATAATACTGTCAAAACAATTTGAGGTAGTTGAACAGATGAATAGGTGTTAGATGTTTAATAAATTAATACAAATGGGATAAGGTGGAGGAAAAAAAATTGGAAATTTTTTTTTTCAAATCTTTTGCGTTCTCTTGCAAAACTTTTGCGTTCCCCTGAGAAACTTTGCATTATCTCGCAAAACTTTGCGCTCTCTCACAAAGATATCTGCGTCCTCTCGCAAACATTTTGCGTTCTTTTGCAAAACTTCTTGTGTTATCTTTGGAGCTGTGAAAATAGTGCTTTCTCCCGGTAACAGTGCTCACAGACACTGCTTTATCAGGCATTACAGGCATGATGAGATGAAAATCAGTCACTACGGATTAGGGTTTTAGTGAATCGTTTGGGAGTCGTTTAGCAAGTACGGTACAGATCTATATTTATAATAAGACAATGTTGTTGGGGACTCAAAACCAAAATATGAACCTTTCCTTACCCATAATAGGGGTACTTTAAAATTGTATGCACAGTAACTGACATATTTTAAAGCACAGCCTTTAAATGTCAACTGATGCTGTTTTTGATAAAACCAAAATTACGGCATTTAGGTAAGAATGATGATAATGCCCTACTCCTCAATAGCCTGTATTATATCTTCAGTCTTTGGTTGGGAAGGTTAAAAGCAATCAAAATATGTGGGAACATCAAAGTCACTGCCTCAATGTGCTTTTGAAAGGCTTGTTTTGTAAATAGCTTTGCCCATCTGTTTAACTGACCTATACAGATTTTTCAATATGAGGGGCAACATAAGGGTTCGGTAAACACGACGCTCACCGCGTCTTTGATGTATCGCAGCTGAGCGCTGTGCTGTGTCTGCTGAGATAATTGGAGATGTAAATGTTGATGTTTGGCAAAAATCTCTGGTGTAATTCCTTTGATGTGTGTAGGCTGAGTACTTTTAACATTTGTCCCGCACAGGTGATCAAGGCGGGGGTGGAGACCACCTGTAAGTGTCACGGAGTTTCCGGCTCGTGTACTGTGCAAACATGCTGGAGGCAGTTGGCGCCCTTCCACGAAATCGGCAAGCAGCTCAAGCAGCGTTATGAGACTTCTATCAAACTGGCCAGCCCCTCCAATGAGGCAACCGGGGAGGGCGAGATCTCCCAGACGCGATCCCAGGGCCAGCAGCCCTCCCCGGGCCCTCGAACGGAACTCTTTCCCCGCACCTCTGACCTTCTCCACATCGAGGACTCGCCGAGCTTTTGCAGGCCCAGCAAGTATTCGGCAGGCACCATGGCTCGCAAATGCTACAAGGACAAGAACTGCGAGGCCATCTGCTGCGGCCGGGGCCACAACACTCAGAGCCGGGTGGTGACGAGACCCTGTCAGTGCCAGGTGCGCTGGTGCTGCTATGTTGAATGCAAACAGTGCACACAAAGAGAAGAGGTTTACACCTGTAAGGGGTAAAACCGTAACGACCATGCAGAACATCTCTCACCAGTCTGAACGAGTGGAAGGCAAAAAGAGAGCAGGAGAACGGTCTCAAAGACAAGTTGAAAGCACTTTTTTGAGAGGTTTTGCAGGGCATTTTTTTATGTTTTCCATGCGGAGCAGCGTGGAAGCTGTATAATACACACCAAGCCTAAGGGAATGGTCTACAGCTTTGAGAGACACCTTGGAACTAGATTAAACATTTGACGGAGTAATTTGTCTGCCAAGATATCAATCAGCAGCGAAGTCCAGTCTTGGGCAGACAATTGTTTGTCCAGTGATTTGACAGCCTCTGAATAATAGCTTCAAGCCGTATGTGTTCGTATGTGACTTAATTCCAACTTGGAGACGGAATTTGCAATGAAATACATGGTGGCGTCAGATTTATTCTACTACACCCACAGAAGAGTGTGTATGCATATGTACATAGATAAAATTACATTATAATTCTATTATATACACCACTTATCTGAGTATGTTAAATAACCACTAACCACACAAATGCTTTATTGTTTGTGTGCTTGCATTCACTTTGTGTTGTAATTCTCTTCGACAAGGCCCTTAGGAAAGCAATACTTTTTTTGATTTGTGTTCTTCTGTGGATATAATTTATGGAACATCTCAGTCCTTGCATGGAAGGAAAATGTGCTTTTCCTTCCTTTTTTATTTTATTATTTGCTTGACAGAGGAAATCTTTGCCAGTCTATTTAAGATTTAACTCGGCCTTAAACCAACTCTACAAATGACTGTTCAGGGAACCAGTGAAACCACTATGCGCCGTTGGATGGTAAAGACATCTCAGAGATATCGCAAGGAGCGTTAGTCTCCGTGATTTAGGCTTCCACTTGACGACAGATCTGTCCATCCAGCTGCTGATTCATTGCTGTAATCGTTGCAGCAGTGCTTTTCAGGACAATGCTGGTTAAATATGAAATATGCTATGGTTTGTGGCCGCTTTACAATCTGACAGCTGGAGGGAACAAATATGATTTGAGAATAAACATGACAGCAAATGTGAGAAAAACACTTTTTTTAACCTAATTTTGCATTGTATTGTTAGGGGGGAATAATTAACTTCAGAGTCAATCTAAAACGTTTTCCAGCAGATACCGATGTTGGAAAATTACGGTCAGTGTTTTTAAATTCAAGTGTAGAGGATGTACTGCTTGACTGTGGTTCTCTCTTGTCACATTGTTAAAATTTATGATGAATAACTATATTGGACAAATGGCAAATTGTTTAGTTGAATCTGTTCACAATTGTGGAAAGGTGGACATGGCATATATTTACGACTCTATGGACGCAGAAGTCTATATATCTCTATTGTAAAATATGAACACTGAAATTCCATATTTTTGACAATTATTTAACATAACAGCCTGCGTGGAAAATGCGCTGTGTGACCAAATGACAGGATCTAAGTTTCTGATCAGACTTTTAATCGTTTAAACGCTCTGTCAGTTTAGTGGCAGCACAAACATATGACTTTGTATTGAGACCGCCAAACTCTGTTGAGATCCACATCGTGTAAATACAATATATAGAAATTAAGATATGACAAATATATATATGAATGAATTATATATGCTCTTTTATTTTTTTAGTTTAGTGTGAATGAACTACTGAGTGAGAGACCGACAATAAGAAAAATGGCACCATTCACGCACTGAAGCTTGGAAGCTCTTTTATTTATTTATGTATTTTTTTTTAAGTTGTAAATAGCTATGGTTATGTTCCTGTGGCATACAGACAAAAGTGAGGCACATGCATACCGCTTTTGGACAGAGGTTTCCAGAATAAAGATGTTTAGATCCGTCTGGCTAAGTAGAGGTACGTTCTTATTTTCAAAAAATTGAATTCAAACATTTTTATTTCAAACTTTTTATGAAGTGCCAAGTTCAGTGCTTTGTAAATAAATGTAAAAATATTTACATAATTATCCTTAATAGATCTCTGTGAAAGAATGCATCATCTGGAAAGCACTGTATTTGATCGTATTTGTGTCAAATCTTTAAATATGCGAATTAAGTTTAATTTTTGATCTGATGGATAATTCAGTAAAGAAAGTTTTGGTGTTGCATTTAAGATGAGCAAACGCTGAACTAAAATCTACATAAATAGACAGCACTACAAAAAAAAACATATTTTTTTTAATAGAGAAAAAATCTTAAACAATTTGCAATTTTATGTTGTTCATATATTTGCCATTAGGAAAAAAAAAACTGATTTTAAGAAAAACACTTTTTGATGCAAATTTTAAATATAAAAACCAAGGGGTGCAGGAAGTAATTCTGTCTGAGAAGGGATTCCATTTTTCTTTCATTTAAAGTAATGAGCTGAATTCCAAATAGTTATTTGATGGGAAGACATGCCAATTAAAGAATGCATGGAAACATAAACATAGACTTTAGCACGCTAAATGGAAACCATAATGGCTATGCCGAGTTTTTCACCAGTCATGTTGTCTGCCCACAGCAGAAGTGAACAGAAAACAGCAACGACATGCATATAAGATTTAATTCTCCTCAGCTGCCCTTTCACATCTGTCCTGATTCACTAAATATGCTGACAAACAATGTAGATATCACATATAGTTGCATTTTTGGCATGCTGCATGTTCTCAGTAATCAGTAATATTATTTCATTGACAGAAGGCATTGTGAAAGCATATGTTATACGTTTCTTTTTGTTTTTGTCTTGGTTCCTTATTCTTACTTTCCAATGCAGCCTGTATAAAATGTATTTGGTAGGAAAAATGGACACAGAGACAAACTATAACTTATTTTGAAATGTTTTATGAGCATGTGTTAATTGTACATTTTGTAAAGTTTAAGATGATTTTCTATATATTTTCTCTGTCTTGCATTTGGCTTGTTATTGGGTATTTGCTTTCTGGGGTTGAGGTTTAAGTTGTTGTTTTTGTTGTCTACAACCTAATTGCTCCCAATGGTTAAAAGAAAACATTTCCCCCCAAGATAAAGAGCAATGCAAACCCTCTAAACTTCAGTTCCACTCCTATTTGTCCTTATTTATTATAAGGAATGTATACCAAAGATTAAAAATATTTAGTATGTAACCAACACAAAACTACAACCCCACAATAAGACTACACATGTCCCAGTTAGCTGTAGCAATCTTATCATTTGTAGCATAAAGGCTGTAAAATGTTATACTATTTTATATTATTTCATTGATTATATCAAATAAACATAACTAGCAAATCAGTCGATTGTTTTAGACCTACATTCATCAAGAGTGGATCACAGATACTTAGCATTCAACAAATACACAGTCATTTTTTCCATAAATTCCAATGGCTTGGTCACTATTCTGATTTTTGTCAGGGTTTGTGCAATGCTGTAACTATTAAAAGGCATTCTTTTTCTTTTAAGGGCAGAGTTTTTGTCAGTAGTTCGTCTTTGTCCACTTTTTCTTGTCTTATGGGAAACTATTTTCCTCTAAATTATTTTCCTCTACCTCATGTGTATAGCTTGTAGGTATAAACTGATCATGAATGACTGGTAAGAATGTATTTAAGTTATTTAACATCTTTGTATAACAAAGGCAAGAAAATCTGAAAATAATAAAAGAGTTTTTAAAAGAACGTGGAGATTTTTTGTTTCTGATCAGCATCACTAAAGGTAATCCTAGGAATCCCTTTGGGCTCTGTTGGATTTCATTCAGCTATATTATATTTTCAGCATTTAAAAAGTAACCTATGCTGGCAGGTTAACATGTAATATGATATTACAAACCTTCTGGTCTTTTACTGACCCCCTTTCCTCTGAAATTTGGGAAAGCTACACAATCAAGTGTAAAGACGTCATCAAGGAACTGGGAATATGAAACTGATCAACATTGTGTGTCGCAGTTTCCTGTTCTTGTCTTTATCCTATTTTGGGGGAACAGAGATTAATTACAGGCAGGAAACAGCTGTCTCAAGGTGCTTTTTTCAATGACAGATTTCTGTAATGACTTTATATTTAATGGCTTTCATATAAAGTTCACAACCTGGGTTCAGGCCATCCGTTTCAAACTCCTGCTGGAATAGCATCTTCCAATGTCCGGCTGTAATCGGGGATGGGATTGAGACTGTCGCCACCAGAGATGTAATTAGTGAGAATTGGTGAGCTGAGAGGAAGATGTACATCTGGGCAGATGGACAGGACATGGGGGGAAAAATATAAAGTATACAATTTCATCATTTGTAGCATAATTCTGACATGCCTTGGTACCAAATCCTACAATGATTTGCAAAATACAAAACAGCATTCTCTGCTTACACGTTTTTGCAAACCTGCTCCATATCATGCTGACATGACTCAAGAACCTCTGATTATGTTGAATCAGAAGTCAAAGGACTTTGCCAGATTATGATACTAACTCCCCACTGAGGATCTTTTGTTCGGTCAACAGCCTCAAGTTCTTCACCAGCTGTGTAAAGCCTTTTTAGTGAGAGCTATGAGTTTCCCAATAACACTCGTGTGCTAAGAACATAAGAAAATTGATGATAAACGTGACTTGGTATCAGAAAATGTACTTTATTAAGTCACATAATTCACCCTTGGTTTTCCCCCAACTAAAGATTTATCTAGTTGACTAATAGTCGCTAATTTGAGACATTAGTTAACTAATTGCATGCTCATCGTTCAAATTAATTTAATTACTTGAATATGTACTGGGGGAGTTTTAATAGCCTATTCAGTACTCAAGCACACATATAAAGCTTCCAAAAATAGAAATAGAAAAAATAGCAAGTAGATATTTTAATGATTTATTTACAAATATAATATGCTAGTGATTTATATGTCGGTGTCAGCTGATGAAGTTGATGATGCTAACTTGCCATCTTTCAGAAAGAAATGCACCTTTAATATGGATTACATAATGAGAGAGTTTCTGCCAATTTCAGAAATGGAAAATAAGGGACACTGTGATTCTTCATAGGAAAACAAGAGACAGAATAAGGGACATTTAAAATATTTGTACTGTATCATAGTATATGTAATTTCTGTGCCTGCAGTATGTGTATAAAAGGTGTATTCTCACGAATAATACTGTGTTTTATTTAACACAATAATTATAAAAAGAATGGTAACACTTTCTATAAAGTCCATATTTATAAATCATTATAAGAGTGTTCCTAAGGCTTTATAATGAATGCATAATGCTTTATAAATAACTTTATAATATTTTGTATCATCTCATGAATATTCATAAGAACAGTTTTAATATTTACTTATTTGTGGTTGAGAGTATGATATTTATAACACACAATGAACACGATTCATCCACTTAAGTTACAATGTATTATATTTCTCATAGTTATAATGACTTATAAGTCTCATATCTTGCCATTTTACTGATGTTACTTAAAGCGGAAAAAAAATACCACTTATAAGTAATAATAACAATACAATTTTTTTTCTCAAACAGCCATAAGATCACATATCAGATCAGATAAATGTGTGATATGACACATTTGCTTTGAACATTGTTTAAAAATATATATTATCTGTTCGATTATGGTACCCTTTAGACAGCTAACTCTGCAACTACAGTACATGTCAACTAGCCTTCAGTAGAGTATTAGTAGTGTGTCGCTAAATATATGCTAACACTTTATTTTAATGGTTCCTCAACAGACATACTGAGTATAGGATACTTTGCAAGTATGCGAACATTCTAGCTACCCTATACCTAACTCAACTAATACTCTTAGGTTTATATAATAAATATAGCATTTTTTCAGTTAAAAGTATTAGCTAGCTCACATTAGCCTCAATATTAGCTTCATAGGAAACACTCAAATAACACTCAGCACCTAACCACTCACAAGATGTTGTAAGGTACTCTTTAAAATGTAGGAAGACGTAACTCAGGGGAGAAGAATGGTTCAGTAAATTATGTTATTTTTGTTTTCTTTTGGGGAAAAAAAAATTATTCTCGTAGGGATGCAAAACTGAAGTTCAGCCACTGAGCCACTCATATCACAATGCTATAAAAAAAAAAAAAAAAACTAAGGCGATACTATTAGCAAGGTGTCCATAGAGAGTTGATAGTATTTACTATAAGTTACAATGAGGGATATGATAATATATTGAATTTGATAGATGTCTCTTACATTGTCTCACAGAAACATTAAAATAGTGTAGACTAGTGTACAATGTTTATAATAATAATGTATTCTATGTAGTGTCCTTTTCATTAATTTAACATATTTATATTGGTGACATCCAAGTTATTTTACATATTTTAATAGTTTCTTTCCCTGGTAATTAGTTACTTTTATAATGATGTAAGTCAGTTACTAACTCAGTTACTATTTGTGAGAAGTAACTAGTCACTATAACTAATTACCTTTTCAAAGTAACGTGCCCAACACTGGTGGTGGAATAAATCTAATGGTGTATGTGACAGAATATCCAGTTTTCACATGGGTAGTTTTTGTTAGATCACCACAGAAACCCTGGGATATGTCTGACATGCGTTAGAGAATGACAAGCATTGGAATGGCATCGTATTAGCTTTTCCTCCCTTGGGCTGCTCTCACCTCGCTCTGTATGACCCTTATTCCCAGCATGCATCACCCCTCCTAGCTTCCTGTCCTGTGCCAGGCTCTAACGCCAGTCGTAACTGTGCGGTGTACTGTAATCCTGCAACGTTTTGACAGCTGTTACCATTGAGGAAGTGGGTGCAACTAGAGCAAAGGCTGTAGAAAAAAACCCATCCAGACACACACACAACATCGATCTGTTTCCTACATTCTCATCGTTTTGTCTGCAAAGTCCCACTACAGGGTTGATGTGGTCAAGAAGGGTGTGAGAGTGAGATAATCTGTTAGTTAAAATGTCCTTGTGAGCTAAAAACAAGTATGCAGCAGCCTCCTCACTAGTCTCCCATAGAGCAGAAGTGTGTAGTTGCCCATTCCACAGAAGCTTTGTGCTGAGGCATGTTTCATTCTGCCTGAGTTTGGATGTGAACTCAAGGGCTACGGGGTGAAGAAGCCACAGAAATGGAAGAGTTTGCACTGCAAGTTGTACAATGTTTCCACAGGTAGTACTTCTAGACAACTATGAGGGTTTGTGGAGAGACCATGAGATCAGTCAAGTTATTACAGTTACTACCACCAAATATATAAGATCTATATTTTACTCCCTCTGAGAAAAAGTTGTAGCATTTTTTAATTTATGAGCAAACAAGGTTAGAGGATGTTTTGCTCTACAATGAAATTACACACCCATAATGAAAATTTTGATATTTAAATGCATGTTTATAATAGGTAGCTACATAAAAACTTTTGGGTTGTTGGATGCTATAGAGCCAAGTTTCCAAATATCGCCAAGTTATGTTTGCTACAGACCTTATTTTATAATAAAATCTTGAGGGAACCTATGGTTAAATTTACATCTGAAGTCTGTATGTACATTTGTCATACGAAGTACAACCTATATGAAATGTATTAGAAATTGGAACATATTCATATATTATGTAACACAAACACATGTGTATGCTTATTTATGTGTAATGCATTTTTGTACAAAATCTGTCAATATATGTTGATATACTGTAAGTAATAGATTGACTTTTATTTGTGCTTTTGTGTGTTTGCCTTTATTGACAGTATAAACAGAAGGGAAGTGAAGTGGTGGAGATGAGGAGGTGGGATTGGGAAAGGTCCTCAAGTTGGGACTCAAAAGTGCAACCGTGCAACATCTTAGAGTGCATATATTTCTGTATGGCTAAACAGGGGTAAAGAAACTGAACTCAAAAGAACCAAACACAGATATGTGAAATATGTCTGGTCTACAGAATGGCAAATATAAAACAGCATTAAATTATATCTCAGTTAATTATATCTCAAGCTTTTACTACATCCTAACCAGCCACAAAATTTCCAATGACAAATATTTAGTCTGTGCACCATTTAATGATTAAAAAAATATCACATGAAGTTATTCACAAATTCTCACACAGGTAAGTACATTAAGGAAGGACATTCATAATAAATGAACAAAATAATCTATCAGTAATACATTTGTTAGGGTTAAGGTGAAGGTGGTGATCTCTAATTAAGGCTAAGATGTCTGAAAGGCAGGCAAAGAAGTAAGCTTAGATTAAACTGTCAGACTAAAATGACAGGTAGTCGAGCAAAATAATACAAACATGGTATTCTGTTAAAGACAAATAGAGATCTAACTGAAAACAGCTCAAATAGTTTTTGACATGGGTGGTAGAAGTGAGACAGGTTTTCCTTTAGCTGAAGATTATGATAAATAAACAAAGCCATCTATAAATAATACACAAAGCATGTGTTTTCTACATTGACGCACAAACTTGCACAGCTAGGGAAAAAACTTTGGGACACCATAGCTGGATTTTGAATAAAATGAGACAAACATGGAGTGGATTTGTCCTTTGGGCCTCAGGTTTTGGCAGATCTTACATGCTTATGTTTGCTGTGGGGGAATCAGTCACTTTGCCAGCAAAGGTGCAGGGTTAGCAACATTTTAGTCTAAAAGGAAATTCCACCTAGTACTCCATTATTCATCCTAATCTCAGTAGTGCAGTGGTAAAAGTTTAAACAGACATTTGTGTAGAACTGTGTGTGCAATATTTAAATTTTAGAATTTTTACTCAGCTTAGATCCCTGCATTTCCCTTGATGTCATTTACTAATCTCCTAACTCAAAAATGTAGGTTAAAAACGTCTAGGTTACGAACGTAACCCACGTTCCCTGAAGGAGGGAACGGAGACGTTACATATGGGATCTCGCATG
>JAUMHE010000043.1:1894639-1921356 GCA_032359235.1 Enteromius mattozi
ACGGCTCGAAGACGATTGGTCTCTCATGCGAGATCCCATATGTAACGTCGAAGTGATTCGACTGAAAGGGTAACTGTGTATTTTTATGCTGCAATAACAGTTCATCAATAAATTTGCATGCAGACATGTAGATTGTGTTGATGTGCAACCTCTAGAGGTGCTTAGAGATTCTACAACCCTGCCCAGCAATGTTATTTCATCAAGAATATTGGGCCAAACACAGATCCCTGTGGCACCCCAGACCAGAAATGAAAGTGGACTGGTTGTCGTTTGTAGGTTATTTTGTGAAAGAACAAAATGTTATCCCTCCTAACTCATCACATATTGACGCTTGGTCAGGACCACTTGGCGTCGCTTTTTGACGCTCAAGGTTACTGTCATTTTTAAATGTGCAGTGTCCTCCCTTGTTTTCAGTTGTTTGTCTTGATTTAATGGTTTTGCATGCATTTGTAAAAAAATATATATAAATAATTTTTAATATAAATTTATACTTTCAGCTCCTAACCCCACCACCACTACCCTAAACCTACCCACTTTTGAACAATATAAAACACGTAGCAGGCAAATATAATATACTGTATAAGTGCAGAAATAACATTACATTTTGTCATAGTGCATCAAATATTTGGCACTCTTTTTTTGTTATTTTTAAGTCTGAGAGATGAAACAAGATAATGAATTTCAGAAAGAAAAAGGTAGAAGACAAAGGAGATTTAAGCCTATTTTGTTTCTGAATAAAGAATTTTGCATTCAGTATTCACATTCCAAAATATACTCCCATCCCGTAGAACAACACAATCAACCATGAGACATACTAGAGCCAATAGCATTTCACATTTTTTTGAATTTGGCCATGTGTACAGACTGCAGCACACAGGATGAGTTTTTATGGCGGATGGAGATGACAATCGTGTTTATTCCTCTTACAAATCAATCGTTTTGCCTCGGAAGAATTGGAATATTAATACGTTTCAAATGAATTATGACGATAGATGTATCTGCCTATTAAATCTTGTGTTTTTTGGACAAATGGTAGGTTTAGGGGAAGGAGTTGGGTTTCATGCTCATAAATGTGTAAATAATGTAATATACTGTAAATAAACAGTTGTGACTGTTGACATTGAAAAAGCACACGCCAACATACAATATATGCAATAATGGCAATATTATTACCCAATATTTACTTTAATCAGAACAAAAAAATTCCTAGTACCTTTTGTGTCTGCATATTGACACCAATGGTTTCTTATTTAAAGCAATGGAGGACCCAGCATGTCAGTTTTGTTGTAGTGAACTTATTATGAAATACCCATGTAACAGACTTGCATGGAATGAGAAACTTTGGGCACATACTACCTCATTTATAATCTGGATTTGTCAACTTTGAACTTGATAAGAAGTTCAGAATTATCAAAATAACTACTGGGATGCTTAATGATGTACAATTGGTAACTAATGCTCAATCAACTCCGACTTCAGTGGGAAGCACATGCCATTTCCAAGTTGACAGCCAACTAGCCACATATGGAACACTTTGAGGTCGGAAATGGGCAGTATTAAATTGAGTATTTCCACTTCCAACTTTGTCTGGTTTCAGGATGAACACTTGAGTGGAAACTGTCCACTATGGTGAATCAGGTGTGTGTTATTTGTGTTGTAACATTCTGGAATACCTTTACAGAGAGAGCAATGATTTTTTCCATGTCTACAGGTGGCTATCATATGTAAAAAGCTAGACAAGACAAGGATCAGTAAATAGTGTGAGTGCTAAAGGAAATATGGTCCTCAGAATGACAGCCATAAATCTCTCATGAACCCATGTCGAAGCACAGAGGAAAAATAAGGGAGATTGGCTTATTTTATTGGCTAAGGCACAAGAAGATATTTAAAAGATAGAGGTCAGTCCCCACAGCTCCTACATTTTCTTCTCAGCCATTCAATTTCTCAATGTTTATTCACTTACCAGATTTTTATGTTACCATTTACATAATAGTGAGGAACCACAACCACAAAATGAGATTACAGACCACCCAGATCAAAATCATGTGGTGTTTCAAAAACACTCACAACACTTGGGTGGATAATTTGGTATAAAAGGAACAAAGTTACATCAGCTGACATTAAATATGAGCAAAGTATCATTTCTAAAAAATATTGTTATTCAATTTTTGGTAAATATGAGCTGCCGAGATTGTGTGGAGTTATGTCTGAAAGGCAGAAAGAGATATGAGCTTATATTGTGAAGTTGTCAGGCTCAAATGACAGGTAGTGTTGTGTATCATGCAAGAAAAAGTTGCTGAAATGCCTAGAGACTCTATAACTGGCCCAGCAGTATTGTAAGAACAAGAATATTGGGCCAAACACAGATCCCTGTGGCACCCCAGACCAGAAATGAAGGTGGATTGGTTGTAGGTTATTCTGTGAAAGACAGGCTAACACGATAATCTAGAGAGTTTATTGAAAACAACCCTATAGTTTTTGACATGAAGGGACGGAAACAGATATGCAGTTTTTGACTGCTGAAGTGTTGAGCACAGGGTTAGCCTGCATAATTATCATTGTATCTCTTTCTTGTTCTGTAACAATATACTAAGCTCCACTTGTCTGCCTTGTAGAATGAAAGATGCAGTATTAGTATACTTCTTTTAAACTAAAATAAGATAACGTCCAATCCTAGGACTACCGCATAGGCGAGGGCTTTGAAGGAGACAAAAGCAGCCTATAAAATAAAATCCTTCTTGTGGAGTGTAATCTCTAGATTTATCATTCCGAACTGAAATTCTGCTTTACCATTGGCCAAACAGAGCAAAGCAAAAGAACCGGGAACAGAGATTGTCTGTTGGGGCAAGTTCCTTCCAAAGACTCATTGGCTTTCCCTTTCCAGATGCTGATACTTATGTGGGCTACTAATTGTTGAGTTTCAGCAATGACGTAGAAGCAGTGGAGATTTTTTTTTTTTTTTCAGGTTGAGACACAGTGTTGTTGAAGGCTGACTACCTGGCTTCAGTGATCTAAAAGCCTTACAATTTTGGAAATTGTTAACTTAACATTTCACTATTGACAACAGGAGTGAGGCATTTCTCCAGTCACTGAAGGTGGAGGTAGTAGGAACTAGTGGTGGTGCAATAGTCTCATGCAAAGCTGTCTTTTGTTTTTCTTGCATTCTGATGTCCATTCTATGTCCACCAGTTCAGAGTTAGATTCCTTCAATATCGTCCTGCTAATTGTTCAGCTGGAGCCATTCTAACATGAAGAGCACCCCAGAATTAATCTGCTATCATAGTTTTGATTGCTTTAGTCATTTGATCAGCCTCTGCCTCATTTTGTTGTTTTTTTGTTGATTGTCCTCCATTTTTGTCAGCAAGACTGGTAATTTGGCACTCGTGTTGGGAGGAAGTTGCCTTCAGCCCTTGGGTAAGTTTACGAAATGATTTCCTTTGTTAGGGTTTGTTCCCAATAATGTATCCTGTTTCCTTTGCACTTGTGAAGTAAGTTGTTGTCCCAGGAGTTAAAGGGTTACTCCTCCCCAAAATGAAAATTTTGTCATTAATCATTTACCCCCGTGTCATTCCAAACCTGTAAAAGCTTTGTTCGTCTTCAGAACACAAATTTAAGATATTTTGGATGAAAACCAGGAGGCTTGTGACTGTCCCATTGACTGCCAAGTAGTCACAAGCCTTCTGGTTTTCATCCAAAATATCTTACATTTTGTTCAGAAGACAAACAAAGCTTTTACGGGTTTGGAACAACATGGGGGCAATTGATTAATGTCAAAATTTTTATTTTGGGGTGGAGTAACCCTTTAAGAGAACACCAGGCAGGTCCTGCTGTGCCAGAGAAGATGGATAGGAAGATTCAGGAGATGTGCATTACTGCATGCGGTCTGAATCTTGTTCCCAGGTAAGGGTTTACACTGGACTGCTGCCAATTAGTACTGAGAAGGCAAACTGCACATTGGTTCCTGGATGGATAGATCTGGAAAGAGTAGGAGTGTAAGAGAAGGTGGAGAAACAGGGTGGAGGAGGTCCAAACTGCTCTAAAGAAATATGATTACTTGTGGATTATTATTATGTTTTATCAGTTTGATTTCACATTTTACCTGTTCACTGCAGATGATTTACTGTTGAGTAAATGACGGAATGCTAACTTTCTTCAAATCTGTTCCAATGAACATACAAAGTCCTCTACATCTTGGGTGGCTTAGTATATTTGTGTGTACTGTAAAAGATGACGGTGATTTAATGGTAAAAAAACTGTGAAAATGCTACAGTAAAAACTTGTTAAATGGTTAATGGCAAATTCTTGTAAAAGTTACAGAGAAAAAAAATGTAAACTGACATTCCCAGAATTCCCTGCATTGCATTTCAAATTTTGTTTGAATTTAATGTTTTTTTCTTTCTTTTCTTATCAGTTATCTTTATTTGATAATGTTCAGTGCTTTGCTACAATCTGTATTGTTAAGAGCACTATATAAATAAAAGTGATTAATTGATTGATTGATTATGGTTGTATGTTAAATGTAATTTTGTTAAATTAATGTTTATTGCATATTTCAGTTTAATGAGTGTCACCATGATGGTGTTTAGTGTTTGTGTGAATGACACCAAGCACCATCTATATATGTTCATATTTAAAAGTTGCTTGTGATGGGATCATGAGACTTTCTCATCACCACCTCCATTTGGTGCTTATCAGTGTATTTCAAAGCTACAAAATAAATTTCAGTACTTTAATAGTTGGTATATTAACATTATATCAGTTAATGAAATTACGGTAGTTAACTGTAAATTTAACTTAAATCCGTAAAACCTAAGATGTTGTTACTGTATTTTTTACGGTCAAATTCCAGCAACCACAGCTGCCAATTTTTTTTTTACAGTGTATATAAATGTAATAAAAATGTACTTTATTGTGTGTGTGTCCATGATGCGCTTGGTCCTACAAGATGCATTCATAAACAGTAGACTCATAAAGCTCAATAATTTGTTTTAATATGATAGCGGTATCACATTCCCAATAGGACTTTTGTGATTTCACATTCCAATGGTCCCATGGGCTTACTTCCCACCACCCTAATATAACTGTGAATCAGAGAAAGATAAAGGGCACACTAACAGGCTACATCATGCACAGTTTGGCTTGTAAAGATTCTCCAGCTGTCCAGTGGATTAAGCTTAGTGATTAAAAGCTTAAGCCTCATGGCACCGTGGCTGGAGCAGGCGCCTCTGGCTCAGGGATGGGCTGGTACCTTCCCCGTCATCAGGTCGGACATTCTACACTCTCTGGTCTATTCTACCAAGAATGGATTCTGTCTACTGGTATTTTGAGTGAAACTTCAGTGATATTTTGTTTGTTAAATAAAATATTATTAACAGAGATGAAAATCTGTTAACACCTGTACCTGTTTAATAAAAAGTTTCATTGCTATTCCTTTTATTAGTTGGTTGACAGCCTAAGAATAGCATAAGCTAATGCAAATGGGATGTTTATCTTGTTGCCCATAATCTGATGCCAGTAAACCCTATGAGGAAAGAATTTGCCCTTTTCTTGTTAAAACAAATCTCACCTCACAAATGAGGTTTAATATTTCTCTACTTGCTCCTGAGTGATGATGTGATGTGTCATTTAAGATGATAAATGGTAATTGTACAAGCTGATCTGAAAGTTCAGGAAGCACTCTGGGTTCTTTGCATCTCTTTACTCAAATGTTGGTTCAAATGAGGCAACTGGAACCCCGTGTGACATATGGGATGACAAACAGAGTGACACACCGATTCTGTGCATAGAAGTAGAGCACAGCTGTGAGCCGGGCAAACACTCACATACCTGTACGCACACACACACACACAAACCCAAATGGGTCCATGCCATCAACAACAAAGTGTCATAGCCTGGAATGAAGAATTATTTTTGAAAGTCCTGATAAAAGCTACTCATACGGTGAATGATTCAGCCAGACTCTACAGAAAAAAGAGAAGTTTATTCAAGTGTGCTATTGCTATTATAAAATAAGAGAGAATATACTAGCAGTCTCCTTCTCATGTACATTTTCAGATATAATTTAAATAAGTATACTTGACTCAAATTACTCATGGACAAAAACAACTGATAACAACACTGAATTATTAACTTAAACTAATAAAACTGTCTCTCTTGTTTTTAAGAGGCTGAGAAAAAAGGTGCCATCTTGTAATCTTGTTTACTCCCACCACATGTACCCCAAACGAAGACTCAGAAGTCTAGTTAACTTGTAGTAAACCTAGTAGTAATAGTAACACGTTAAATATTTTAGTGAACAAATTTAATGAATAATGTTTAAAACTATACTATAACTATAATGAAACTATAAAACACCCTTTAAACTTTCTGTAACAGTTTATTTTGCAACATCATTTAATCATGAGTTCAACAACCATGAATCTGGCTTCAAATCAATATTAATAAATATATATTTTTAAACATTTTCTTAAAAATATATATACATTTTTAAATTAGGAGTTAGCAAATAACAAATAAAATATGCTTTTTATATTTTTTCCCTTAAGGTCACATTCATACAGTACGTCATCACAAAAACACTTCTGCAATCTTAAGTATCTGAAAAGAAATTTCTAAAGAAATGTGTCTGTTTTTGATGTTTTGACATAAAAGGGTCAAGTTTCAGGACTCACAAATGTTTTATTTCTTGTTTTTTATGTAGTAAATGAATACAGCAGCACTGCCTGCACAGACACATAACAATGCCTCTTCGTGTCTTTGGCGCACTCACTGGTGCAAATGCATGAGATCTGCGAGAATGTGTGAGGTCAGCTTGTGAAATGAGACTGGGCAAATGTTTGGGATGAGCCGAGCTGGCCATAATCCCATCCACAAATGTGAGCAGCTCTTCCGTAGCCAGTTTCCCACCCATTCTAGTTTTGTCTGCAGTGTTTACTAACTACACTTAATCCTCAGAGTATCAGGAGGTCTTGTGAAACAGAAAAACACTTGATGGGCAAGTTCCAAGCCCTCAGCAAGTGAAGCTCCTTCAACATCAAGAACCATTATGGACTGAGGAGGGTCAATTTAGCTGGAGTTCAGTTATTTATTGGTTAAATTCTGTCTCCTTCAGAAACTCGTTCACAAGATCACCGCCTAGGTGCTGCAAAGGAAAATTTGGCACCACATAGAATTGTGACTGGAATTATCTTAGATAATTATTTATAATATAAATAGTTACAATCCTAGCTACTGTATGCAAGATAATGCAAATGCCACATTAAAAAGAAACATTTTCAGGATAAATAGTTTTCAGGATAAATAGTTATTTTTAGTTAACCTAATAGGATTTCAGTTTTAGTTAACAATACTAAAACAAGTATGTTTTATTAGTTCGTTTGTTTAGGCTAAAACATGAAGAGGCTTCATTAATCCATCCATTTTAGTCACATTGTTTTAGTTAAATTGTGCCCATGTTTTATTATTAAAGGGGTCATATGATATGATTTGAAGTTTTCCTTTCTCTTTGGAATGTTACAAGCTGTGAGTGCATAGATAAAGTTTCGAAACCAGAGAGATATTCTTTATAAAAGTTATGACTTGTCCACACCCCCATAAAAGGGCTTGTTTAAACATGCTCCCACTTTTCTATGTCACAGAGTGAGTTTATTTTCATGCAAAGAAAGAAGGCGGAGCTATTATTGTCGCTGTAGTGTTGCTGCAGCGCCATGTTCTGGAGACGCTGCGTTTCATTGTAACAGTGAAACTACTTTGTTTCTGCTTCCAAAAGACGTAATAACTAGAAATCAGTGGTCAAGTTGTATTCACAACACTGTTCCAGAACAGTTCAACATAAATATTAGAGTGTGTTCAGCACATTTACAGAGGACTATTGAACCTGGAGAGCAGTCTATGCTGGCTGTGCACAGAGACTAGAAAGTGGAAAACTTCTACCTCTGCAAGAACAGTCTGGCGCTTTTGACTCACAACCTTTAAGTAAGTTACGTTCTCTTATTAAAAGAACCTGCTTACTATTCAAACGCAAGTTTTAAGCAGTGAAGGGTAGTGCTTGTTATTTGTCTTTCTCCGGTCACAAATGCAGTAATGATTTTATGTTTATGAGGCGCAATGCAACGCGACGCATAACAAGACTGAGTCATTATTATCAGTAATTATAATTTGTAATGGCTTTTATTGTTTTATTGTCATCATGCCAGGATATGACATTGCATTATGGTAAGGTGTGTAACATTCTTGCAGCATTTGGCCAATCACAATGCACTGGATAGCTGGCCAATCAAAGCACACTTTGCTGTTTTAGAACGATGAGCTTTGTACAAATTGACCCGTTTCAGGAAGGCAGGGCTTAGAGGAGAATCAATAATGTCCAGTATGTGGAAAATGCATTACACCAAATACATAAAATAATGTTCTTTTTAGCAACATCATATGACCCCTTTCATTTCTTATTCTTAGGTAAATAATAGGATCAAGAATGAACAACTGTCATGTCTGGTTCAGTTACTTCTATTGTAAAACTCTTATTTTGATATTTATTCATATTTATACATTGTCCACCTGTTCTTGTGGTTCATTTCACTTGTACTCGAAAGTTCCAAAGTAGGAAACTGTAACTGATTTCTGACTCAGAAACTTGGAGGAAACTCAACAACCCTGACTTCAGAATCCAATATGGCTGCACAGTAGTAATAAATAGTTTATTAACACTTCTGTGTCTGTGTCTTAATAAATCAGTTGTGCACAAAGTACTATCCAACCTCTGTTTGTGTACATGATATGTGTTTTTATGGTTTGGTATTGTTAACTCTGACATCAGACATCTGAGGTAAATGGAACGCAGCATTGTTTCCTGTGTTTAATTCCTGTTGCCTTGGTGTCTGAGTATGTTCTCGTTAGTCACCTTGATTACAGATTATGTTATTCACCTGTTTCTAGTTTAGCTCATTATCCTTTGTATATATATAGCCCTTGATTTCTTTGTTTAATGTTCAGTTATTTTCTTTGTTCCACAAATCTGTCACATTTGCGTTTACCTTAACCTTTTGGGTTGTCTTCTTGTTTATTTGAGTAAATTCTGCTGCATCGTCTCATCACTGTGCTGCACCGTTACTGATTACAGCTGGAGTGCGCTTGTACCAGGAGAGTCTGGAGTGGACATGTCTGTGATAGTAAATGCATTTATTTGATATTATTGTTGATAAATTAGTATATTAGTATTATAAATACAGTGGCAATATATTGCTATTAATATATTTGTATATTAGTATTATATTTAGCTCTAATCTATCTACTGTTCGTGATTCTAATCCACTCTGTTGCTTATTACATCTTCTCTATTCTTTGTAAATTGTAAAGCATCGTTCAGCTACGTAAAAAATGTATGGTTACACTTTATTTTTAAAGTCCACTTTAGAGATTCTACTAACTATAAGTAACTTTGTAACTACATGTCAACTAATTCTCAATAATTTTCAACTACATGTCTATTAACTCTCAGAGTAGACTGTTAAGGTAGGTTTAGGTTAGTAGAATAAGTTGACATATACTTGCAAAGTTTCTGCTAGTCAGTATGTTGTGAATCCTTTAAAATAAAATCTTATAAGATATTAATCAGACAGTCTACTAATACTCAATTGACTGCTAGTTGACATGGAGTTTCAAAGTTACTTAATGTTAGTAGAATATCTAAAGCGGACCTTCGAAGTAAAGTGTTACCAAATGTATTATAATTTTTAGTAGTAGTAGTAATAGTAGTAACCTAGTAATAGTAAATATAAATGTGAATAAATTAACCGTATATATGGTTATCGCATCCAAGACAAAAGTTTTTGTTTACATAATATATTCGTGTATTTTGTGTATACTTATTATGTCTATATAAATGCACACACATGCATTTAGATATTTAAGAAAATGTGTTGTGTTTATATATTAAATATATTTATATATGATGTAATTTATATAAATATAAATATATTCATGTAAATGCATGTAAATATTTTCATAATATATGTTGTTTGTGTGTGTCTTTATATCTACATAATAAATATACACAATACAAATTATGTAAAAAAAATTTTTTACAGCACACACACACACACACACACAAATATATATACATATATATAAACTGTTCCAAACTTTTTTTATTGACCTTTATTCAATAGCCATTTGCACACATTAAACTCCCACACATTACATTACCATAAAACTGTTTTGTCTGTTGAGTAAACCATAAGTGCAACAGAGTTCCGTAACGTTAAGATACCATTCAATGGCTCTATGGGGGGGGATGCTACACTCTTTTATTAACTCCATATTGTATACATTTATATTTTGACTCTGAGCATGTGATTCATTATTCATTAAAGTGAGGCTTTACCAACAGGCAAATGCATAAGCTCTCTAAAGAGTCAACTTGTGAAATGAGACCAGGCAAATGTTTGGGATGATCCACAATTGTGAGCTGCTCTTCCTCAGTTTTTCCCACCCATTTTAGTTTTGTCTGCAGTGTTTACTAACTACACTTAATCCTCAGAGTATCAGGAGGTCTTGTGAAACAGAAAATCACTCCCTGGGCAAGTTCCAAGCCCTCAACAAATAAAGGTCCTTCAGACTGGAGGGAGGTAAATTTTAGCTAGAGTTTAGTTATTTGTAGGTTAAAATCTGTCTTCTTTAGATCAGGAGAAACTTGTTAATCCTTTGAATTTGCTAAAATGAAGGCACTGGCATGGGTCCCAAACCACCCAAACTCAGGTCCCAATGTGTGAAAGTGTCAGTTACAGGGCTATGACTGTGGGAACATGATGGCATGTCTGGTCTGTAGCAAAAAGCACGCATCTAAGAAATTGTAATGGCTAGAAATGGAACTAATAAACATTAAATAGGTTCAACGACATATTGAATTTAACACAGATGAAAACAAGGCTGAGGGACAGACTTACAGTCTTTACAATGGCACGCACTGTATAAAGGTCGTAGATCATGTAATTTTCACAGCTCACAACTATTCAACCTTTCAGACATAACAGTGGTTTAACTGCCAGGAGCCACGGGCAGTGTTGGGGAAAGATTAACTTATGTAATGCATTACAGTATTGGATTGCTCCCCAAAAAGGTAACTAACAGGGCTGGGTTTTGGCACAAATTTCACAATTTCGATTCTCATTCACAAGTTTGCGATTCGATTTGATTCAATTCGACGCAAAATATATATATTTTTGGATATATCAGGTGCAGTACATGCCATTCCAGTAAAATTTATAATGAATATGTTATGTTGCATATATTTAGCAAAATGCCCCTCTCTACAGTTTATTTTTCTCTCTGGCTGAGTTTAGGGTCACAAAATATATTTTTTCTGAGGTAGCCTGAATGTGACGTTGTCAAGCCTTCTTGTTTATAAGCAAGGTACATTTATAATGCTAATCGACATAGCCTTTATTACAGTATAAAAATACTATTATTAATACTATTATTAAGAAACCATTAAATTATTGAAACAATGAACAATCAAAGTGGTAATGCAGAATCAATTATTCCACTTACACCTCAAAAAATTCTTCAGATGTTTTAAAAATGTTGAATGGACACAGATACAGATACTGTATCTGCAAATACAAACAGGGGTGAATAATGTGTTTTGTGTGTTTTTCTTTGGCTGCAGGTTACGTTATTTATTACTTTAGATTCACTCCAGAGTCCATTCAACATGCTTCTGTTTTTCAAATAAAACTAATCCACACATAAGATGAAGTCAACAGATGCACCAGAAGTATCTTGGATGAATCCCATGTGCATTTAGTATACAGATGTTCACACTAACAGTAGACAGAAATTTACAGAGGAAATATACCAAATATCATGCTCAATTTTTTCTGACTTTGAAGCACATTGCATGTAAAACCACCATATAAAAAGTAATTATCTAATATGCATTAAGTTTAAATTAAAACCGCTTATTCATAGTTTTTATTTGTTTATTTTAATTTAATGTAGAAAATCTTAGAAGTCTAAAATGAATGAAGGTCATTAAGAACAAGTCTGATCTAACATGCATTTTTCAAGACTGCTGACTGTTTTTGGGAAGAAAGCGATAGAGAAAACTCCTCTAAAAAGCCCCTCTGGATCCTGGATATAGTGGGTTTGAGTCAAAAACATGGTACTAATTTCAGAAAAAGACAAATAATTATAAAGACAGGAGGAGACAGGGCAGTTTAAAGCAGTTTGCAACACAAGACATTTGTTTTTATTAATTTAACACATGCTTTTATTAAAAAGAGACTTAAAACTCTCAGTTGACAAAATCCCACCTTATATTTTGTTTTCTTGTTGAATATCCAGCTCCACTTACAGATATATAACATTACAGAAGGGTTGTGAATGCTGCGAAAACTAGAGACCATAAACCAGCCTTTACCTACGTGGAAATCCATGTTAGTCTAAACAAGTGTTTTCAGCAGTGATGTTCTATACAACATTTGCTGGTGACCAGCCGTCATAGTCTTTTCAGCAGGGATATTATGTAGTTAAAAAAAAAAAAGCATGATTGATTCCAGCTACACATGCCGCCTGACTCAGAGCCACAACACTTTGGAAATCTTTCCATGATTTACCCAAGGGATTCTTTCATATAATTTCAAAGCAAAAAGCAGCTGTTAATAACAACTAGATTAAACTGAGCATGTCCCATAATCAACATTCTTCAAGCCCAATAAATGTACATAGTAAATAGGGTCCTTGTAAATGAGTCCCTGCCCTAGGAGTAAATATGGGAATGTTGCGGCCTCACAGAAATGCAGTGAAGGTGCTGCTGCGTTTAAATATATTTAACACTGACGTAAACAAGCAGGCAGGCAGGCAGGCAGGCGAGCAAGTATGCATGACAGGAGATGCTGAGAACCAGGCTGAGAATGTGGCAAAGCTCCAGAAAGCACAAGAACACAAAGGTGTTTGAGCGCAGCCGAAGAACCCACTGGACACACCTGCTAAAGCAGATGTAGTCTACAGTGGTGGATCTGGACAATGCAGAGGTCTTATCTGTTCTGAAAGTGTAGCAGACAACTGGAAAAGGGGAAAACTTTACTTGTAGTGACTTTTCTTGTTTGTGAAAAGGTTATGCAATATTTGTCACAAATTAATTTGTCACTGATCGAAATGTAGCCAAATTAAGCAGATGCCAACATGTGCATGTTGCATGACATATCCCTCAACCTCGAAAACTGTGAAAAATTCCAGCAAATTCTGGATCCTACAGTAAATAAAACCAGATGAGAACCACCTTACATAAAAGGCCAGCTCAGTGCTGGTTTATGTCATGTTGCTTACCGTGAAAACTTATCATTAAATTGCAAACTAATTATAGCTATTTAATTACAAATCCAGATTGACTGGCATTAGGTCTCATGTATTAAGAAGCCTGGTAGGGACACTAGTGCGGACCAGCAGTAAAAAACATATACTGGTGATCAATATTAGAGGTCTTTTCAGATGAGTTGCACAGTACTACCTCCAGTGCATTTTGAACATTTGAGAAACCCTGATGAATAGAAGTCAAGCTTGGTCAAGCTCTCTAGCTCTTTTTTTCTCTGTAGGGAGAAGGTAAGGTGTGGTGAAGTCGCTGGTCAATGCTGTCATGTTAAGGAGTTGTTATCCAGCCAAGGACTATTGCAGATTAATGTACCACAGGTGCAGCAAGTCTAGACAAGGGGTGAGGGAGTGATACTTCGGAGTAAAAGTGCGAACAAGGGTTTGAAAGAGGTGGAAAAAAAAGAGTGTGAGAAGGAGAGAAAGAGAGTGGAGCAGAGAGATTTAGAGAGACCGGGAAAGCAGCGCTACATGCCTGTACACTAAACTCAGTGTGCAGGTGCATTTTGGTTCAGTGCCAGCTGCAGTGTGTTGTACATGTTTTCCAACTTCCCAAGCTTCACACATGCACACTAACTAGCTGCTACAGTCACTTATGAAAATGACACAAACAACATTATCCTTACACCGCGTTTACACTGCAAGTGAGCATTTGTGATGCAACAAACCTAATCCTGTTATTATTAACACAGCTTGAGACTTTTCACACTTGCTGTGTAGAAAAAGCTTAACAATAAAGATTTTGTGGTTACACTATTTTGATAGTCCACTTTAGACATTCTATTAACTATAAGTAACTTTGTCAGCTACATGTCAACTAATTCTCATTCATTTGCAAATACAAGTCTACTGACTCTCAGAGTAGACTGTTAGGGTAGGTTTAGGATTGGTAGAATAAGTTGACATATACTTGTAAAGGTTATGATAGTCAGTATGTAGTATGTTGTGGACTCATTAAAATAAAGTGTTAGAAGATATTAAGCAGACAGTCTACTAATACTCTAATGACTGCTAGTTTAAATGTATATAATTTTAGTATAATGTTTAGGTGGACTATCAAAATAGTGTTACCGATTCATTTTTTCCCACCAAATTTTGAAAATTATGATATTTGTTCACACAGATTCAAACATGCATCACACCACACACACTCCTTGGAGAGAAAATTTGTCAACAGTAAGACAACATCTGAAAAGATTCCTATAAAACTGTAATAGACCACTATACTGCAGAATCGCTAACCTGATTTTACCATGTGCAGCATGGGTACGGAAGATTGAATTACCACAATATATATAGTTTTTAAATTGTCAGACTACATCAAAGAATATTTATTTTTGAATTGTTGAATAACCTTTGTCATGTGAACATTTTTCCTTAAAGGAATTGTTTACCAAAAATAAAACGTTTTATTTTATAAGAAATAGCACTGTCGAAAAGTTGAAATGTCATTGCTAAATCAATGTCAGTGCTTTTGTGTACAGGTTTTGGTCCAATAAGTAATATCTCTGTTTTGTCTGAACTTAATAGACAAATCTACTGGTTATCCAAATTATTTATATCTTTAGCACATTCTATTATGTTACATAATATCAAAAATAGCAACGGACCTAAAATAGGTCTCTGTGGCACGCCATACTTGACTGGCATTAACTTATAATATTTATAATAAATAATAATTTCCTTTTTAAATAAACAAAATAGAAATGTTCAGACAGGTTAGACCAACTGCCTGTTCCTGAATACCATATAATTTTGTAATTGATATGTCATGATCTATAGTGTTGAATGCAGCACTAAGATCAAATAAAACTAGCAGTGAGATCCAGCCTTGGTCCAATGCTAAAAGCAAGTCATTTATAATTTTACAGAGTGTTGTTTCTGTGCTATGATGTGGCCTTATGACAGAATGAAGTCTTTTAAAGATGTAATTATTTTTGCAAGAAAGAGCACAATTGTGCAGATTTTTAGACATAAAATGGGGAAATAGGTCTGTAATTTGCAAGTTCACTAGGATCTAGTTGCAGTTTCTTAGTGAAGGACTCAATAACTGCCAGCTTAGAGGGTCTTAGGATGTGATCTAGAGAGTTAATAAAATTGAGAAGAGGCTCTTCTGCTACAGGTAACAACTCTTTCAAGCAATTTAGTAGGTATGGGATTCAATAAACATGTGACTGGATTAGATGCAGTGATAAGTTTATTTAGCTCTTTCTATCCCACAGCTGTAAAGCACTACAGTTATTGGAGGCAATAATTAACATTGAATCATAAGACACTGTCAGAGGTTGTAAATTCAAAACTGTATTTCTGATGCTTTTGATTTTCTCAGTGAAGATATCCGTAGAGTCATTATTGCTAAACTGTAAAGGAATATTCATTTATGGTCAGGCCAGAGAAGAACTGGTCCCATGACAGAGCCTGGTTTTTCCCTGGCTTTTTTCTTCTGTTGACAGATGGAGTTGGGTCCTTGCTTATTTGGGGTCTGAAAGACATATATTTCATAAGTTTATTGATATAACCGCACTGTGTGACATCATCGAATGAGCATAAAGCTTGAACTGAATCAAACTGGATGATGGCACTGTCTTTTTTGTAGAGCTGCTGAATCACAAATTTTTCAACATCAGCACTGGTATTGAACTGAAATGATTCAACACTGAGCTGACAAAAGCTGAATAACAACATTGCTGCCTTTTGTAGAGCTACACAGAGCTACCCACTGCGAACTTATGAGCTTCACACTGTTATTGATCTGAACTGAACAAACACAGAACAGACCTGAGCTGAATAATGAAACTATTGTCTTGTAGAGCTATTTGCAGAATCTAAATTGTCTCCACAGTACCTGGACCTTTCTTTTGTACCATACCACATCACCTTTCTTGGTTCAAAATATAAAAGGGCAAAACATAAGCTGATCCATTAACGGCACCATTGTTAAGAAACAGAAGAAAAAAACAGAAGAAAAAGCCTCAGAGAGAAAAAAAAAATGCAGACACCTCATCAAACATTTAAAAGAAGCTAATCAAAAGTCTTTGCCTAACAGTATACATGGCAAAGAGGTGCCTGGGTTTGGATGAATTGGTGCCAGGACAGTTCCCCTCACTCCCCTTGTGCTAAGACTCTCCAGTCATGGATCACAGCCCTGGAGAAGAAGGTAATAGCCCCCTTTGAGTCTGGCCCAGTGCAAAACTCTCCCTTAGCTAAAACTGTTCCTCTGGGAAATCAATGGGCCCATTATTTGGTGAGCTTCAGTTTGCCTCGATGCTCCCAATCTCCATGTGAAACAGTAGACAGTAATGGAGAAACATAAAACATAATACTTGTGTGACCAGCTTGTCATTGGCTCGCTGGTGACTGTGTTAAGAATTTGCAGGAGATAGAAGATTGGGCAGATGGAGGGGTGGTGGGGAATGACGGACCTGGACATTGTCAGCAGGTCATAGATATTGATTTGTTGCGACACTGAGGTACTGTAACAGTGTTGACAAAGGAGAAGCTTAGCCATGGCCTGAGATCAGAGGAACAGAATCAGTCATGCAGAGTTAGAAGAACCCCTCGAAAATGGCACCTTAAGAGTAACACTAGCCTTGTGTGAGTGCAATAAACTATAGAAAAGCATTGTTTCCTATTAAACACTAATATGCAGCCAGACATGCATGCTGATGTGCCTGAAACAAAATAAGTGTCATACAGAAAATCGAAACCGCTGCTATTATGTTCTTTCAAAACTGTGGGGTGTCTGGACAGTATTTGAACCACAGTCTACCGTCTCATGTAATTTCATAACTTAGCCCAGTCGTACTCCTCATTTTTCATGTCGTGGTCAACTATGTGCCTTGGAATCAAAAATAAACCACAGATCTGGTCCCTCTTCTTTCTCTGATCAGTCTGAGCCAAAATTCTCAGCAGACTGAAAACAGCATATCTGGTTCTGTACAAACATGTGCACATTAGCATTAGGCTGGGCTCTTTTTAAAGCTGCTGAGATATTTCTTTTACATTCTATAGCAAGATCCCAGTGATGTCAAAATGTAGGCATGACATAATTAAGTGATTTTTTTTTTTTTTTTTGCGGTGTGGGGAAAGGAAAGCTTGCGGCAGGTGGCACAGTACAAATTAGAGCCGCTTTAGACACAAATGGCAGAGCTGCAGTGTAAAGTACCCAAATCATCTTAATGTGGCTAAGCTTAAATACTTACAAATCAGATGAATGGGTTCTCCCCTGGCAGTACCATCTCTCTGGGTGTCATTGTGAATGCAAGGTGACACAAGATGGTGTCGCGCCAGCTTATGACCACAAAGGCTGCTGATATCTGGAAAGCAAAGGCTTGGTTAAGTCCCTGCTTGACACAGTTAGGAGAATTTAGCAATTGTTTTGAAATCGGCCAATAGCCTTTTGTAGTGGTATTGGATGCCCTATTATCATTTCAGCTTAGTAAATACCATTTCATATTAATTAACCTTTTTAAGGACTAACCTAGTGTAAATAAACTTTTTACAGTGACATGAGTAGGTTAAAACTGGTTAAAGAGAGGTTTAAACTGCACAAGCCTCATGTTCTTACTAAAGTAAGTGTGCTATTTCAAAACTTCCCAATATACGTAAATTAGCCCACTTTTTTAGTTTGTAAAAGTATACTTGACTATGCAGTAAGTGTAAAAGTGAAAGTAGCTAATTTATTAATATATTATATTTTGACTTTAGTAGTTTCTGATTTAAGTATTCATTTATTATACTTGATATATACCAACTGTCCTTTAAGTATACTTGGAGTTAACTCATATGCAGGCTACCAGTGGATTTATGACAAAGATTTATGCATTACATAAATATAACTACTCCCAGTTATTTTACTTAATGTTTTGGGATGACATCTTTTTTTCTGGTAATAGCTTACAACATCTTACCTACCTGTGTTTACTCTAAAAGTGACTTTATTTTGAGCATGTAGGTTTTTAAGTTTTTTTTAAGTTAGTATGTAAAACATATGCTGGAACTTTAAAGAAGTGTGTGTGGAAAAAATGTTAGGGTGTTTTTAATGATTTCAAGACTGAAGTCATAAAGTTGCTAAAATGCTATGAGTCCATTTAGGGTGTTACTTTGTTCTTCACAGTGAATGTTATGTGCTTTTTGGGCCAAAAGAGCCCAACTTCAAGATGCTAAGATATGGTTTGGGTCCATGGACTCTCATTTTAATCTTCTTGTAAATTAAGAAGGAAGTTTTATATAATTTATATAGGTTTGCAAATGTTAACTGATTGTAATATATATATATATATATATATATATATATATATATACATATATGAAATAAAATATAAATGTAATGTTACCCTGTTACATTGACAAATTAATTGTATTATATTAATTTTAATTATTGTTATAATAAATAATTATTTATAATATATTATATGATTAAAATATTAATTCAATTCAATTCAAGTTTATTTATATAGCACTTTTTATGATAGAAATCATTGCAAAGCAGCTTTACAGGAAATTAAGTTTCTACAATATATAAAACTTAATATATTTAGCTTATGGCAAAATGTGGTAATTCTTTATGTTGTCTGAGGGTTTGCATCCTCTGAGGGGTTGACATCTTCTCTTCTCAGGTGTTCGGTCATCTAAGATCATTTAAGGGTTGGATCCAGCATGAAGCTTGTAAAATTCCTAGTTACCACAGGATGTTAATCCCATGGCAAAAACAATTAATTATGTTGATTACCAAAGGACAGACAGAGTCCAAATAAAGGGCAATTAAAAACACACAAAAAAAAAATTTAAAAAAATAAAATTGAGTTTTATTGAGGGTTTTTATTTCAACTTATTTAGTTCATCCGTCAATCCATCCATTCTCTTAATGACTTGCCCTGTTTTTAAAGTGAGACAACACCCTACTAATTCACAAAACAAAATCCATAATCCATTGCTCAATTGCTTGATGTTCAGTACTTCAGTACTCTGAGCGAATCTCAGCAGGGTTGTACTGTTCCGCCCCTAGCGGTTTATTTGTTGGTTTGTCTTATTTTGTTACGATTACTGAGCTTTGGTTTGGATTTTAAGGAAGCTGATATGCTACAAGAATCCCCGGAAAGGTCAAGCACCAGCACTCTATTTTCCCTGAACTCTCTACGGTATGCTGTGTGAAAGCATTCTACCTGTGTGCAATAGGAAGTAATAGCACCCCTGCCAATCGTTCAATTAGAAACAAAACAAAAGCTCCTTTATGGCGCTGCCAATCTGATGAAAATCTCTGAGCTGGGAGGGTGTGGAGCGATGATTCATACCTGTGTGATATGGGACACAGTAAACGCAGCTATGCCTGATAAATCACAGAAGTACTTCAGGTTATATTACAGATAACTAACACAGAAATGGTTGAGGAGCAGTTTTAGGGATGCTTGTCTATCTAGCTCGGAAAGGTGTGTATGTGTGACTAATGTTACCCCCAAAAAGCCTAAGGCAAACTTAAGTTAAATATATTTTTTAATATTGTTGTCGTAAAAAATCAAGTGGTTCTTGCAAATAAACGATGCCACATTTCTCAGAACTAACTTCAGCCATTTTTGCTATGATTCATATCCAAACAGTGTCATGTTCATGGCTGAGTTTTGTAAGCCACAAACCCAAAAAATGCTTTCAAACTCAGTTCCTGGAGGGCCAAGGTCCTGCAGAGTTTAACTTCAGTCCTAACTAAACACACCTGAAGGAGCTAATCAGGCTTCTCACCATTATTTGCAAACTATGTGGCAGGTGTACTGGAGAAGGACTGAAGCTTTGCAGAACTATAGCTCTCCAGTAGCTTAGTTTGACAACCCTGCTTTAGAAGCAATTGCATTGCAATGGCAACATTTTAAATGTATATTTATCCTGTCCATGGCTATGGTTATCATTTCAGAGTGAATTAATGGTACATGCAGCTACTTCCTATACTTTGTAGCATATATGTGGCAAGGTAGTGTTAATTTTGTTGATCATTTTTGTTCAACAAAAACTCTTTCCTGAATGACAAAAACAATGATGAAAATTTCCTGAGAGTTTTACCAATAATGAAATTAAAATGTTAGGGAGGGACTATTGAGAAGAGCTCCAGTCAAAACTAACAAAAGAAAGAGAGAAAATGACTCACTGCTCTTGACTGAATCCCTTTATAGCCCTAATAAGCATGTATCTAAATGTAATTTAAATAAATTAATACTTCTGCTTGAAAGAATAAAAGATGTAGTATGCAAGTTGTTATGATATATAACCATTGGGTAACACTTTATTTCAATGGTCCACTTTAGACATTCTACTAACAGTAAGTAACTTTGCAACTATATGTCAACTAGCTGTCATTAGAGTATTAGTAGACTGTCTGATTAATATTTCCTAACACTTTATTTTGATGAGTCCACAACATACAACATACTGACTATCAGAAACTTTTCAAGCATGTCAACTTATTCTACTAAACCTAAACCTACCCTAGCTGTTAATTAATGAGAATTACTGTAGTTGACATGTAGTTACAAAGTTACTTATAGTTAGTAGAATGTCTAAATGGACTATCGAAAATAAAGTGTAACCAACCATTGCTATTTCATTTAAAAGAGGAGGGTATTCTTGTTTCTTTATGAGAAGTGTTTTTTATTTTATTTTATTTTGAGGTAAAGACATTATGAGTAAATCGGTATCTTCAGGAACATATAATGAGCTTGGAAATTTTTGTGAAATGCTTAATAAATGCATTACACTGTAACTAAACCCATTTTTCTAAATCTACAGTAGAAGTCTATTTAGTCAAATAAAACTATGACTAAAAGAGTTCAGATGACAACTATGACTAAAACTAAATGGCATTTTAGTCCGGAGACTATGACTAAAACTAAAACAAAATTTGCTGTCAGAATTAACACTGCATAGGTCCACATAGCAGCATTAAAAACAAAATTTTATTTCAATTATGAATGAATTATATATAGAAAGCACTCTTGCTCTTACCTGTGTTACACACCTGTGTTGAAGGGGTCTACACTTGCACAATGAATCTAATATTTACATAATCTCAAAACATTGTTATAATGATGAGAGGATTCACAAGTGTGCACATCTCAGCACTGAATAAATCCTTAAATGTGTTTTTTTTTTTGACTAACTTCAACAGCTCTGATTAGATTTTGTGTTCCAGAAGTCAACAGGTTTGTTTATACAGTAATTTGCTCTCATTTAATGCTACAAAAACACATTGTAAATAGAAAACAGCCTAGAGCAGAAACACAAATACGCACTGGACATTAACCAGATCTGCTTTGTCAATACGACATTTTTACTGTTTCAATTGAGAATGTAAAACAGGGCCTGGATCCAGAGGGACTGGGCGAGCAAAACAAGAATCTGGCGCCCCTTAGCACCTTTACATTGGAAATGAACTCACTTCTGCCTGCATAACATAACATGTCACTGAATCATTCCGAAAGAGAAAATGATTTTGATGTACCACTATAAGCATAGAGAACAAAATGTCTGAGGAGATCAGCCACAAGGATGTAGCCACGCTATCTCAAGGCCAGAACTCCATCTCTTGAGACCTTGACGTTCCTGTTTCCACCATAAATAATATTAACAGGTAGTTTGAGGCATACTGAACTTCAATTGACCTGCCTGGAAGTGGCTTCAAGAGAAAACTAAATTTGACAAATTGCAGCAAAGAATTGCTTGTATGTCGGTGAAAACTAACCCAAGGAACTGGCACGCAAATTCAAACTGACTTTCAGAAAAAAAAACGTTTGAATGGTGTCAGCTTACTCAATCTGTTCCGCATCCAGTGAAAGGGTGTTTATGTGGTCAGAGACCCTGGAGCACTCTTCTGTCGAGAGAAAGAGAGTAAAATCACTTCATAAAACACACCTGAGCAACACTGATTATCTTTGGGAAAAGGTCTTGTGAACAGATGAAATAAAGATACTGCTTTGTCACTAAATTAAAGTTCACTTGGTCTCTTCCTCATGTGAGACGTTCAATGTCAGTTTGGGTTGTTCTGCCGCCTCTGAAGACCCTCTGAATGAACAACGTCATATATACCAACCTCCTTAATAATATTTTAAGTCATGTCACGCATGCCGTATATTATATATTAGAATTTGGACTAGCGATGTCAAATTCACAAATTAATCAATATTGGAAAAAAAAAACTGGTCAGAGGGGTTGCTGGCCTGCAGTGGTTATTATACTGTAACAGGACACTTTAAAAGACAGTATATAAAAGAAATCTTACAAATCTCTTATATTGTGTTAGCGATGAAGCAGCTATATAATATCCAAATATATGAAAATATATTATATAAAAATATGGGGGCACTTTATGAAGAGGGACCTGTACCACAGTACTGATTAATGACTGACATATCCCTTTTTTCAGTGATTCAGTGCGTTGTTATCACAGACTTTGATATAATTTTCCTATCTTCCCATATTTATTTATTAAATGAAAGCTTTGAAGTCTGTGTAATCAAAGTTATCAGCACAATCATTAGCTGTTATAGTCTGTATGACTGACACACATCTGTGGAACACAAAAGATCACTGATAGACACTATCAGTTAACATTTTATGGCCAAAATCATTTAAGAGAATGTTTGGATTCTTTTTAAAAAGTGTTCTTTTGTGTTCTGCAGAATAAAGATGGATGCAGGTTTGGGTGAACTATTTCTTTAAGCTCTTTTGTTGCTGTGTTCCTCATATTGGAGTGTGTTGTAACAGGTGGGATGGTTCAGAATAGTTTCTTGTTCAGTAGTAAAAAACTTGTCACTTCAGAAAGACGGTGAGCATGTATGTAGATATTTCATTCATTTACCCAATTTCACACCTGTTTTGTTGTATAAATGGTTACCACATAATACAATTATGTGGAGATAAATTATTTTATTAAGAAAGAAAAATGGCTCCCACTTTTTATTAGGTGGCCTTAACTACTGTACTTACATTTAAATTAATTATTTGGTACAATCCACTTTTTGTGTACATACATGTTTTTGCATTGTATTTTTAAAGATACCTATATGTAATTACATCTGTAATTAATTTTTGTACTTACATTTATAATTACATTCTTTATCCATCCCTTACACCTTAACCCACCCTTAAACCTACCCATACAACTAAACCTTACCTGTGTCCACCTCAATAGCAGCAAAAGTTATTTGCAATAGAATATGACCACAATAGGTACATTGTACTTATATTTTGATGTAAGTACATAGTAGTTAAGGCCTCCTAATATAAAGTGTGACCAAATTTTTTTTTGTGCATGGCTGTAGTATGATGTATTAGCGATCATAGTTATTACAGTCTGTTCTACTGTGCAAATTCAGTATCTACAATTGTCAGTGTTATGTTTCCTGGAAAAGAAATAATTTAACATGATGAATGAACCTTGCTGCCAGCTTATTTGTTGAAAACCATATTGTCATTCTGCATTACCCATTTATATAGACAGATATTGAAAGCTACTGTAGATATGTTGTATCTGTGTATTCACAGGTTGGTGTTTATTGTTTTGATAGAATTAAGATTAAAGGACGTTTACATGAGAAATTATAAACTATCATTTAGCCTATTGCAAAAAGCTGCAAATCATACATTTATGCCTCAATATATGGCCAAAGTCCATGTTTTTACATATATTTTAAGTGAGTTTTCAGCAGAAACATAGTATTCATCCTATAAACTCCTATGTGTAGTTTTACTCTGAAATAGCCTATTGGTGCTTGCTGACATTCTGAAAAGCCATGCATGGATTAAGGCGCCTGGAACGAGGATCACGTATCCCAGACTCGTGATCCCAGATCTCTATTGTCACATAAGCAAGAGTGCTGACAGCAAAAATCCATTCCTGATTACAAATTTTTCTTAAAAAAAAGTTATACTTCACCTGATCTTCCATCATAGATGTGAGAAGACATACAGCCAATTAAATGAGATAACTCAGGAATCCTTTCATATGTTTGGCAAAGGTTTTTTTTTTCTGGCAGACTGTTAAATGTTGCCACAAACTTCATTTCTGAAAATCCGGGAGAAGTCAGCCAATCAGATTTAGTCTTTTAGCAATCAGAGTGTGGCCGGTCCACGGGCATGATGTCTGAGACTGCGATGCTTTAATCACACCTCTAACCCTTACATCAAGATCCCACAATTTTTTTTCTAGGTGAATATCCCGTTTCACTCAGAGTTTCTTGTTGACTTTACTACTATTTGTGAACTAGCCAGCAAAAACAGTGCAAGCTCGACTAGGTGATATCAAGATTATCACCTTAGAAACCCAATATAATCAAATCAAATATAAAAGAAACATTCAACTAGAGAAGCTTTTCTGTGACAAATATGAGAAAACAAAGTGAATTAAACTGTGACCTAGCATATTAAAGAATTTAATGAGAAGTCAAAATGATAGTATATGAGGGTACAATCAAAATAATAAACAGCTTTTTGTATAACTTATTCTTATACGTTTTAGGCTAGAATAAGCTGGAGTATTCTTTAAGAAATTATCCCACTTTTAAATTGTTTACTTTAGCTCTTAGATATGAGACACCCTTTTTTCTGTACCTCCCAGTTTCTAGCTAATATGCTACTAAATAATTATTAATGTACCTTTAGTAACATCACACATGAAGTGACTTCCTAGCTGTGTATAGCAACACAAAGTGCTTGGTAACAGCACATCACTGCAATCACTGATAAGTAACTCCAGTGATTGATTACCTCTGAAGAAAGACAGGAGTTTATCCTGTGTCATTTCTGCCATGGCAAATGATAGGTGTGGTTGAAGAAACCCTGGCAAGGTCGAAGAGAAGTTAACCTTCAGTGTGTCTGTAGGCCGGCTGAATGCCTATGACATCAGGGGGAAAGAGGAACTTATCTCAACTGTATATCATGGCAACTGTCCAGGGCTTTTGACAGGTTTGTTTTTTTTAGCTTGTTCTGATATTTGAACAAGTGCAGGATACATGAAAGTGGTCCTGTGGTCCCAGGTTTAACATCTGAGAAGGCTTTGCCGGACTTTTTGTTCATTTGCTGTTCTAAAACACAAATGAATACACAAATCTACAGAATAAGTAATCTTGGTAAGACGCAGCCCGCCCAAGGCAAGTTGAGCTGTACTACATAAGAAAAAAAAATCCCTTGAGAGGGGTGTACCAAAACAGGTTTGACGCATAACAATAGCATTATTATTATCATAAAAAATATGCCATGGTAACTATAGTTTATACCAAAATACCATAGTTACTAAAATATTATAATATAAAACATTACAGTGAGGGTTGGATGAAAATAATACAAAAAAATAAATCAATCTATCTATCTATCTATCTATTTTACATCAGGCTTTTATGGTGTATATGATATGATATAGAAGAAAAAAACAACATCTCAGTTTTACATATAGAGCAAAATATGCAGTTTGGTGCAGTTGCTTATATGGCCAAAAATTAAGATATCATTCTGAATTCGGATGGGCTTATTTTTATTACATAATAGCAGTCTGCTTACATAGAAAGCCTGAAACATTAATTGTCACCCATATCTAGTGATAATGCCAACAGTGGCGGTTCTAGACAAATTTTACTAGGGGAGCCAAGAAGGGGCCAGTGTTTAACCAGAGGGGCACATTAAAAAATGACAACAAATGATATTTATATTATAAACTTTATTTTACTTTAAAATCATACAAACATTTATTTTGTACAAGAGTAAGTGCAGGTGCAAAAGAGGTAGGGCCATAAAAAATGATAAGGGTACCAAAGATTAACAAATACAGTAACAAATATAAAAGTGTTACCAAGTTTTTAATCATCTCGAGACCAGCCATTTCCAAACTTGATTTCATTATCAGTGTGAAAAACAAAAGTAACACGGTTATGTGCAAGAACAACAAGTCACTCACGGGATGAAATTGTTTTGCTTACCTTTGACTCTTGCAACAGAAGAAATTAATCAGGGCTCTCAGGTTTTAGCAAAAGTTTGGAATGAGATTTTATCTGCTATAAGGGAGGAGCCACAAAATATTTGCACAGCAGCCCCTCTGGCCCACCCAATTCTCTGAAGTTATTGCTATCGGTTCAATTTTACTTATTGTTCATAAATGATCAGCACAAATATTAATTATAACAATTGGTAAATCTGGTAAAAGAGACAAATTCATCCAAATAAAATAAATAGCTTTATATATTTCAAAAATACAAATGTTTCAAAAATAAACTAAACAAATAAATTTGGTGCCAAAAGAGCCAACCGAACAACTGAGCCAACTTAATGTACATGTATACTGTACACATATAGTAAGATTGCAGAATCTGAAACTTTAG
>JAUMHE010000043.1:1922251-1936618 GCA_032359235.1 Enteromius mattozi
GTAAAATCATAATAAATTCATACTTTTTTATTTGGTCAGCACAGGGGGGCCACAGGGGTGGCCAGGGACATGTCTACGGGCCTCCCTAGGCCTCCGTGTAGAACCGCCACTGAATGCCAACCTAGGCTCATTGGAAATACGTGCCTCCACATATTTCTGCAAAACTGAAAAAACGTACCTACAGGTCGCTGCAGTTTCCAGTTGAACACTAGAGGCAGTAAAACTCCCACAACTTTTATTTCTTTTCACACAAAAGTATAATTTACAGGTGCATTTTTGATTAATAAATGCTAATTTACACACAATTACTTGCAGAATGTTATGTTATGACTTCAAAACATTTTTAACATCCTGCACGATTTTAAAACTGATACTTTTGAATGTTGTCACATATACAGCTTCATCGATATTTACAGAGTAAACCAGTTCAGTTGGTTTACTCGGTAGCTCACATGGTATGCTGTTGCACTTAGGTGATGAAAACGCCGGTTTGAATCCTGTGTAAAACGGTTCGACGAAACAGGTTCAAATCAGTGTAAGGAAGTAAAAATAGCATGGTTGCATCAGTGAATATGTTTTTAAATTACTTTTGCATTTGTTAACACTATCAGGTGGGTTTAGGTTTGGGTTTGGTGTAGGGGATATTTACAACATGATAGAGCATTAATTTTTAGCAACACTCACTGGATATTTGAATTCTGAACGGCCACAAAACGTACCTCAAGCAGCATTATAAAAACACTGCAATACGTACCTGTACCAACCTTATACAAACATGCCACAGTTACATATTAAACTTGTGTTTTAGTGCCACTCTCTGGACATTTCACTTTGAAACTGCGGCGAAACGTGCGGTAAGGTACATAATTATGGGGATGCACAATTGTATGTAGAGGCGTGTATTTCCAATGAGCCTGGGTTGGATAATGCTTTAGTAGGATGATATTTAAATGCTAAAATTATGATAAAATATGTAGTTATCAGTAACTTACGTAATTTTAGCTCATTATAGGAATATTTGCTAAAATGCAGTTGATCTCCCCTCAATAATTTTATGTTACTGGAACTGAACTGACTGAAATTATGTATTTTTTTTAACATAGACTATTCTGTTTACAGGTATATTGCTACCTAACTAGCAGGCTTATTTATTTCTGCAACAAGAGACTATTACTGACTATTATTTACTGCGTTGGTCCATAGGCTACGGTTTAGCACAGTGGTGACCCCCAAAGTAAGACATAACAGAAACCTTTTTAAAATCCCAACATAACAACAATTAATCTTGCACAAAAACACATAAAATGACATTTATTTTAAACTTATTTCTTCCTTACAGAATCTGAAGCAAAGCAAGCTGGGAACTATAAATCTGGTTCTGTTTAATATAACCAATGAGTCAATGCAATGAACTTTCAGTAATAGGCTACTTGAGCGAAATTAACTAATTTCCTTTAATAAACGTACCTATAAGTTTTGAACTTTAGACATTATAAGCACAGAGCCAATGTGCTGATGACTGCATACAGAGGGTGAAAGTAGTAGCCAGCCGGACATAGTGGGCATGTTGACGCATAGTTAAAGATCCTGCTTTGAGTGTAATCCAAATGTAATTAACCCAGAGATCAAGGCAAATACAGTGCTCTACTGACTGGCGCTGAAGAGGAGACAGGTGCCATCAGCAGCTCTAAACCCAGGGGGCTTTGTTTTGAGACACTCCAAAACAAAACAGAATTCTCTGCTCAATTAATATGGGAAGTATGCTCCGATTACCAGGGATAGCCTAAAACAATAGGGAGTCATGAAGGAATTTAAAACAAAAAAGGTTAGTTCATCTAGATGATTCCCAGTGTGGTTAAACCAGGCGTGCAATATATGGTGTCGCCTTAGCTGCAGCATGATTGGGAGAAGACAGCTGGTGATCAGCTTGCTGGTAGCTCTGGCTTTTACTGGACAGGGCCACCACAGGACAGATACAGTCTTTCACTGATGTGAGATTCTCTTTTAACTGTGATGACGCAAATCCGTCTGAGCTGAATGGACTCAGAATCAGCTTGAACATCAGGTGAAGATGGAAGCAGTGAAAGACTCACTCCATGACCAAGACTGCATTCCTCTAGTGCAGGAATAGGCAAGTTCGGTGTTTAGCTCCAACTTTAAAATAAAAACCATCCCCTGCTTATAGCCTAAGGCTGCATCCAAAAACTGAAAAATGCTGCCTTCGAAGACATTCCAAACTAGGAAGGCATCAAGGCATGTCCATCTCATGAGATACCTCCATCTGATCGATTTTCTGATTAACTTTTTGCACTTTTGATGTTATTTCTAGTGAGAAAAAAGTATTATAGTAATTAGATATTCATGTAGTTATCACCAAAACTCGTTCTATTTAGTGGTAGGTCATTAAACGGTTAAGGTGCCTCAGAAGCCTGCAAAGTCATTTAGAAGGCAGCGAGGCAGCAAGCAGCCTAAGTTTTCGAATGCAGCCTTAGTAATCCTGAAGTCATTGATCAGCTTGTTCAGGTGTGTTTGAGTAGGGTTGGAGCTAAACTCTGCAGGACAGAGGCTCTCCAGGACCAAACTTGTCTACGCCTGTTCTAGTGTGATGGTGAAGATTCAGATACCACAAACAGTGGTAGAGCTATGAGTTGCAAGAAGGCTGCATTAACTGCTTTATCCTTTCAGCTCAGGCAAAGGAGGCATGTTGACAGTTTTTTTAAGTGGTTCAACCAGTAATCCTCAGCCAAAGCATACTAGACAGGATGTAGCTTCTCAGTTCCTGCACTAACCCAACAGGTTGAGGACCTTGCTTCCTGCCTCAAGGGCTTAAGTTCAGCAACTACTATACTGCAACATGATACTCTAGTCCAGGGTTATCAGTACCAGATGTGCTTGAGGCCAGTTGTGTGTCTATCACTGCCTTGCCTGATGTATTAGAGATTAATGCCTAGACTATTCTTTTTGTTCTTATTCTTTTTTTCTGAGACCATGTCTGAACAAATGTGAGGCTTAACCTTGTGCATGGTAGATGATGAATTTCTCCAGCTATGGCAGGTGCTGGGAGATACTTGCAAAGAGTCTGAAAAGGTGAGATACTGTAGACTTCCCTGCTGAAAAATTCAGCTTAAACCAGCATGAATTCCATGTCTGTCCAGGCTTGTTTATGCTGGTTAGTGATAGTGATGCTGGTAAAGACAAAATACTGTAGTTTATAATAACTGAACACTGAGATTATGTTTTTGGAATTGTTCAATCATGCTCTGTTTTGATTGATTTCATTTGTGACCTGTGCTGTGCTGGCAAAATGCAAATTTTTTGTTATTTTTATTTATACATTCTCCATTAAAAGCCCAAAATGATGTATGATTTTTTTGGAATCGGATGACAAATTTATGAGCTACACCTGTTTGTAAGTCGACAGAGTCAACAAAGTCAATTTTGAGAAAAACATATTTATATTTTTCTAAAGGTTCCAAAGCAAAATCACCTAGCAACATTACACCTTCCCCCCACTTCTTTTCTTAATAGTTATTACTAGATTAATAATCACAATATATCTATTTTCAACACAGTCTCACTCCAACTCGTCACATTTTGACGCTTGGTCAAGACCCTTTTGCGTAGCTTTATGAAGCTCAAGGTACCCCTTTTTTAGTCACTTTTTGACATGAAGAGTCCTCCATTGTTTTAAAAAGGAAACTCTTAGCGCCAATATGCCAACACGATAATTTTTTTATTTTATTGTCATAATTAAAATATATATTGCATAAAAACAATGGCATTGTTGCATGTAGGAGTGTGATTTTTCAATGTAAACCGTCAAAACAGTTTTACTTAAATAATATTATTTAAACATTTAGGAGCATGTAACCCAACCCCTGCCCCTAAACCTACCATCTGTCAATAAAACACAAGATATAGCAGGCAGATACAACTACTTTTTACGTTAACTTTTAGCAGCAGTCCACTGATATTTCAATTCTGAACCGCCGCAATACATACCTATATCAATGTAATAAAAATGTTCCAGGGTTCACATTTTGAACCTGTATTTTAGCGGCACTCAGCGGATATTTCTCCTTGAAACTGTGGCAATACGTGCAGTAAGGCACATTAAAATGGTGTTGCACAAAAAGTGCACAGAGGTACTGTACATATTTTTATGGAAACCAACACAGTCTTATGACCAATTCATATGTATTTGTACGAGGTGGAAAATGTGTGCTAATTCATATAAATTTGTACAAATTTGCACGACCTCACTCATATAATTTTGTACAATTTGTCTAACCCCAGTGGTGGGTAGGTTTAGCGGCGGGGGTAGGTGTAGGTCAGAGGTGCAAATTCATACAAATTGGCAACTCGTAAAATACGTACGATTTAGCAAAAATCATATGAATACGAGTGAGGTCGCACAAACGTTGTAAAATATGTATGAATTGCCGTGAGACTGGACTGTTGAAAACATGTTTTCCTGGAATCATACCAACATCCAAAAGATCCACCAGCACACCAGCATTCCAAACTGGTCCCAGCATTCAAAACATAGCTCACATTGTCAACCAGCACACCTGTATACCAGACGCATGTCCTGATGTCTGGGAATGGTGTGTTCCAAGTCGCATGAGGAGTTTGGAAAAAAAATAGAAAATAAAAAATAATAAATTCAAAATGATTGAAAAATGAATTTCGGAAATGAAATCAGAGATGCTGAGAGATTATGTAGAGCATGAATGAAGAATTAATAAAAAAAATTTTGTTTGTTTTAGCCTCTTCTGGAGATATGATCTAAAATTAAAATTTCATTATCATAGCACCACCTAGTGATCATCACCTGAGTAGTAGGTGGGATTTCTGACCATCCCACTGAGTTTGGTATCTCTGTGATCTCTGATGATCAGACAGTATTAGGGAAGAAAAAGAATAAGAAGAAAACCCTCTTGTACTTGGACCCCTAAAAAAAAGTGAAGGGACCTTATTTTTTCATTTCAGAAGGCCACCACTTAGCACTGCCATGTAGTGTACTGTAAGTAATGCTTTGACCTTGAATATATGCACAAAAATCTGAACAAAAATTAAATTAGGCATCATATGAGAACCTATTCTAGTCACTGTGCAACAAACGAAAAGTCACTTTGAAATGTATCTTCATAACATAATGGTGAGGTTGTCTCTGGAATTAATTTAAGTTTGGACTTGGCTTTGAGAGCATAATTGATGCCAACGTTATCATGGAAGGAAATCTAAAACTTCAAAAGAAACATTTGGGCTTGTCCACGGTTTGGTTTTACTTAAAGTTAAAAAACTGTCTCAAGAGAAAAATATGATAATAGTAAACATATATGCTCAAATTTAAGTTCTATAGGCCTATCTGAGTTCTGGAAACACTTTTTTCTTTATTCTCTTTTGGGTGTCAGCTGGAGAGAATGCCAGTAGTTTGGGAAAGTGACACAGGATCATTGTTTTCCAGCTTTTAAACGTGTGATTTTTTTTAGAGGGCAAGACTTTGAAAGAGAAGAGAAAGATAAAACAGGATGAAAGGCAAAAGGCCACTGTGTATTCAATGAGGAAGCCAGAGGAACCCCCCTGCACACTTTCCAGTGTTGTACACATACACACAAACACATTCAGGCTCAGTGCACTTTAGACCACCCATCCCAGACTTGACTGTCCAGTACTGGAGAACCAGACATATGTGATGTTCCCATGTCATACATTTTGTTGTGTTTGGCACGGGGGCTCTCGATTACACTGAGGGAGGTGTCACCGCTAAACATTTGTCAAAGAACTACTGTAATGTTTGGGTGCATTCAGAGATGAGGGAGAGCAGAATCTAACTGCAGATGAGCTTTTATTAAACAAAATATCAAAAATATGGAAGGAAAACTGAGCGCAATGAACTAGGTAACAAAGAAACAAGTAAGAACAACCAACTCAAAACACTGGGAATGCAAGGGCTTAAATACACAAGGATAAGGGACTAACAAGACACCTGGAAACAATCAAGGAAGAGGGGGAAAGAGGAAACAGAGACAAGAACTGAAATGCAAACTATAAATGCACAGTACAAAAACAACTATCATCCTAAAGACTCCCACCATCTGTCTTCCCCTCATGCATTAAAAAATGAATTGAAAACAGTATATTTTTGGAGGTGCCCAGCTAGCTATTCTATGTTACGAAAACGTTCCCATAACGTTTCCATTAAGTTATAAAAATGTTATTGTTTGAACATTCTTAGAATGTTCAAAACGTCCTGTATTGTAGACGTTGTATTAACGTTCTTGTTTGGTTATAAGAACGTTATTCAAAATATTTTTAGAACGTTACACCAACAACATGATAATGTTTTTATCCTAACGTTTTTAGAATGTTCCATTTACAACTCAATGATAAATTTTTTTTATCCTAATGTTTTCAGAATGTTTTATTAACAACTCAATAGTAAAGTTTTTTTTAATGCTAACGTTTTTAAAATGTTCCACTAACAACACATTGATTATGTTTTTATACTTACATTTTTAGAACGTTTATCCATTGCAGATAAGGAAACGTTCTACTAATGTTATGCAAGAACGTTTTTGACAACTTTGAGACAACCTTTAGAGAACGTTCCCTGTTAGCTGGGTGGGGGCATTTTTGGATGTATTAGGATAGGAGAGATCAGAAATGAAAGGTAGCAAAGTGAGTGAGAGATTGGGATTGGTTCTGGAGTCAGGTTTTGAGTTCAGGACAGCAGTAGCACAACAGCACTGGATGTCGCCACACTGCCCACTGGGCTATCGGCGCTGACAGAATTTGTTTAAACATAATACATAACACACTGAGCAAGGCAGTGTGGTGTTTCAGTAGGTAACTCTGCTTTGTCACTACAAGCAAGCTTGTGGTTTGAGTTTTGGCTGGGAGAAAAGGCCTGTTTGCATGTTCTTCATGTGTTGACGTGGATTTTTGGAGAAGCAGTTAGGAAAATGGGTGGATGGATGTTGAGCATGTCAGATTTCAACTCTTTGACATCCTTTTGTTTTCCTCTAGTAAAAAGAAAATATAAGAATTTCCACAAAAAAAGAAGAAAGAAAGTAAGAAAAAAAAAAGTCTACAAAAATGTACCATAGTTACTGCTGTAGTACATTAAAACACAACAACAAACCCTGAAATGTCAATGTATTTAAAGTACATTTTATATTAGTTCTTCAGTTTAAATAAAAGCAAATACACTCCTGATAGAATCAAAGAAATAATTAAATAGTAATTTTGTTTGATAGCAGAGTTTTGATGGGCAGAACACATACTGTCCAGTTTATTGACTGCAGGAATTATTGTATTTTAAATGACAGAAAATGAGAAATGACAACCAAACTGAGTATAGTATAAACACAGGAAGCTAAATAAAACACAGGTGAAACTAACAGAAAACGAAGAAAACAGACAAAGAGAGAATACTATGGAAGCAAATGATCCAATGTTAACCAAAACAACCAAAACAGGAACGGATCACAAGAAAGGTGTGACAGCTTTAACAAAGAAAGACTTAACAACAGTGAGATGCCATCATTTATGCTAACTGAATAAAAAATATTACATTTTTTAAAAACTATATTTGTAGATATTTTGTAGAAAAGCTGTTTTTTATGTAGTTCAGCTCTTGACACAGAACTCTTGAAGCCAATCACCTGATCATTTCATGTGCGATAATAAAACTTATAGTAAAAGGATGCTTGCAAAAATAATAAATAAATAAATAATTACTTTAAAATGGATGTCAGTGCTCCTAGAATTATGTATTTGCTTCTACAAACGGGGGCTAAAAGGTCCATGTAAAACAGCCAAACAGCCTTCATTTTCATACTAGGGGGGAATTAGAAGCCATGGGATTCACACGCCACAGACGGAACAGATCATCTGCTGGAATATGATGGATTTCATTGAAATCAAGATGCTATGAAAGTTTATTCCTCACACGCCAGTATCACTTCCTTTATGGCAAACACAGTGCCTGTGGGAAATGCCACAGCAGACAGTTCCTCAGCTGCTCTTTCCAACATACGGTTTTTCAGGAGACAGAAGGAAGGATTTTTCACATCAAAACAACCACAGTAAATTTAAAAGTGCCAGGAAACCTCCGTTTTCAATCTCAGTGCATCCATAATGGTCTGATGTCAAATTTGTTTTAAATGCTCTGTGTTTTAAGTGGTGATTGCCCACTGTGTATGTTGGAAGCGGGCCTACTGTTCCATGTGCGGAGAGCTGGGATATCTACACAAGCAGCTTTTCAATGGTTTCCTTTAGTGGCTAAAGAGAAATAAAACAACGTGAAAAAAACAGGGAAAGGATGGGCCACTGGATTTGTATGGATTCTCTGACATTAGGCAAGGACCTCTGCTGTCAAACAGACACCCAAACATGCACTTATAGGCAAAGGTCTCTTGCCTGGTTCCCACATCCTATCACGGAGAGCCTTGTGTTGTCTGTGCAATGCAATTCCAAACACGCAAGCTTTTTCATGAAAATTTATACAGGAAAAGACTCAAATATGCAGCCTGGTCTGGTGAACTCCTCAAAACCCCACACTACCACCACAACTAACCCCCACCCTTTTACAAAAGTAATCAAAAGTGCAACTTTCAACAAATCTAACACTGTGGTCAATAAAAGAAAATGCGTTTGAATTATAAATAATACCATAATGTGTACAAAACAGCTGCAAATCAATCAACTCCTACATCTCCCATGTTTATTTTAGGTATCTGCTGTCAGACAGCCTGAGACCTCACTGTCTTAATGTCTGGCTAGGTTTCTATACAGTATCTAAAAACTCAATATCAGAAGTCAGTAGCGTATCAGTAGTCCCATATACACAACTGTGACCAAACATTTCAGGTATTGCCCATGGCAGGAAAAATTAAACAATCAAACCGCACATGGACACACACATTAAACTTATTTGTGTCCATGTAAACCACAAAAAACAGCACACACACCTATCACACATACTCTCCATAGGTGTAATGGTGTTTATACTGTACAAAGTGTATGTGGTATTGTCCTACACTGACCCTACACCTAAACCTACCCCTTACAGGTAACTATGTGCACTTTTTGAATTTCATAAAACACTGTTTAGTATGTTTTTTAAGCCTTTTGTTTTATGGGGACACAGGAAGTGTCCTCATAAACCATGTTTACGTTGTAGTACCCATGTCATTATACACATTTGTGCCCTGGTAAACCACAAATACCTGAACACACACACTCACGTTGGGTCAGCTATCCTTATAGAGACTCTCCATAGTCATAATGATTTTAAAACTGTGAAAAACTGTATTTTCTATCGCCCTACACAAACCCAACACCTAAACCTACCCTTTAGAGGAGACTTTCTGCATTTTTACTTTCTCAAAAAAACTCATTCTGTATGATTTATAAGCTTTTGTACCCATGGGGACCTCGGTTTAGGTCCACACCATGACACGAGTCCCCATGAGTCTGTGTATTCAGGTTTAATTTACCACAAGTATATATAAACTATAAGTATATATAAAAAATTGGATTAGCTCCATATAAAAATCATTGTGCCTATGGAGAGTCCCGTTAACCACATCCAGTATACAAGATGTGAATGTGTCCCCAATGTTATGTGGACCAAATGTCCCCACAAGGAGTAATACCAGTAAATTGTAAAATTTTTTAGTCCCCATGAGGAAAAAAATTATAATTAATTTAGAAGAAAGGTTATTGAAAATCAAAATATGCAGAAAGTTTTGTGTGAGGTGTAGGCTTAGGCTAAGGTAAGAGAAAATTGAGTTTGTATGGTGTGAAAACCATTATGCCTATGATATGTCCTCCTTATAGAAACCTGTGTGTGTGTGTGTGTGTGTGTGTGTGTGTGTGTGTTAAAAAACATGTTTAGTAAGTATATTGCAACATTTTCCCTTTCATTGTCATTAGTTGACATTTATATTACAAAGTACAGCAATGAATCTGAATAACGCCATTGCACACCTGCACATTTTGAACCAATTTTGATATTAATTTCTCATAAAAAAGTGCTACATATTTAAATGTCTACATATACTTTTAACCAGTTTAAGAGGTGTAAGGGATTCTCAGGTTTGAATTAATCTTTGATTCAAGGTAAAGTTTAGGTTCATTGTTTGAATGATATTGTCAGACATTGCTGGTTGGGTGGTGGTGGGTGGTACACAATGAACTATTCTCAATTACAGGGCGTTCATTGTTTAGATTAGCTCTTATATCAGCTCATGGAGATAGAGCTCAAATGGTCCCACATCTATTAGATGTATCCTTACTTCACAGTAATAACAAATCAACTTTGTGCTTTGGCACTTGCCATGTGGATAAAGTTTCAGGTGTTCGGTTGCTGTTCTTTTCTAAACAATGTACCTAATGACAGAATACAGGAAATTTTATTATGGCTTTCAGATATTATTAGTAAACATTTGGAAGCTGATAGTATCAGTTGGGACATCCCAAAATGACGAGGACAGGCTGTGGGAAAGTGGCACAGAAGTGCTGATCCATCTGCTGATGGTCTGTAATTTCTGTTCCCTGAGCCCTCACCCCCACATTCCCGTCTTATACCGTCTCACAGACAAATCAGAACTCATAATGGCTGGAGCGGTGCTCGAGGTCAGCAACAGCCCAGTTCAGTGACAAGCGTCTTTTGACGTCATTAGCCAATAAACAAGCCAATGATTAACATGCCCAGAACTGACAAAACAGTTGCTATAAAAAAATAAAATATAAAATACTGTTTAAACAATAAAAAATATTTAAAAATTGTTAGTCAAATAAAAATATTAAATATGGCAATGCTGAGGGCATTACTGTGACACAACAGAATGTGTAATTTTCCCGCCACTGACTATTATTCACTATAATGAAAACAATTTTTTATCGATGGTAATGGATTGCAATCAATTTATGTTAGCTACATTTCAATAAACAAATTTAGTTTACTAACTTTCAAAATTTTTAATGTAGCTAAAATAAATTGTTTGCAACCACTTACCTTAAAAAAATGTAGTATAATTTTTTTTTTCAGTGTAGGGGCACTATTACACATCTTCCGAGAGAATACTAAATGTCTGAATTAAAATTCAGCAAAGAAGAAGCAGAAACAAGCGATCGCATATGTAAAGTAAATGCATATGTAAAGTATTACCTCTTCCGACTTTGTTAAAAAGGCAGAAACAATCACTTCTGGATTATATTTACACTCACTGTTTATTAGAGCTTCCTCAGATTACTGTGAACAATGTTAATCACTTTGTTAGGCAGTCAGATGAGGTTGAGTTCTCATATTATATCTGATTAGCAAATTTAACCCTCTATAGGAGTAATTGTGAATTTACAGCTTAATAATTGACTGTATATTTTGCATATATTTAGGAGTAAAATCATTTTACCGAGATGATCTGACATTTGACCTTTGTTTAAGGAATCCGTCATTTATAACTGACATTGTCAGTTGTAGGGTGAATTACTTTTGGCAAATTGTCTGAAACTTTACACACAATCAAAGTCTTTTTTACTATCTGAACAGAAGTGAAAAGGTCTTATTGTTTCAAAAAACTTTATGAACATAATATTTGATTTTGAACTCGAACAAAAGTCTAACCTAAAACATGACACAAATTTGGATGTAATTTCACTACCTGAAAACCATGTCTTATTTTTCAAAACATCTTGGAATTTCAAATCTTTGCACAAGTGAGTCAACAAGTGTACTCCACACATCCCACACGTCAGTAGATGTGGACTTGTGCAGCTATGATTGGAGCATTACTGTCTGTCAGTATAGTAATGTCAATAGACACTGGCATCTTTTCTGACCCCTTTATGTAGTATCGTCATTTATCATCATTTATAACCCACTGGCTTAACAATTTCATGAACGGCAGATGGAAGGAGTGTTTAGAGGGGTCCTATCATGCACTTTCACAAAATAACTGATTTGGTTTTTGAGGTGTACGCTATCATAATTGATTGTTCCAAAAACGTAAAATAAATTTAAAACATATTTTACACTTTTACAGAACCTCTTTTCCCAAGTAGTAGTGTGTTCACACTGAAAATTCCAAAAAGAAAAGTTTTACATTAAATATCCGGATGATGCACTTAGCCTAATTAAAGAAATGAAGTGTGGAATGTTGAATAATTCAAGCACTAAACCTTCGCAGCTTAATTGCATCACAAAGGGGGAATGGCTATCAGACTCCAATTATTAATGACAAAATAATCTTTTAAAATGGATACACTACATGGATGAGTGCATAGTACATAGAGTGTATAAGTGCATAGTGTGTCATGCATCATTTGGGACACAGATTATGGCTTTAAGATTGAAACTGCAGCTTTTTCAGAATGACATTAGGCATTTCATTAACATACGTGGCTCTAGGTTTAGTCGCTCCATTGCAAGAGGTATTAAACAAGTCCAGAAACCCCAATTGTCTTTAAATGCAGCTGAAACTTTACTTAAATGTGTTGCCACACTTGTTTAGTCAACATGCATTAGAGATCACACATTAGATACTGGAACATTCCCGTGGCGATCACTGCTATGTTTACTCTGCCGCCCCTGTGAACAAGCGAGCCACACACAGACCTCTCTTACCTCAGCTGCAAACCCAATAGCTATCAGAGCAGCCAAATGCCTGTGCTGACCTGACCATGAACCACAGTATCCCATGAGTCACCTGCGTTATTGGGCGCAACCCTCTCCACCTCAGTCTTTCCCCAACACTTACAGAGACTCCAAACAACAAGACTCCCTCCTCTGTCTCCTGTCAAACCCAATGCCGTCAGGCCTGACTTCCATCTGGAGAGCTTGCAGAAGGTCTTTTCACCTTTCCACACCTCTTGGCCTGATTGTTTTTGTTTATTTATGGAGTTAATTGACATGTACGAGAGTTAGGACCATGAGGCACTGGGTGAAGTGATGGACAGGGAAAGGTACAAGTGACTCAAACTGCAACAAGCAAGCATGACAAACAAGAACAGAAACTGCTGGATATGTTGTTTGTGTATTTACTTTGCCAATTATCGATTGGTTAGTTTGTTAGGGTTGGCCCATCCAAAGAGAGAAAAACCCTGTCTTGGCATCAACTAAAAATGTTTGCTTGTTTTGAGCGCAGAACCTACCTGTACATGCAGGACATGAATAAAGTCTTTAAAATTCCCACTTCATGCACTGGAAAAGTATCCTCTGTAGGGTCGCAAAGATGCTAGAGCATATCCTGCATCTCTGGTCACATGCCCATGTAAAGAATTCTCATAATTCAAAAAACATATTGATTTATCTTTAAACCTGTAATCTCTTTGATGGGCGTGTTGTGCATTTTCTGTAATTCAGATCACAACCTGTTTACCAGAAGCTTTTAAAATGCACTGGGAAGCCTGGGAAAATGGTGCAATGGTGTCTTTTTTAAAAACAACACCAAATTTGCCATGATAAATATTTACATAGCGACAACAATTTAGAAAGGATTAACATTCCAAATGTTTCTCTTTACACAGCAAGCCTGTGTGGGATTATCAGGGCAACATCTTATCACTGGCTCTTCTACTAAACACATCGTCTCAAGGGTCTGTAGAGACATGATGAATCATGAACCCCAAGCAAGGCTTGTTTGAAATGTTATCATTCTGCGGCACAGTCAATGTTGCCGACAATCTGTTAGCCAGTAAATGATCCCACCCACCTTAAAAGTGATAAAATGATAAAACAAAATACTTAGTAATTATTATTTTTAATTGTGAGTATTACAAATCTGATAAGAGAGAGGCACATAACTCTTTATGCATGCTCTGTTCTCTTCTGTATCTGTTAATGGTGTTATATTACATTAACAAACTATCTAAAGGAAAGTGATGTAGATTCATAGATTTGTATTACAGTGCCTAACCATGTTTATATTTGTGGTCATTTCATGATAATATCTTTTACATTTGCTCAACAGTTTACATGAAACAAAAGTAAGTCTCCCAATGGCAATATACTTTTTTTTTCTATGAATTAATTTATTATTGAGTTGTTTATTGCAAATTTGCAAGGATTAAACAATTGTCTGAAATCTATCCCTATAATAAAGGGAAATCATTTAGTGAGCATCACACTTTGAGGCACGATGTTACTGCTTGTCACAAACTTTTTTTTTGTCTAATAACTGCTCCAGAATGAGACAGAGCATCTCTGAACACAAATCGTAAATATTAAACATATTTTGATCGGGCTGCCTCTGATGTAAAACCTGTGATAGCCTATGAGTGTAACAGGTCTGTCTAGTGTTAGTCTTGTGTTTCTTGTCTCCTTGTGTTTATTTAGGTCAGTCCCCACGTGTTTAC
>JAUMHE010000043.1:1951555-1963408 GCA_032359235.1 Enteromius mattozi
TCACGTTCTCTTTTCCTGCAGACTCTCCTCTGTTTAGCAGCTTGTTTTTAAAATAGGAGATATCCTGGAGGTTTGAGATTTAGCATGCTATATGTCAAACTGTCTTTCTTGCTTGTTGTGACAACCAGCCTATGCCACTCCCACACCATACTTTACACAGATGCATCTAGTATAAAACTATTATCAAATCATCTTGCATTAAGTTATGTAGTATAAATGATTAATCCCTTTTTTGCATTTGTACTGGCTGCATACAGGTCATTGGAGTTAGTGCTGGACCTTCATGCATAAACATAACCACTGTGCTGTAACTAGCAGTTAGTCAAAGGGCAATCAGTCTTTGGGCAAATCTACCTTTTGTAACTGAATAATAAGTTATGACCATTCAAAACGTGCAAGCTAAAAATACTGAGAAAATCATCTTTAAAGTTGTCCAAATTTTGTTCTTAGCAATGCATGTTACTAATCAAAAATTAAGTTTTAATATATTTACGGTAGGAAATGTACAAAATATCATCATGGACATCCTAATGATTTTTGGCAAAAAAGAAAAATCGATAACTTTGACCCATACAATGTATTTTTGGCCATTGTTACAAGTAAACCCTAGCAACTTAAGGTTTTGTGGTCCAGGGTCACATTTAGTCTCTTACTCTGTTAAACCAAGGGTGCCAAATCAACTCCTTGTTACTTATTGTAAAACTATCCCTTCCACCACTAGAGATTTCTTTGTTAATAACCTTCTTCAATAGTCTCATACAATACGGCTTAGAAAAAACTTGGATGATGAGACTACTGCCTTCTGTAGAGCTGCTTTATTGCTTACATGTCATTTCATTTCAAATTGAATGCATTTTAAAACGTTGACACTGTTATTGAACTGAATTTAATCCAACCTGGTCTCATAAAAATATGTACCTCTGTGCACTTTTTGTGCAACACATTATATACTTCATGTAATTGTGCAAAAATTACGCTTTATTAACCGAAACTCTGTAACTTTGTGTGAACAGGAAGAAAAGGTGTCAGAGTTTTACTGCCTCTAGTGTGGTGGTTCTCAACTGGTTTGGCCTCGAGACCCACGTTTTTCCATGGTCATAAAGCCGTGACCCACTCATATATATAATATAAGGTGTGCATGTGTGTATTTATATATTTATATATTGTAAAAAAACAAAAAAACAAAAAAAAAATTTGAATCAAACTGATTTCACAAAAATTAAGTTAAGACTTATTATTGGTATTATTGGTACGCATTTCGTGGCTCGCTAAAAAGTGCACCAAGGTACGTTTCTGCCATGAGACCAGGTAGACTGAATCAACACTGACCTGACTCGAGCTAAATAATGATAGTATTGTCTTTTCAGTAGTTCAGCAACTGAACTAATTTCATACTATTTATGCTTCCACACCAGAAATATCAAATCCAGCCCCGGACACCTGATCCTGTCAGAAAATATCTGCTTTGTCTGGTAAAAGAACAACTGCATTAACAGTCTTCTATCAGCCAAGAAATGGACTGAGAAAAGCTAGTGAAGAACAGATGCAAAAGACAAAGTGATGATGGCAAAAAAGCAGCAGAGTTTATTGTTTACACTTGTGTATGTTAAGTGTTTAGACTTCGTCTGACCAGCACAAATTCAACAATTGTTATTATACCACAAGTAATAGCATTGAAAAATTACTTCACAACAACATTTTGTGACATTTTAAAAGGAGATATTCTCTTATCTCTACTCATGAACACATATTATCCCTTGAAACCACACAAACTAAACAACTATGAAAAAGATGCGGCATTTCTCACAATAATAATACGAGTAATCAATAAATAAATCAATGAAATGAGAATATAAAAGGTTTAAAATGATTATTAGAAATGGAATAAAATGAATGTAAAATGAATAAATTATTATTAATTAATAAAATAGAAGAATAAATGAATTTAATAAAAAGAAAGTAAAACAACACTAATGTATGATTCCTATCTTGAAGCTAAGCACACACAGTTTGCATTTGAATATCCTTAGATGATTAGTACAGTTATTAACTTTGAATGGAATCAACATTGAACTGACTTTAGATCCCTATTGTCTCTGTAGAAGCTGCTTTTATAGCAGAATTTGAATCTGTATTATGTTTGATCAAGTTTGCATCACTGATTCTGTTATTTTCCTGTTTATTACTCTGCTTTAAAACAATCTGTGTTGTATAAAGTGATATAAATAACGGTGACTTGACATGACTTGTGGGGGAAACCGGAGCACCCGGAGGAAACCCACACCAGCACTGGGAGAACATGCCAGCAGGCCGAGCTGTTCATGTGTAAATGTGACAGTGATAAGAAACCAATAAATGGTCTTTTTAACTGGTAAGGAAGTTTCGAGCTCTAAAAGTTGTATGCTGTCATACAACCTTTTTTATTTTTTCCAAAAGATCAAGGAACAGTTCTATAAATTTAATGGTGATATAAATGCATTTGCAAGTATCCCATCAGTAACAATCCAAAGCGTAAAAATAAACTCAGCTGAGAGTCATAACGTGGATATGATTATGGAGAAATTGCTCTATACGCAGGTGTGATGCCATATACGCCAATATTACCAAATCATAAGGACATTCTGCTGTGTAAACACTGACAACTCCAGATGTAATACATTTTTTATTCAAAGTTAGTTTTTCATTATTATTCAAAGCTTCTACAGTTTTGGACTCTTCAGCGTACTGTTGATCATAAATTGCATTATGTTTTGAAAGTCAACTATGTTTTTTAGTAATAATTTCCAACTAAACTGTCTCTAGACAACAGCGAGTGTTCCCGTTTTGATAACGCTTCATATTTCTTCCCTTTATAATGTACCCAGAGGGTAATCTTTGAGGATATTTGTTGTCATTCGAACACACTGCTCTAACTGTTTCAACTGCTGGACTCCAAGGTTATGACTTACACTGGAAAAGTCATTGTTCATACCTTACTTACTGAATCCAAGTTATGTCTACAAATCAACTGCTGGGACATATGTTTTTAGTGGGTGTGCACTTAAATTCCAGGAAGACATTGTAGTTCATGAAACGGCAAATTAGTTGTACTATTAAGTCTTACACCTTATTTCCACTGTGGTTCGAAAGCATATTGTAGTGGATTGAATTGCCAAAAAGTTTTTCTCCTAATCTGTTTTCCCATGAGCAAATCCAGGAATCTTTTCAGTCTGCTGAGGTGATACCAGCTGGACCGGACCAAAGACAAATTATTATGGTACCCTTCTAGTTTAAACTGAACAGATGTTTTAGCATTTTGCTTCACCACCAAGTTACATTTAAAAAGTAAAGCATTACAATATTACATTAAAAAGCAACTAGCTGTGTTACTGTTTTTTATGGAAAGTAATGCATTACGTTACTTCTTGTTACTTTTTGCCACCTGAGCTGTTGGTCGCTGGTTATTTTTTAATAACAGAAAATCCAAAAGTTTTATTTTTGGCAACTGTAAATGCTCTTTCACACCAGAAGTGAAATGAATAAGACTTCATCTAAAGAGCCTCTGCGCCTCACTCCTGATTTCTCTCAACATGAGGAGCTGTCAGTGAATAAATGGCTGTGATTTTAACGGTTAAAAAACTGAAAATTCCCTTAAAACTGTAAGTTCCCCTAAAATATACAGTGCAAAACTGTAATAGATATTTCAGACAGTTTTATGGTAAAAAACTGTGAAAAAGAGTGTCAAATGTACAGGGAAAAATATTGTGTTATTCTATATCTTATCAGTTAACAGCATTTAATGTTCTTAAATGAATGTATATTGCAAAATCTGCTTGCGATGGGCTTTGGTTCATCATGTGACTTTCTCATCACCACCTGTATTTGGTGGCGGTTATAAGAGTATTTCAAATGAACAAAACAGCTTTCAGTCCTTCAATTGGTTGGTATTTTAACATTGTATCAGTTAATGAAGTTACGGGATTTAACAGTAAATTTAAGTTAAACTGTAAAACCTAAAATGTTGCTACCGTATATTTTTATGGTAGAATTCTAGCAACCACAACTGCCTTTTTTTTAATTTATTTTTTTACACTGTATTTAATTTTTTGAAAATGTGCACACTAAACAAACTGAATGAGTTGCAGCATGCTTTGCATCAGACTACATCAAACTGCTTGTGCACAGGATTAACATAGGGAGAGATGCATTTAATATTATATTATATTGCAGTTGTGGGTGAAGAATAGAGCTTGCAGTCGAGAATAGTTTGCAAAAACATATATTTGCTGCTTTTTTGCATGCACGTCCTCTTGCTGTTTACATTAGCACATGCTAACTTTAAGTCTGTAACAATTTCTGCTTTGGGAAAAACAAAATCTTTCATATAGCACAGTACTGAGAGATGAGAAATTATTGTTTGGTCTTGTCCCCAAAACTCTTGTTCAGAGGCATTATTGAAAGATAAAAGAGCATGGAGGCATTGTGAGATGACTTCAAACTGTCCATTCTTCAAGAGCATTCTGTTGGTGTTCAAAGAAGTAAAATTTGCACTGTTTCATGTTCTTCATCTCTGAAGCATGAAAAAAAAAACATGCAGTTCCACCATGTTTCCATCTCCTGAATCAGTTTCGTCTGCTCCTGGACTGTTTCTCTGTGGCATTTGGCGTTTGATCTAAAGACGGTAATCTTTCTTCTGCACTGATCTCAGCTGTTTGTAAGACAACACAGATTTGTGCAGTTGAGGTCTGGCGTGAGGAATGTAACTTTGTCTCTTGTTCCCCATGACTCCTGCAAAACAGCCTTTACTTCTTTAATGTGCTCAGCTGCATGTGTTTCAGGAAACTTTAATAACAATAATCCATATTTATGAACGTCCACACATCAGATGTCAAATTGACACTGCTTTCAATTATCAATTCACTTTGAAAAATACTATTAAGGAAAACATGTTAATACTGACAATATACTTATATTCTTTAGATTAAATTAACACCATACCTGGGCTCAGTTTCACATGGCTTATAGTTAAGCAAGGATTAGGCCATAGCTCAATTAGGACATTTAAGTAGCTTTTATAAACGTGCCTTAGATAAAAACACTGCTGGTGTGCATCTTGAGACAAAACAATGAAATCAGTCGGTACAAGTTTCTTTCTGTTAAAGCAGCCCAGACATGCATTTTAGTCTGGGACTAGGCTCAAGTCTTGTCTATGTATTAAAAATAGTATGTGTTCAATTAAAAACACAAATTTGAATATATCCTAAGTGCAAGGCCAATTATATTTTGGTCCATTTTTTCTAGAAAAGGAAGATAAATATGCACAATTATTTGTTTGAATATATTGGAAATACTTGTGTTTTACTACATTACTCTTTAACATTTCCTTGCTTTCATGGCACTTGCTTGTAGCAGTCCAACACAACAACCACAGATTAAACACAATTCTCCCCATATCAAGCTCAAAGCACCTTTCACAAAGCCAAGTCTACACTTAAGAGCTCTGTAAGAATACCACCTCCACCCTTGGAGAGGAAGACTTGGCCTGAAACCTTATCTCCACCCTGCCGCTGATAACCGTGCAGCCCCCTCCCAGCCACATGCTCCCGAACGCTCCTTTATGACTCACCCTGTGGCCCGGCAGAGGTGGAGAGCCCCGTGTGCGCAATGGCATCACTGAGGCTGAATAATTTATTGTGGGAGCTAAGTGTTTCCATTCGCAGCCAGGGTCACTAAAAACAAGCAGGATCTGGGTTTCTGGGGGGCCCGCTCATAAAATCAAAAATCAAAAATGGATGTATAGATCTATCAAATTTTTTTTCCACTTTTTACCACCCAGCAGGCGAAAATCAATCAGTTTCAAGTTCGATTTTTTTGCTTTTACAAAAGTAACAGCTGTTTCTGCTGTATTCGGTGTTTTTCATGGTGCGGGAGGACTTAAAAATCTGCACTGAAAAAAGTATTTAGTGCTGTAAAATGATTAATCGCATACAAAATAAAAGTTTTTGTTTACATAATATATGTGTGTATACTTTTATATATAATATAAAATATGAATATATAGATGTATATTTTATATTGTATCAGTCTGTATTTATATAAATAGATCAGGATTAGATTATATAGATAGTTCAGTTTACTCGGTAGCTCACGTGATACCGCGTTGCACTTAGGTGGTAAAAAAGCTCCGGTCTGAATCCCATTATAAAAACACTGCAATACGTACCTTTACCAACCTAATACAAACGTGCCACGGTTACATATTAAACTTGTGTTTTAGCGCCACTCTCTGGACATTTCACTTTAGTACATAATCACGGGGTTGCAGAAATGTATGTAGAGGCACGTATTTTCCACGAGCCTGGGTTGAGGTTAGTACATAGTTATTGCTTAAGGCTGGAAGACACTACACGATTTCAGAACAGATTTTTAAAACACTAAACATCATACACTTACTAACTCTGTAAATAGTGACAAAGAAAGACTGAGCGTCATACACTACACGACCGAGGATCATACACTACCAGACTTTAAAGTTGTTCTGATCACAACAAACAGAAACGTGCGCCTTATTGCTACGAAAGGTATGACAAATGAAAACAAACGTATTCTAAAATCGGCTGAAAATATCAAACATGTTGACATACGATAGCTCATGTTGTTCATTCTTGTTTATTTCATACTACAACTAGTAAAGAGCAAGAGATAATCAGTTCACATGTCGCATGAACTAAGGCACTACAGCGATCCGTCACAACACACTAAGAAGACACAAAACAGTATTTATTGCTTGAATTTCTTAAATGACAACATTTGAAAGCTGAGATTTATATCTAAAGGCATCTGCTCTGTCTTGTCTGTAAGCATGATGTCAGTTTTCTCTTTACGCCACAATGTATTTTTTGTGAAAGCGACATGGCTCGTCGGATGTAGCAACAGTAATAAAGGGGACGAGTCTTTGCGAAGGGTCATATGTGACAGTACTAGTGTTAGTGAGCAATAGCACATTTCAGCATGATGCTAAATACCAAGCCTGCTCCTGAAGTAAAGCAGCTTTGGCACTTTTTAACTGCCTTTTTCTCATCATTTAATTTATTAATTAATAGATATCATTAGACATCAATAATATATTATTTGAATACTTACTCAGAATTCATCCAGTGAAAACTATTTTGAAATCAGACATTGAGTTAACATGAAAAATAGATTTTTTTAGCAGGCTCCTCCCCCAGTGGGCGGTCTCATCATACAAAAATCACATTTTTATTTATAATCAAAACTTTTTTTTTAACTTAACAAACGCATATCAATGGAAAGGTCTGTGTCTCAAGATTCCATATTTGGTGATAAAACTAATATTGTGACATTAAATTCTATTGAGTTTGGGTGTCACCCTGTGGCTATTTTTGGTATAGCGCCTAAATAAATTGTAATATGAACTTTAGTTTTATACTATCAACTTCAAATTTGGAACATACCCCATTTTGACATATTATTTTGTATAAAATAAAATAGTACAGTACATTTTATTTACAATAAACTTGAAATTCCATAACTTTTTTAAACTTTGATATTTTTTTTTAAATGCATTACAACAATAATCAGCTGATTGTTTTCTTCAAAAGGAAGGTCTGTATTTCAAAGTGATGCATTTTAACATCTTACATCTGACAGTTAAGCAGTTAAGTACCTGCCCTCACTCTTAGCAAAAGCTTCATTCTTCACATCATTTGTAATCCCAACAAGACTGAACATTAAACACTTTTAGGGGTTAGGGCTTTGTTTATATCACTAATCATTAGCAATAGCAAAAACAGTTCTTGCCCAGCTAAATGTTGTTGGGTGTTGCTGTATTGCCTGCCTTTTATTTGTAATACAATTTCATAACATTAAAACATGACACTCAAGTAATTGCACCTAATTATAAGTAACTTTCCGTATGAACTAAAGTCTAAGAACTCATAAAACTGTGTGTAATATTACGGCTAATAAAAAACTTGGCTACTCTAAGATGGATGGATATTGAGGAAAAAGCATTTTGAGGCAACTGGGACTTTCCTAGATTGATTGCTTCCACTTTTAAAATATATTTCTGGGAAGGTGCTTTGTTAGTGCTTAGTGAATGGTCATAGGAGGTGTTCTGGCAGAAATGGATCATAAGTCACGCAGAGAATGGGTGAGTATTTCACAAGAGCCATGAATAAGTTGGAAATATGTTTTCATTGTGAAAACATTCAGTGCGTATTGTATGATAGATCAATGCATTGGTATAAAAATAAATGGTAATGACATCTCATGTTGAAGTCTGCTGGACCTACAAAGTATTTGCTCTTAATTTAGTGAAAGAAACTTATGATTTAAGGTCAGTGTTGCCACCTTGAGAGCACTAGAGGATTGCTATAAGCATGGTGTGATAATAAAGAGAATTAAGCTCCTTATTTGTCATATTTCTAATGCATGACCCAGTAAAGAATACCTTGCTCTTACACTGTTTTAACTGCACAAATTCTGATCTTCTGTTTACTGTATCAGATTTAAAATATTAGTGATGAGCGGCCTCTTCAAGCTGTCTGAAAGGGTGAATGCACAGATTAGCGTTTGTTAGTCTTGGACTGTGTGTAGATCAGCTAAGATGAAGCATAGCTAGCGTAGAGTATCTCTAAATAAACAAAAAGGACCTATTCATGACCAAAGGAATAATAACAATAATATTTGCAGGAGGCTGATGATATCGGATTCATCTCTGCATGGCCCTTCAGTGTTAAGGCATGTATATTACAGTCACACTGAGTTCATTCATGCTGGGATCTTTGAAAAGGTATGAATTCCCGCTAAAGTACTAAAATGCTGTAGTCTGATCAGCTTAAATCAGTCTTTGTTGACTTTATGTCACATGCCATGGTTCATACAGTGCCGTTGCGTCCGCTGTTCAAATCCCGACTCGAGGACCTTTCTCGATCCTGCCCCATCTCTCTCTCCCACTTCACTTCCTGTCAATACTGATCTGTCCTATCACAACAAAGGCTGAAAAATGCCAAAACAAAAAAAAAGCTATAACACTTGTGCTGTTAGCCTATGCAAATTCAAATGAGATTAGTTTTCTCTTGACAAAAAATATGTATTTCATCTTAACTGCATTGTCTGTAAATTTGCATATTTTTAAATAGGTCATATTGAGAATGTTCTGCAAACTACTAAGAAGACATGGCAAAAATGCATAAAACTTGAGGCAAAACTTGAGGCAGGTATATCTCTGGCATCCCCAGTCTATCTTTCATACTTCTTTATTTTACTAATGTTAGTTAATGTTCACATTAGAGAACACATCCTACTACACTGTAATTAATACGGAGAGCAGCCTGGAAACTAGCAACTTCTCCTGGTTGGAGTTAATATTAACGTCATAAACTGTTAAAAAAATAAAAATTATTTTTTACCTCTCAAAATGGTATGAAACCTAAAATAAAGGTTTTGGTATTTGCTACTTGAACACACACACATGAACATGATTCGAAAAAGGTTAAATGGTCCTGAAAAAAGTCACATGTACTACATAACCACACTGAAACTTAATCAATGTGAAGTGAATTTCACCTTGAAACTTTTGGTAGTGCTCAAAAACAAAATCCTACTGAAAGCTCATTTTTAAGATATCAACCTCAGATTTGGAACACAACTTATTTAGATTTATAGCTTTGGTTTCCATGCAGTTTCATAGTAAAACAAATTCGTAAAAATAGTATTTTTGTGCATTTTTCATAATAATAAACAAACTTTTACAACTGCTTAAATAAGAGACCAATCTTAAGTCTGTGCTCCATTTGCATGTCTATTCTCAAAAAGTGGTTAACAGCTAATAAATCGACTATTCCACAAATATAAATTAGTATCATAAAATCTGCTATCTGCTAAAATATTTATCAAAGTAAAATTCAGTGCATTAATTTTATTGCAAAAAAACAACAACAACACACTTAATTTGACTGCCACTGAGCAAAAATAGAAAGTTAAAGGGCATTTGAACCAATTTGGGATTTAGCGGGTAACTTCCCATTTACACCACAGAAAGGGACACCTGCAGATTTCCTAGGATTGGTTTCTTACTCAAGGACACAAGGACAAACCCTCAAACAGTCAATAACTTTAAACAGCCCCTTACGGCTGTTAGGCCTCAATGTAGAGTTGAAAAACACATTTGTACCAAATGATCTAAACCTTGACTCAATGAGTTTGGAAATATTATAAATAGTCAGTATTTGGTCAAACTAATGACATGTCTAAATAAACATAATAGCTACTGTAAAAATGAAGTGTCTAATGAAAGAGAAAAATAATAAGGTTTTGCCAGAAGCAAGACGCAGCTAATCAAACTAGACATTTTAGAAAGAACATATTTACAAGCAGCCTTATCGCTTTTCCAGAATTCGCTGTACAAATGGGACCCTTCCAGAAGTTTTTATTTTTTATTTTTTTGCTCTCTTCTTCACTGAGGTCCAACATAAAACAACAAGGCAGATTTCCTGTAACCCAAACCTCTCAGAGTGAGAGGAAGAAAGACCAGCAGCAAGCCAACACATGAGTCAGGTTCCACATTCAGACATGTTCTAATTGGGCAGTTCTCATGTGCAAGCTGTGTATGTATATTTGCATGAGTTAGAGCCACAGACAAAAATAAATGTCTCAGACTTTGGAGATCAGTTTTTAGGTGGGCCTTACTAGATTTTTACATTTTCTGAAGATAACCTCACCTCCACAATGCTAGGATATTCTGGATGTGTTTTTTAGCATGGCTCTCCACAACAATCGTCATGATTTGAGGTGTCATTCCTGTCTGTTGCATGCCTGTGCTAATTATAGTCCTATATATCTTCCACCATATGCCATATAAATGCATGGAAACTCATGTGGTTGTCTTCAAAGAAAAGGATCCCATTAATAAAATTAGTTGGCAGTGATATCCAAGATGGTTTTCGAAAAGCTTATTAATAACAAGCATATTTGGAGTTCAAAGTAACCCATGTAGAAAAAGCTACTCAACAAGCGCAAATTTATAACCAGGAGTACTTAACTCATCATTCCACCCAAAACTGTAGAAAAACCGCTCTACAGAACCAGAAAGTCCATGCCCTCATCAACCTTTTCCCATAACCGAGGCTGAAACTGATTGATTTACCATCAATAGAGACACCCATCTTCCCAAAGTTGCCCACCCCAAGTCCATCATGTAAACAGACCAGTAAGTCAAGGCCAGTAAAAATCACTAGCGTCTCCGCACCATCCGCTGCCGAGGCAGAGCCGGATCTCGAGTACAGCGACTGTGGTTGGGCCAGACCGCCGCCACTTCCTCACATTGCATGGCTGCTTCTAACCACACCAGTATGTGTTCATTCTCTCCATGTCTTCAGGCTACCCAATCCAAGTAGCTGAAAGGTACGTGTTAAGAGTTTACACAGAAAATCCCAAAAGAGCTTGCTGTTTATCACGCAATGGAGAGGCGAGCACCCAAGCAAGTTTCCTTGTATTAAATGTTTAGGATGTGTCTAGACTTTCCACAACAGACGTGAAACGCGCAAACAAATGCACAGTTTCATCAAGATCATCGACAAAACCCCAAATTTGAGGCAAATCTTTGATTGTTCATGTGAATGACGATCTGAGAGAAACTCTAATGCATTACAAATTCCATTTAGGAAGCTAAACATGTCCGAAAATAAATACTTTCCTACTGTATAGTATGTGTAAAATATCATGCCCACAGAGCAGTGTATCTAAATTGATAGTATTCCAAAAATGTATGCAAATGATTTGGGTGAAGTACTCATTAGATGGACAGTTTACTATCCCATGAGGCCACAGGAGAGGATTAAGAATGGCAGT
>JAUMHE010000043.1:1968741-1982987 GCA_032359235.1 Enteromius mattozi
GGATTAACCCGACGCGCACCTCTAAGGAACCTAACGATGAGTTGGTGCTTACCTAAGGATTCACCATCCACTGCATCGTGGTATGCCGCTATGGCAGCAATATATACCTTAATCGTTGAAGGGGACAGCCTGCGCTCCAACTTTTCCTCCAGGAAGGAAAGCACAACTGCAATCGGACATCTCTGTGGGTCCTCGTGGCGTGAGGAGCACCAGTCGACGAATAGACCCCATCTCTGAGCGTAGGCCTGCCTTGTTGAGGGGGCCCTAGACTGAGAGATGGTGTTAATCACTGCTGCTGGCAGGCCGGAGAGGTCTGCCGCGTCCCGTCCAGGAACCAGACGTGCAAGTTCCAGAGATCGGGCCGCGGGTGCTAGATCGTGCCCATCCCCTAAGAGAGAAGGTCTCTCCTCAAGGGGATTTTCCAAGGAGGGACTGCCGCGAGGAGCATTAGGTCGGCAAACCATGTCTGGGAGGGCCAATAGGGCGCTACCACCAGAACTTGCTCCATGTGCACTAAAACATGCCTGGACACTTGACTCAGGGGCACTCCGGCCCGTAGGAAAGCAAGGTCTGTCCACGGGCTGAAAAGGCGGCGACACTCGGGGAAAACACCAATCCGAAGTGTGCCATGGTGCCATGCCCATCTCGGGACCCGATCGTGTAACCAACGCTGAAGCGGTCTCATATGAAGCAGCCCCAGCGGCATTACTGCGGCTGCGGCTGACATATGACCCAGGAGCCTCTGAATTTACTTGAGAGGGACCGCTGTATTGTGCCCAAATGAGCTCAGACATGTCAGCATGGCCTGTGCGCGCTCCCCCGTTAGGCGGGCAGTTTTTACGATCGAGTCCAGCCCCATGCCGAGATAAGAGATCCTCTGCACTGGACAGAGTTTGCTTTTCTCTCGGTTGACCTGAAGGCCCGGGTGGCTGAGGTGCCGTAGCACCAGGTCCCTGTGCGGACACAACAACTCCCGCGAGTGAGCCATTGTCAGCCAGTCGTCGAGGTAGTTGAGGATGTATCCCTCCGCGAGTTTGGCAAAGACTCGGGGAGACAGGACCAGGCCAAACGGGAGAACCCTGTACTGACACGCTCGACCCTCGAACGCAGACCACCGAAGGAGTCTGTGGCGAGGCAAAATCGAGACGTGAAAGCACGCGTCCTTCAGGACGATGGCTGCTGACCAATCCTGGGGCCGAATGCACGTTAGTATGTGCTTCGGCATGAGCATTCTGAATGGCAGCCTGAGAAGGGACTGATTCAGGGCTCCGAGCTCCAGGACGGGTCTCAACTCACCGCTCTTTCTGGGCACGATGAAGTGAGAGTTGTGAAACCCTGACCTCATCTTGGCTGGAGGAACAGGCTTGATTGCGTCCTTCGCCAGTAGGACAGCGGCATCCGTATCTGAATGAACACGGGTATAGAGAATGCCTCTGTACCAGGGCGGGCGCCTGGTGAACTGAATCGCATAGCCTTTTCCAAAAGATTCGAAGACGATTGGTCTCTCAAGCGAGATCCCATATGTAACGTCGAAGTGATTCGACTGAAAGGGTAACATTAGTGTTATTCACAAATACATGTGCTATTCAAAAATTCCCAAATACATGAGCATTCAAAACTTCCTGGCTCCATATTTGATACTTAACTTTTATGAGATTGCTATTGCTATTGTATGTTAACATGATCAGACATCCGTCCCCAACCACATTTGTTCTTTCAGCTCTACAGCTTTCTAAATAGCCAAACCTAACTCATAAAGATCAAATGAATCGTTCAAGTATAAAGAGTGCTCTATTGAGAAACGCACTCCTGTGTGTACTTGTGCATATCTTACCATTAATCTGGTGACATTAAGTTCACAGTAGTTTCCTCATGCGGCGAGTGTGTCTATTAATGTTCATGGTGGTACGGTCAGTAGAACAGCTTAATTCATCCAGAGCCTCGTCTTGACGCTCCAGCTCCGTCTCAGCCTCCAGGGCTAGATTCTTCAGCTGCTGGAGCATCTACAGAAACACAGCACACAATAATTAAGTGGATAATGAATATTTGGGGTTGGAGTTCAAAATAGAGATATAACAGACATGGGGGTTCACTTTTTAACTTTTTTTGACAAAATGCTGCATATCTTTGAATCTAATACCACTTATGTATCTAGAAAGTCCTGAAAAAGGTCTTTTTTTTGTAACTTATTTAAAAAAAAACTTTCATGTATTCTAGATTCATTACATGTAAAGTATAACATTTTAAAAAATTGTATATTTTTTATTTTGATTATTAGAGCTTAAAGTTAATGAAATGTAGTATCTCAAAATATTAGAAAATATATAGAGATCAATTAAAAAAAAAAAAAGAAAAAAAGGATTTTCAAAACAGAAAAGTTCTAGTTCTTTAAAGTAGGGCTGCAACTAACAATTATTTTGATAATCGATTAGTTGGGCGATTATTTTTTCCATTAATTGATTGATCGGATAAAAACTAAACGCTTCTTTAATTTGATGTTTTGCTTATAACTATATAAAACCATATATATATATATATATATATATTGTTTAGAAAATACACTGGCATATTCAGTTAAGATATAAACAGCTAAAATAATGTAATTTTGTATACTAAAATGATATACTGTGTAAAACCACAGTAAATTACGTTTGAAAACAGATTTGCTGGTTAACAAATTAACTTTGTAGTGGACTATAAAAAAAAAACTATAGAAATGCAAAAAGCTAATAGTCACAAATGTACAATTATTTGCATTCGCTGAAAACCACGACAATCACTAAATGTAATATTCTACTGTTAGAATGTACCCTGCTGATGTTTCGCCATCCGTAACACCAGCATGTTTTGTTTTTAAGCGTTCGTGCATGACTGTGGTACTGCCGTGCCATGAAAGCTTGGTCCTGCACAGTGTGCAGGTTACCGTCTTCTTAGAGGCGTTTAATGTAAATTGCTCCCATACCTTGGAGGACTTGGGGCGCACGCGTTTTCCTGCAGACGCTTCTGTAACCTCTATTGCGCGAGCGGCTGTGTATCTGTGTGTATTTGTGCATCTTGTGGTCGTGCTCCTCAGTAACGTGAACAGCCCAACTAATCGATAACGGCATTCATTGACAACGAATTTCATTATCGATAATTATCGATTTTATCAATTAGTTGTTGCAGCCCTACTTTAAAGTATGTTAATTTCTGCACTCAACACTTGGTCAGGGCTCCTTCAGCACAAACTCCAGCATCAGTGAGGAGTGATGGAAGCGATCAGTCTATGGATCTGCTGAGACACTACTGAGCCTTCAGCTCAACTGGTTTGTTGAATTGACTGTTTCTCATTTTTCTCTTGAAAATATCCATGTTGGCTGGCCAATCAAGCACAGCAATATCACGGTCAGCCAAGAACTTGGAAGTGGTTTTGGCGCTGTGGGCAGGTGCTAAAGTCCTGATGGAAAAGAAAATCAGCATCTCCATAAAACTTGTCAGCAGATGGAAGCATAAAGTGCTCCAAAATCTCCCGATAGACGGCTGCATTGACTTTGGACTTGATAAAACACAATGGACCAACACCAACAGACGTCACGGCAGCCCAAATCATCTCTGACTTCAGAAACTTCACACTGGACTTCAAGCTGCTTGGATTCTGTGCCTCTCCAGTCTTCCTCCAGACCTTGATTTTCCATTGAAGAGGACTTTGGAGCAACAGTCTAGTTCATTTTGTATTTAGCCCAGGTAAGATGCTTCTGACGTTGTTTCTGTTTCAGAAGTGGCTTGGCCTTTTTCCTGAAGATGTCTGAGCGGGTGACTCTTGATGCAGCTTCAGTTCAGTACTTGTGAAGCTCTCCCAAGTGTCCGAATCGGCTTTGCTTGGCAGTATACTCAAGCTCAGAGGTCATCCCTGTTGCTTGTGCACGTTTTCTACCCAATTTCTTCCTTTCAGTCAACTATGATACAGCACTCTGTGAACAGCCAGACCTTTCAGGAATGACCTCCTGTGACTCCTCTTTATTACCATTATTGCTGTTTCAAAGAACAAGAGATAACTGGAATTTAAACTGCAGTGATGGTCATTTATTGAAACTCAAATGTAAATATTCAAATATTTTGTGATACTGGATTTTTGACTTTCATTAGTTGTAAGCTCTAAAATAATAATAATAATAAAAAAAAAAACGTTTAAAATGTCTTACTTTACATGTAATGAATCTTGATTATTTATATTCATACAGCATTTTACACAAATCCTCAATAATGGTGCCACCCAGATATTGTCTTACAATGATTCTGAATCAATGTTTCTGCTCATAAGGTCAATAATTTTGGTGATTGAGGATGTGGGATGTAAACAAAATAATATAAAGTGTTATATTCTGTTCCTTGCACCCTACATCCTTAAATCACTGAAAACAGCCTTGTGCAAATATAATAATAATATTTACAATAAAAATTTGAAGTTTCTCTTGTCATGGGCACTGTGAGACTGAGCACTAGCAATATTTTGTATGTTTTCCTTCCTGTTGTGGACAGGTTACAGTCTTTTTTATTTTGCATCATTATGAACAGTTTGTGCTAAGTCTATGTATTACAGTCTAGCTGCCCTGCCTCATTCCTTTAAAACATTTTTTCCATCTCCTCATGGCATTTTAACATGCTTGTTTTTAGTGTTTCTCAACCCCAAAACCATCCTGAAAAGTGATATCTGTGATGGTTGACCAACCATCAATTATCTCTGGTCATAGCAATAATATTGTGTTTTGAAATGGTTCAACACGATGAGCACCATTCCGCACATCCCCATTATAATGCATTCAATGAAAATCGCTCAACTGTTTTTGCGTCAGTGTTTATGTCTGGCTGCTGTGTACCATGCAGCACCTCGGCTGAGCACTGAGAGGGTTTTACAGCTGGCACTTTGGCTGTCTGACGATGATGGCACTGAAGCTATATATCTTTGTGAGGTGGGGGAATGCCTAGAGTCAGCTGCCCACTCCTGTCTCATAAAAAACACAAGCCACACACACGTCACACTGTAGTTTAAGTATGTTCACTCAGTATTTGTGCCCATTTTTTTTAAATTCTGATTTTAACATAGCCCTAAGCCTGTTAAATCTATCTTGTCCCAACCTGTTACTACAACCGACATAAATTATACCTCAAATTGTGCAGGTTGCTGAAGAGAGGTGTACTGTTACTTTTCTAAACAATAAAAAAAGCCTGAAAATCGAAATCCCATATACTCAAAGGTGGAAACTGTGCCACTGAAGGACCAGAATATCATAGAATAGACCCTTCTGGGCCTTTTTGCAACCACTTTTACCACTAACATCCAACCCACCTTATGAACAGCAGAGTAAAATCTCTAGCAGCTGCCTAGAAATACTGAAAATGTTGACCATGTGCGAGAAATTTGCAAAGCCAAGCGCCACTGAATAATAATACAGTTTAAACAATAATCTAATTTATTTTGATTCTAATTTACATTCAAAATGATTTCCAGTTTAAAAGTGTCTGATTCCAATCATCCATACCGGGATGATCGACGACTGTGATAGTTGTCCCTTGTTCCTCCGAAAAGCTGTCCACACCCTTCACATTCTTTGCTTTTTCCAGGATATAAAACTGGGTATATGATTATGACATTCTTCACAAGTGCACAAGGAAACACACAACACTGAGAGCCAGGGGTGTAAACTTTTGAACAAGATGACCTCAACTGAATATTGAGACCTAAAGGTGTGGATGCAGCTAAACACAAGTTACAGTGATCAAGACTACTTAAAAATGCTTAAAGGGGGCATCGGGTACAAAATTCACTTTTACATGGTGTTTGAACATAAATGCACTGCAAAAAAAATGCTTTTCTTACTTTTAGATTTTTAGATTTAGATTTTTCGTCTTGTTTCCAGCCAAAATATCTAAAAAATAAAAAATAATTGCCTTGTTTTAAGAAAAGTCTAAATTAAGTGAGTTTTTGCTTGAATCAAGCAGATACTTTGACTGGAAACAAGAAAAAAAAGTCTAAGCAGTGTGTGTGTTGGCAGTCTGTGTACACAGCCACCCTATAATGACCCTATAATGCACCCAGTGCTTTTTTTTTTTAATTCCCAGTAATAATGACCACTTTCTCAGATCAGACTGTTCAGAGATTCTTGGAAGAGTGATGTAGTTCTGCACAGGCCCCTCCTTGGCTAAATGTGGCTAAAGTTAACAGTCTCTGAGAACGGCTTATCACCCGACAGACGAGAGGAGCGGGCCCAGCAGAGCTCATTAGCATTTAAATGGACATGCACCGAAACAGGTTGCTGTGAACAGAGCTGTTTTTGGAAAGATAAAGAGTGTGTTGTTTTATAGTACCATTGAGAAAAAGGTATGTTATAGACTTTTCATTAAGACCCTAAAGCTGGGATGTTAAACTCAGTTCCTGGAGGGCCAGAGCCATGCAGAGTCACCAAGGGGTCACCAAGTTCAGTCCCTGCAGAGTTTAGCTCCAACCCTAATCAAACACACCTGAAGTAGCGAATCAAGGTCTTACTAGGCATACTTAAAACTTCCAGGTAGATGTGTTGAGGCAAGTTGGAGCTGAAGGACACCGGCCCTCCAGTTTGATGACCCCTGGTTTAGATGCAACCCTAATTAAACACACCGGATCCAGCTAATAAAGTCCTTCAGGCTTATTTGAAAGCTACATGGTGTGTGTGTGTGTGTGTGTTGAGGCAGGGCTGCAGCCCTCCAGGAACTGAGTTTGACACCCCTGCCCTAAAGAATCATATCAACTTGGAAAATGAGCATCCGATTAGCCCTTTAATTTGGAAGCAATTTGTTAAATGAACAAAAGTGTCCAAGAAAAAAGGATTACCAAGGTGAGTATTTAACTGATCATGTGTCTCAACATTTCTGCCCCCATAAGGCCACATCCTTCTAAAATATTTAATATATAATGTGTGTTTTTTGTGTAAATTTTAAACTAAACTGATTCCAACCTGTTTTAGTTCCTGTGCCTCTGCCTCAGTTACAGTGGGCTGAAGCACATGAAGCTGCAGTTGTGTCAGTTCACCAGCAGGCACCTCCAATGGCATCTCCGTGTCCTGCCCATGACCTGAAGACACAGAGCCAAGTCATATTTCCTTGAGATTTGATGTTAAGATCATGATAAAATGCTGGTAAAAATTAACCAAGAAGTGTACATTGGGATCGCTCTCTTTTAAATGACCTGCAGTAGATGTTGGAGGATGACTGCCACCATGTGGTAGAAATACTTAATGGCTTACCGTGTTACATCTATCCATTGTATAAATCTGAACTTGAAAAATCACATTAAAATATCATGGATAAAGCTTCGTTTAGTTTATGAGCCTGTCATTTCAGATTACATTTATCATGTGTAGTGCTGTCAAACGATTATATTATTTATATACACATACAGTATACAACTGTGTAAAGTTTTGTAAATGCACAACCTGTATAAATTTGATTGTGGAATACAGTTATCACTCCTTTAAACAGCTGAACTGTGTGTAAAGCGCTAAAGTTAAGCACTAAAAGGTGAATCAACAACTGAATTTAGCTGAAATATGTATGAGGCCTCTGTGGGTCAAACAGCTGATATTTATGGCATTTAAGGGGAATGTCTGAAGAACAAGAATAAATATAATGCAGACAAATAACTGATAAAACCTGGCTTGCTGAATTTTAGATCCCTTCCGACCAAAGCACTTTTGGTACACGATATGATCACAAATCATAAGCTAGATGTGCTCTGTTTGACAGAAACCAATTACATTACCTCATCTGAAGGGCAAAAGCAGAGGTGATGCTACAATTATAGTAATATTTTCAATATTACTCAGAGGTCTATTTTCAAGTACAATTTATTTTGAAGAAGTGATGGTGTTTTATAGAACGTTATCTAGAAAAACAAATCCCTTCTGACAAATCTACTGGCCTCTGACTGTACACAGGCCTCCAAGGCACCATGAAGAACACAGTATTTTCTGATTATTTATCTGAGTTAGTACTGGCTGCAGTTAAATTGTTCATTTTTGGTGATCTTAAAATTAATGTATATAGTAAAAAAGAAGCATTTGGATTGGCATTTATTTTTTTTTACAGGCATTTGTTGGAATTTAAACACTTCATTTTGTCTTATATAGTAGCCATTAAAATTTAAGACCCTAAAATCTCGCCTTGTTAGAAATATGGTAGAACTTTTACTTCTACTAATAAAGATTGTTTCATATGACATACACTTGTAAAGTTTCTGATAGTCAGTATGTAGTATGTTGTGGACTCATCAAAATAAAGTGTTAGAAGATATTAATCAGACAGTCTACTAATAATCTAATGACTGCTAGTTGACATGTAGTTACATAGTTACTTACTGTTTGTAGAATGTCTATCAAAATAAAGTATTACCCAAAAACCCATTTAAAAAAAAAATATATATATATATGTATATATATATATAAAAGCCATAAAAAAGGCCAGAGCTGCTGGGTTTATAACTCTCTTAGAATAAAACCCAATATAAAATCCCAAGCAATCCCTAATGATACGCTATTTCAAACACTCTTGTGTGTATTTCCATACATAATTGATTCATAATTTTAGTCTTATTTTTCATGCTAAGGATACTATGCAAAGCTTTGGGAGTGCATTTGGATGGGTTGAGAGAGAACGACCCACTAATTTCTTGCAAATGGCAACAAAAAAAAAGAATACAAAGTGCACAGAATCAAAGATTTTCTGGTAAGCTGCAAATGAAGTATTTATTTGTATCCTTGACACATGTAAAAGTAAACATTTTGGTGTGCCTGGGGACTTTTCAGAGAGCTATTATTTTAAGTCACGTGTCTCAAGTTAAGTCTGCAGTCTTATAATCTATTTTGATTAAAAGCTGTCATTGAAGTTCGAACAATGAAATAAGTGTACCTGCACTCCAAATGTTTCCTCCACCTTCTGGGCTTCCTGGTGTGGTTGCCAAAGTTGCCTGAAATGCTGCATAGTCACGCGTGATCTCAACTTTCTTCTTATACTGCATTTCCAGTACAGATAAAGCTTCAGTCATCCTGGCAGAGAGAATTCGGAAACAGATGTCAGGTTTTCCAATGAAGCGCTGCCGAACGCTGATCTCGTAGGGGCTGTCCACATAGATATCATCCACCTCTTCCTTCTCAAAGCAATGGAGGAGCTGTCCGTTTGCATCTCGAACCTCCAGAGAGGAGACCAACACTATCAGGCTACCTGGCTTCATGGTTCCAGAGCTTCCAACACGGGAGACAATAGCTGGAATACTGGTTATGACTTTTTGGCCCTTGGCCGATCCTTTAGCACAGGCCGCTTTGGCCGCTGCCTCAGATTTGGCCTCCTGGTGGCTCTTCCATGGCATTTTGCCAAAAGGCCACCAAGAAGGACACTCAAGTTCAGAGAGAAGTCTGCACAAAAGAAAACACATGGCAATATGTAATTAAATCATTATTAAGTAAATGATTAGTATTATATAAACAACACATGACTGTGGTGTATGGTGATAGTGGATGTTCTTGACTTCCCGAGATTTATTAATTTAACACACTTTTAATTTTACCCAAATTCTGTCATTAATTACTCACCCTCATGTCATTCCAAACCTGTAAGACCTTAATCTTCAGAACACTAATTAAGATCTCTCTGATGTATTTCGAGAGCTCCCTGACCCTCTAAAGACAATAAGGATCAAGGCTTAGATACGTTGCAAAGAAATAGTTAAAATAATACATGTGACACCGTGATTTTACAAAGCTACAAGAATGCTTTTTGTGCACAAATTTAAAAAAATGATGATTTTAATTTAACAATTTGTCTCCTTCATGTCACACCATAGAGCCATTTTGATGAGTATCACATACATAAGCAAGTTATGCAACGGATGTACACGAATACACTGTTTACGTTCAGATTAAAGCATAAACAGTGTTTCCATGTACATCCGTACTTTGTTGAATAAAGTCGTAATTTCTGTTTTCTTTACACACAAAAAGTATTCTCATAACTTTGTAAAATAACAGTTGTCACAGTTGGATTATTTGAACAATCTCCTTGCTACATTTCTGAGCCTTGGTTGTGTAAGGATCCTTGCTGTCTGTGTAGGTCAGAGAGCTCTCTGAAATGTCTTAATTTGTGTTCAGAAGATGAACAAAGGTCTTACAGCTTTGGAAAGACATGAGGGTGAGTAATTAATGACAGAATTTACATTTTTGGATAAACTGTCCCTTTAACATTAAAATGAGTTATTAGAAGCGCAATAGGGCGTGAAAGATCTCATTGAATTATAATTCATGTCTCTAGTACAAGTTATGTATCACAGTTTCTGAATCTGAGCAAAACCTACTTATCTGCCACGCTCAGGTCTGACTCGATCTTGTCCAGGCCCTGAATCATGTTGTCAAACTGCTCTCCCTGGTGGTTCAGGACTTTTCCAGTATCCTCCAGCCTCCGCTGGGCTCCAGAAATCAGGCTGATCAGCTCCTGGCCCTTGCTGAGAGGAGCTTCAGCTCCGCGGGGCTCTGTGGGGGACAGCAGACGTTCCCTCCAGAAGTGCTCCAGCACATGGTAGACGGCAGTACGGCAAGGCTTGAGAGACCCAAACCAGTGCTTGATGTTTCCCTGCTCCAACACAGTAAGAGCACTAAAAATGAAGCTGGACGACTCCATCTTGATCTCCATGATGCGCGAGAGCCTCAGGCTAATCAGATTCTCCTGATTCTGCTCAGATTTGAAGCGTAGGGTGGTGCGAGTTAAGGAGAGGATGCCACTGGCCCAGCATTTCTCGCTGTTGATGTAATAAGAGCCGGGCCAGGTATGGATGGATGCCTCCTGGCTCATCTTCTTCTGATGATTTGGCACAGCTGCCCTGACTGAGGGAGCTCACCTACCAAGTGAGTGGTGTATATAGAAAATTAGTAAGCAGTCATCGTCAGTCACTTTTATTTACATGAAAAGCATACCTATTATTTTCTCAACCACATGTTGCTATAAACCTGGGCTGCATTTCCTAAATCATGGCAAACCCAAGTTGATTGTCACTGCATTGGTTATAATATTTCTACAATCTTAGGTTTACAATGCTTTTAGTAAACACAGCCCTGTACAATTTTCAAAGAGGAACACAAAAAAACCTCCAGCAAGGCCACAAAATGTTATTTCCATTATTATTATATTAGAATAATTAATATTGTTCATATTAATATTTTAAATGTTTAAAACACAGACACACACACAATGAGGACTACATTTTCCTTTGTTTTTATTGAATAACATGCAATTCATGAATCTTATGGAATCATCAAAAAAAAAAAAGTTCTTTATTAATCACATTTTTAATTGAAAAAACCTTATTTGAATATCCTTTACATTTATTTTTCATGTGGTTCTGTATGCGCAATAACAGTAGATATTGGTGTGGTTAGCATTACGTGATATACCCAAAAAAAACTACATTAAGATAATTTATGTCATACCTTTTAGGATGATGTTGACTTTCAAGTGACAGCTACAGCAGGGTGTGACGTATTTCACGCATTAAAACAATAACATCTCTACGCAACGTAGTCGGTTGCGGAACATTTACCGCCTCAGTGTTTCCCGTTAACGTTTACTGCAACGCCCTAAATAAGAACCGTAAAAAAACATCGAACTCTGTTTCCTTGTCGCGTCTTAGCGATGTAAACACAGCCGAACCAAAGACTGGACGCAGCGGTGATTGTTTTAGTGCGCTCATGTTTACACTCCGATGTGCAAAGAAACTATATTAAAGGTTCCGCTCAACGTCACGCACGCACATATAATGTGGCGATGGCTAATTAGGGACGTTTTATCCATAAGCAATTTAATGATATTTAATTAATTTGCTTTTTGTAATATACAGCTATTTTTTACGCAAGAAGAGAACCAAATCCTTGGGTTGGTGTGCACGCGTTTCTTTTCCGGTGGGAAACTAGGTAGTCATGTTCCAAGCCTGGCGCAGAAAAACCCAATTATTTTCGATTTATAAGGATATAGAAAAAGATATTCGCCTCGCATCGATAATTTAAGCGTGACGTTAAACCGTCGATACATTAGTTGCGCTTCTAAAGCTTAAAATAACCACGCAAAGCTATCATGAGAGAAGCATGAGGTTGATAGAATGTGTTCTGCTATCAAGTCAGCAGTATTGAGTTTTGTTTTTAACATTGCATTAAGCATGGTATAACATGTGGAAACTGCGTGTTAGTGACTTAGTTACCGTAAATTAGGCTGAGCTCCATTCTGACATGTCATGGATAGAGAAACCTTTCATAACTGCTGCAGTTTGGTCAAAATGCCCAGGCAGATCCATCAGCACTGCTCCTCTCATTTCATTGAGTACATAGAGAGAGAAATACCATACTCCAAATTCTTCAAGAACTACTTGATCTCGAACCAACCCTGCATGTTTTCCAAAAAATTCACAGAAGACTGGAACTGCAGAAAAAAATGGGTCACGGCTGAAGGAAAACCTAACTTGCAAAGACTTCTGCAAGAATTTGGTGAGCCAAGAATGCATTTTTAATTTTATTATTATTCTTGCATCAATGTGTGATCCGTTATAAGTTCCTAATAATTATAAATAGGTCCTGCTTCCTCTCTGAAATCTAGACTGAGGAAATATATGTGATAACTGCATATTACAGAACTGTAACAGTTTGCTTTCCTTGCATTGCTGGATTAAAATTTATTCACTATAAAATTAGAAGTTTGTAAGGGAATTTTGCTGTGTATTGTTGAATACCAATCTGCGAAAGTTGACCAGCTGCGTAAAAAAGTACCAAAGCGATAAAAATGTGTACTCAATATGTTATATCCACAAATGGCCTCATGTTATTATGCAGATGAGAATCCTGTTCCTGTTGCAAACTGCAGTGCAAAAGAATACAACTCCAACCCGAAGCAGATCATGCCTTTTAAGGAGTTTATCCAGTATTGGAGAGAGTACATACAGAATGGCCATTCTTCACCCAAAGGATGTCTTTACTTAAAGGACTGGCATATGCAAAGGTACAGCTCTTCAAAAGCATGTAGTGTGGGTTATTGTGCAACAGCTTTGAATGTGATGCACAATATTAGTTTGGAAACACGATAGTTAAAGAAAGAAAAGATAGATGATTTTACTGTCGTAATGTTGAATATGTTTATGTTCATTGTAGGAACTTTCCTGAACATAATGCTTACAAGACCCCAATTTACTTCTCCTCTGATTGGTTGAATGAATATTGGGACACAATTGAAGTGGATGATTATCGGTTTGTCTACATGGGACCGAAGGGGTCATGGTACAGTTTCGTTAATTTATCATATACAGTTCTAAGCGTGTAAAAGTCTGAATCCAAATTTAAAGTCTGTTTTTTGTTCTATAAATAATTTCATTTGTGGGTTTTGAAGAAAACATGAAATGCAATGGAACATTATAATGCAAAATTAAGAAATATTTATTATTCTGCACAAAGGGCCAGATTCCATTGGAAATTGCATATTTCGAATGTGCTCTCACTAAAGCAAAAAATAACATATAATACAGAAATTATGGCATTTTAATATATTTCAAATTTCAGATTTTTTATACGAAATGTTTAAGGACATATGAACTTCTTGTCATCTCTTTGTATGTCATGCAGTCAGTGATTTTGTTTTTGCCACTAGGACACCTTTCCATGCAGACGTGTTTCGCTCGTACAGTTGGTCTGCTAACATCTGTGGACGTAAGAAGTGGCTCCTGTATCCTCCCGGCCAAGAGGAGTTTTTGCGGGACTGTCACGGCAACTTGGCCTATGACGTCACAGCACCCGTACTTCAAGACAAGGGTCTGTATCCACAGTTTGAAGAGGCCTGTCAGCCTTTAGAGATCATTCAAGAAGCTGGGGAGATCATATTTGTACCTAGTGGTTGGCATCATCAAGTTTACAATTTGGTGAGTAATAGTTGCTTAATGTTTGATGTCCAGTCCTACTCCTGGAGGAACAATGTCCTGCAGAGTTTTGCTCCAATTTGCCCAAATACACATGCTTGGAAAGAAAAAAAATATATATATATATGTGAGAAATATAAACATTCCAACCAGTTTTAATTGTGTTATTTCAGTTTAACCTACATTTTTATGTTGAAAATTACCTGCCTATATATATATATATTTCACGAGTTCGAGCTTGTCGGCATTAAGGTAAAGCGAAGCTTGTTTGGCGTGCTGCTCAGGGAGAATACTCAGG
>JAUMHE010000043.1:1983087-1998533 GCA_032359235.1 Enteromius mattozi
GATTCAGGACTTCTGCAGTGAAAAAGTTAATAATATGAGCTATATATTGATATGTCCATTAAGGTGGGCCTTATTGTGGGGTAATTGCTTTGGAAATGTTAACCTCTCACCCCCTTGTTTGTTTCTCCACTAAAAGTATGTAATGTATGTAAAATACCATCCAGATAATTTGTCATTTAGGGCATGCTCAGTGAATGTATCTTTTATTAACAGGTACTTCAATTATGATATTAGTGAAGTTATTGTTCAGTGATAAAATTGTTGAAAATTGGGTTTGAGGCACAATACTGTGTTGTAATATAACTTTTTTAAGATTTTATTTTTGCCGTTTTATGCTTCCACTTTGATAGAACAGTTAGTGAACAGAAAACAAAAGTGAAGTGATCGGGAGAGTTCCATGAGCCTGGACCCGAAGTTGGGACATCTAAAGCCCAACGGTGCCTACAAGGCACAATTAAACGTATTTTAACATTTTAAGACTAGCAACACTGTCCTCTGTTTTGGTTTGAATTCACAGTTTACTAACGGTTTTATATTATGATTTATTACATGCTGTTATGGTCATTAAGACAGAATTACAGCTTTGTTGAGTTAAATTTGGTTTGTTTCCACTTGGAGAGTTGACTGGGTGGGTGATAGCAGAGGATTTTTAAAAGTCCAAAAATAAGGCCCATCCTAGTGTACATCACATAAGTTTTTTTTTTGTTGTAATAATAGAAACGTTGACACCAACAATGCAAATATTACATTTCTAAGAATTTGGTACAGGCATTTTAAGCTTTTAAAATATTTTCTTAAATCATGGACAATATTATATGCACTGACCCTATATTCATTATATCATATCATGTGTAAATGATATTATGTGATAAAAATAATTTTTCCGTAACATAACTGGAAAGTCTGTTGTCATAGTACAGGGCCGGCACTGTCATAGTATATGCTATAGTCACTGTAGTTAGATAGGAATAAAGGGGGAAAAAGTGCTTTTGTATTTTACAAGGCAACATTTACATTGACCCTATTGTGGATTTTTGAAATGACCTTTCATGCATTGTGTAACACAGCTCTAAGTGAATGAAAACATCCAGCAAAGATTTAAAAGCAATGACTTCATACACCTGCTTCTCATAGTGTGAAATTATTAGTTTGTGTGTGTGATGTGATATTACAGAAATGTTGAGGAGATAAATGAATGGTTTTCTTCCTCAGATGTGCCTCATGATAAAACAGTCATCAGTTTCAGGCTCTCTAACTGTCCACCCAATGAGAAAGGTAGAGACTACATGAATGTGGATGAGGCCTCAGGACAAAGGACACATGTGTGCTCTGATCTGGGGTCAGTTCAGTTTGGTTTAACTCATCACCAGGTAACTGACCATAATTTTACTGTGTTAAGAAATTTGTATCATCATGCGCTTGAACTCTCTGAACGCTCTGGTCTCTGTTTTTCAGTACAATACAGGTTTCTTGGAGAAGTTCTACTCTAACGGAGATAAATTTCTCACTGTATTTCCAGATGCTTCTGCACAAGTTTTGTATCCTTTTAATAATGTGAAAGTCATTTTAAGCAGCAATACCTGTATAAAAGTGGCTTTATAAACTCATCCATTATTACTTAACCATAAAAATCGTACTGTACTATATTTGATGCACAAATTTCCAAGGTCTCTAAATTATCAACATGATAACATATCAACATTTTTTATTAAGTAAAAGGCCTTTAGGTAGCATTTAAATTGTCCCCCTTCAGGTAGTGTTATGCATCTGTTTTAATGATATTATATGTATAAGTATATGTAAGAATAGCTTTTATATTGTTAGTAATATTTTAAGATGAACACTTACTGGACTGAAGCCATTTAGGTTTACTTCTATGTGTGATTTTTAAAACATCATGCACATCAAGTACATCAGGTTTTTGTGGAGTGTTTATTTGTGTATCTCTCAGTTATCATACAAAAAAGACTACAAAATATTATTTATGATGGTGGGCAAACATATAATGCAACCGCAATGAAGTACACTGGGAAAAAAAAAGTTTAACTGAATTTACTAAAAGTGGTAGCTACATTTAAACAAACAAATCTAATTGAAAGTTAGTCAACTACACTTGTTTAATTCATTGAATCTTTTTTTTTTTTTTTTATCGGTTGCATTATATGTTTGCCCACCATCATAAAAACAGAGCTTTAATCATATAACTAAGCACTTAAATACCATAGTAATTAAGACATATTATTGTGAGATATAGATTAATAAATACAATTAAAATAAATATAAGTGAAGTAATCTGCTATACTGTTATAAAGACGAGATCAGATAATATTAGCAATAGCACAAAATTGCATTTTTTTTTAGAGTGGCCCACTGAATAAAAATGTTTTTTTCCCATATAATACTACATGAGATATAAAAACCTGATGAATCAAATATGATACTTACAAAAACAAAATATAATTATTAATTTCTAGGATTGTCTGTGACTTTACATTTTACCAAGAAACAGAAGCTAACTACTAATTACACACACAAAAAATATTAAGTATAATAAGTAATAATAAGTATACAAGTATAAGAGGAAAAAGTGGTGCTATAGATGATTTTAAAGTGATTTGAAAATGGATTTAGTCGATTGCGTATTGCTTTTGTTTTTCCTTATTGTCATTCTACAGCTATCCCTCAGGACACTTGGCTCTCATCATTCTGAGCAGTAAGAAGGAAAGGATCTGTATTGTACATGATGATATGCCGACTCCTCTCTGTCCGGTCAGAGCCCTCTTTCAGTCTAATGGCAGAGCCACTTGTTACCATAGCAACGGCAGCATTTGGTAGGGTCTATTGCTTTTACGCTGACACAGATCTCAATGTCTCAAGCAGACTGATTATTGATCTAACTGAGGAGGGGACAGTCTGAAGTGATTAAAGCGGTAGTTTAATCAAATACAATAAGATTTACTCACCCTTATGTCAATTCAAACCTGTAGGATTTTCTTTCTTTTGTGGAATATCAAAGAACATATATAAATTGTATTTTTTTTTTGGTGAAAAACTAAATATTTACATGTATATAAGTTATATATAGATATTTCATATATAAGCATAACATTTTTCTTAAATACATACATGCATGTTTGTGTATTTTTCTATGCATAAGTATGCACAGTACACACACATGTATTATGTAAACAACTTTTATTTTGGATGTGGTTAATTGCAATTAATCATTTACCATTAGCAGAATTAGTAACTAATAATCCCCTGCAGTTAAAAGTATCAAATAGTACAGAAATGACATGACTGCATGGCTCTTGTTTCCTGTGGAGCAGGTTGAGTATGGATGCTTTGGGCGGACAGAGTCTAGATGAAGGCGGAAGAAAGATGAGATCATGGAGCTGGACACACCAGGCTCAAACACCAACACCCCTAAGACCACTCTTTCTGTCACTCAATAGAAGCATAGGGGTACGAGTTCTTGGGCAACAGTTGGTGTTTGTGTCATTTCTTGCTTCTGGACAGCAAGCCAGATTCAAAGTAGGCAGCTGTGAGCTGGTAAGAAAATACACAAGTCTTGTCTTTTTAATCTGATCTCTGATATTAAAGACTTTTTTTTATATATATATTTGTCACACTTGCTACTCAACTCAATTCGGTTCAGCTAAATGTTGTGTCTGCCATGTCTTTGCTTATAGTCTAGAAAACACAAGATACCTCCTCAAGTCCTCTTGTGTAAAGAGGAACTGGTACTTTTGGCATGCAGGGTTGACATTCACATGGCTCTGATACGTTTACAGCAGTGCCTAGCCTTCCCATCCAGTGCAACAAACCTGCAGGTCAGACCTCCACCTTTCCTCCACTCGCTGGTCCGTAGGTTGAGGAGTTTAAGCCACCGAGTACAAATGGAAGAGCCAGACAAGGCCTTTATCCAGCGCTGTCTGCAGGCCTGTCCATGAACTGACAAGTATACAAAACATGCTGGAGTGTTTTTACTTGACTAAAGGTGTGAATTTTTGTGGAAAAAAGTTCTCAACAGCAGCTTCCTGTTGCGGTCAATTTGGCAAATTCACACAACCAACTAAAATGGTTTCAAAATTCAAAAACTCTTTCGCCCTTATACTAACATCCAAAGCTATCTCATGGCGAATCATAACTATTTTATGTTGTCGCTCATTCACATGTTTACATATGGTCTGCCCCAGTGACAGTTATGTTGTAAAAAAAAACTGCATTGTACAAATTCATACAAAATAGTCACCTCCCATGGAATTCATATTTGGCAGAGAGTTCGATAGGTGATCTGACCAATCATAATGCTGAATCTGCCAGTTTGTCTGATAAACAAACAAGACAGGACAGTAGTTAACGTCAGTAGACTTGAACTTGAAAAACTGACATCTTTCTGGGGTTGAAACAAGCTACCTTCTGATGTTCAGTGAATATTGTGCATTTCAATAACTAAAATGAGATAAAGGCTTTATTAGACAATACATTAACTGTAAATCTCAGTTTACAATAGGATTTTAGATGGTGATTAGCACATAAGACTCTTCACCTGAAGTGATCTGGGTAAGACCAGAATAAACCCCATTCTGGAGGTTAATGACATTATAGGACAAATAGGTGAATATTGATATTTCACAGCATGTTTAATTAAAAAAAAAAAAAGGAGTAATTTCCTAATGAAGTATTATTTCAAACCTTAATTGCAGCAATATGTTACACTCGTAATGATTTAAGTCTGTAAAAAAACATTTGCAAGTCTGTTCTCCTAATAAAGAACAACATTTAGTTTTATTCATTTTTATTCTTCTTTTAGTAAACATTTTAAGCAATATAAAATCCAGGGCTCAGAAATATAATTAATGTTACTTAAATTATCATGATGAGTTGGGTGTATAAGTTAGGAGCTTCTCGTATCCACTTATTAAATAAAACATAGACCAAGAGTTAGCCGTACAGTAGAATGTGAAAATAACATGCCATCATAAATGTTGACTGAGCTAACTGAACTAAAATGAAAACTGGAGACATTGTGACCAGAACCAAATGGTTATTGAACAAAAGATGGGATGTGATCGTTATTATATGGCCACTGTTGTTGCCGTAGATCCCACACCAGCATCTGTAGGTGGTGCATCTCCAAGAGGCACGGTGAGGAGAACGCAGGACATCTGGTGTGCGCTAGTAGAGTCTACTTTCAGCGCAAACCTTCATAAACGTCACCTCACAACCACAGGAGAGCTTCATCACAGAACTAAAAGACAATGTGGAAAAAGTAAATCAATTCATCTAAAAAGGGGAAAAAGCTATATCATTAGTCATCTGCTTTAACTCACATGAAAATGTATATTAATATATTCCACTGTACAAAAAAAACAGAACAAAAAAACTACTACACATTTTTGGCTCAACTACACTCAGATTAAGAGAAGAGTCAAAACATAAATTCAATTAAAAATGTTTTTGTCAGTTTTAGTGTTGTGTAGTTGCTGCTTAACAATAAACTTTCAAAATGTTGGCTTCAGTAAGTTTTTTGTAATACTTTTACTGTAGCAAGGATCCATCAAACTGATCAAATATTACAGCAATGACATTTACAACATTGGACAAATTTGTATTTGAAATAAATGGCCAAATCATTCAAATTTAGAATTTGAATGATTTCAAAAGTATCATGTGACACTGCAGACTGGAGTAATGTCTGTCACAGAAATAAATTACATGTATGAAATAAATAAATACATACATAAAATGAATAAAATATATATAGTCAACATTTGAAGTGGATCAAAACCTTTCATCAAAGTTGGCCTAAAAACTAAAATGTGTTCTTGTCTTATTTTAGATGATTACTACTATCTATAATGTATCTATTTATTTTTTTATGTCTGCATATAAGGCTATCTTTGTGTCAAAACCTAGTGCATTATAAATATCTTTAAAACAAAAGACAATATTTTAAATAATAAAATTTAGTTTAATACTCAGTAGTGTTTTGATGGTTAAACATACGTGGAGGGGTCGTCGGCACCATTCAGTGAATCAGAGGCAAGGTTATGAGCGATGGTGTGTAAGTGTGTCCATGTGCACGTTCATCTTCATCTCATTCTCCAGAATTTGAACTAGCTGCTGCATGGAAGGCAGGTGGCCTGACTCCAGCTTGGACCAAACTGGAACATCTAACCAAAAAATTAAAAAAAAAAAAAAAAGCCTCAAAATAGTGTTACCATGGCAATAGCGCAACCATGCCATTTTGCTTACTTCCGCCAGACTAAACCACAGAATAAGGCTACCGCCACACTGCTTCTCTTTAAAAACTCTATGTTTACCATGTCTACTGGACAGAGAGCAACTCAACTCAAATTCAGTTAATAACTCAATTTTACAAAAAGAAGAGGGAAAAAAGGTGAAATACTATATAATATACATACCAAAAATGCAATAAATGACTGTTGTTGCTATAAAGTGTAAACATATTACATGAACATAAAAATATAAAATTACATTTGCAAAATAGTATAAATACTCTTACACTTACCATTGAGCGTGATTTCAAAAGCACCCGTAGACATACACTGATTTTCAATCATATTGCTGAAGAAGAACACCATCATACAGGCATATATCTAAAGAAAAAAAACAACAACACTATTTTGTGGACAGTTTATACATGACTTTTGCTACTTTTTCAAACTGGAGCACAAATCAAAGAAAGCTGAAGGATTTTTCTTCTGTACTTTGATGCCTACATTTCAGAAATAGTGCAGAAACAGTCAGGTGAACATTAACATGAGAGCTTGCTCTTTGGTCCCTAGTGCATTACATTTTCTCCTATAGCCACAAACGTCACTGAGGTGACAAAGTTACAGACTAATGAGCTCCGTGGGGAAAAAGTTTGTATTTGGAAAGTAGTGCTTAAACAATACTACAATCTAAACCACCACATGAAAATCTCAACAGGAAAATTCTGACATCTTGCCTTATTCTCCTGACTCCAAACCCAGAGACCTGGAGCCTGCATGCCAAATAGAGCAAATGGATCCTTGCCCACAATGATCACACCAATTAACAACAGCTTAAACATAGACAGAAAGGAAGCAATGTGCCTGGAGGGAAGAAAATAAAAAAAGAAACACTAAATAAATAATTCAAACACAAATACATACAGACACACACTAGATGTAGTCTGTAGTAGTAATAGAATTACATTTTTTTTTGTTTGTTTGTAATGAACAACAACATCTCAAGCACCAGTTCTATAAGACAAATATGCATACATACATTTTCATTTATATATGGTTAGAACATTTAAGCTCTAAATGACTTAATTACAAGGTTTGTCTTTAAATTATTATTGGTGCTCTGTTATTAATAATGGTTCTTATTATCAATGTTAAAAGCTTTGCTGCTTAATATTTTGTGGATCTTTTTTAGTGATGAATGAAAGATGATAAATAAAGTTCAAAAGAACACTATTTATTTTTTAAAATATAATATTTTGCAACATTATACAGTTTTTATTGTCACTTTTGATGCACAATACATATTTTCTGATTAAAAGCATTAATTTCTATTAATAGCACGCATATACCTTTAACATTTGAATGGAAGTATATCATGTTTTTTTCATATATATTAAGTAGTACAACCGTTTTTGACACTGATAAAGGTTTCTTGAGCACCAAAACAGCATATTAGATGATTTCTGAAAGATTGTATGACACTGAAGACTGGAGTAAGGATGCTAATAATTCAGTTTCCTGCCAAATACATACATTACATTTTAAAACATATTACAGTACAAAACAGCCATTTTATATTGTAATGAACATTTCAATATTAGTGTATTCATTTTACTTGGGAACACGTAAATCAAGGTTTTATGAGCATTGGAAACTTTGAAAAAACAATGTTTTGACGAGAAGTACCTTTGGACAAAAGCTGTCATGCAAGTAAATAACGTACAAGTTGTACAAAGAGATTGTATGTGTATTTGTGTTATATACGAATGTGTTTATATATACACACACACTTTTTAAAACTCCTGGCCATGAGGATATAAGACATGCAAGTGGTTACCTGTAGACAGGCAGAGGAAGGTAGTTCTCTCCTTCTATGCGGATGTCTGGGTACCGCTGGTACAAAGCCTGCGTGTACTCCTCAAACACCCGTTTGTATCCTCAGGAGACACTGCAGAAAACAAACAAGATGATGAAAACACGCCTCAGAGCCTGTAGCACGTGAAATACCACTATAGTTTAGTAACCACATAAACAATGATTTCCATTTCACATGATGATAAATGACTTCAAGCCTCAAACTGGCTTTATAAGTCCATAAAAGCTGCATTATTAAACGTGCAGCGTCTCAAATGACTAAGTGCAAGCCAGCAGACATATGCACTAAAGAGGTTAATTCTCAACTGACAGCCCTCCACTTAACACCGGATTACCGGCAGATTATAACATCCTGCTGAGGTTAACTGCGAGGCTACTTGTGCCACATGAGACAAATTAACGCTACTGTCACGGTACACTTTCCAGTAAACGTGATAAAAAAATCTGTGCAGGGTTAATCACGTCAAGCCACGCTGTGCTACTATCAACACACTCAATGTCATACACTGGTCGGCCTATTCCGGGGACCGACCGACCGACATTAAAACATGCAAACTCTCACTCACCAAATCTGGAATTTGAGAAGTGGACCCGTGGCGAATTGCACCTTCATTTTCTTGACGCCACTGTTATCCGCAGAGGCACTGTAAAGAGAACAGGCCCATAATATTACCACCGAGAGAGGTAACACACGCATCTTCCCCCCGACGATTATTAACTGAACTGAAAGCAGGAAGTGGTGTACTGAATTTCATACGGGTAATCCAGGAAGACACGCTGGGATTGGTTGGAGATTGCTTGACGTGGGGTCACACATTTCGACGGAGAAAGGCTCGTGGTGGGGACCATAGACATATAAATATTTAATAATATAAGTATTTGTATGTCTATGGTGGGGACCATCTCGTGTTTTCAACGAACCCGTTAAATTAAAAAAAAAAAAAAGCTTGTACCGCATCATGTTTTAAATAATAAACGTTAAATGTTTCAGTCTCTTCCCCACAAATATCTATTAACAAATAATCCATTTTAGTAGACAATTCCTATGTTTGGTCCTCGATGAGGATTTAAAAAGCATGTTTAAACATAGAATCACTGATCTAGCTATTTAATGTTCTCTATTATAGATCAGTGGTCTGAATTTAAATGTTTATTAAAAACGCATTTTTCTCACGTGCTTTTAATTCTAAGTAAGTGGTTTGTGCTTTACAAATAAACTGAAAATCGAAAATTATAATTATTATTATTATAACATGGTGCAATGTAATGCAAGTCGTTTGGCGTGAATAGAATTTAAATAAATAAATATATGCCCAGTTCATTGCAAACGCGTTCAAACGATTGGTTATACGATCTCACTCAAAAAGAACAGTCAGTATTGGCTCTTTCCAGAAATAATGTTATACTACTGCCTGTTTTAAACCAAATATATGTGACACGATGAAAAAAAAGAGCATCACAGACACTGTGCAAGAATCCAAGATTTATAGGTCTTGATTAATAAGATTAAATCTCTAAGACACATTTCGCAAGGTTGATAAAAAATAATAATAAATGAATACCATTATTAAATGTCGTGTTGAGATTATTTTTTATTTTGTGTCAACTTTTATTAGCGTTTTTCAAAAAGCTGGGCGGTCCGAGCGGCAGTCCACTTGCGATCTTCCGGTGTGGGCGGAGCTTACATTCTGAGTACGTAGCACTGATCGGTGGTACTACGTAGACAAAAATCGACGTAGTTTTCTCCTCATCCTCACTAGTTTGTGTTCGTCATATTTGTGACTGTCTCCAGCTCACTTTCACAACCCACCAGCATTTGCAACGATGGTCGCCAAACAGAGGATTCGTATGGCCAACGAGAAACACAGCAAAAACATCACCCAGAGAGGCAACGTCAAAGCATCGGTAAGACAACTCTTCATGCTGCTCGATAGTGTATCAACAGAAGTGAAATTAACCTCATGTAATGCCACAAGTAAGTAAGGTGTTTGATTAAACTATTAATATATGGAAGTACTAGCTTTGCAGTAAAATGTTGTTTCTGGATTGTATATAGACTTTTAGTACTAAATCCCACAGCACTACTACAATCAAATGAGAGCTAAAATGCGCATATGCAACTGATTTTAATATAAATTCACGCAGAAAAACGTCAGTGATGATAAAGTATCGGTGGGACCGTGGCTCTTGGCGCTCTTCATCTTTGTTGTCTGCGGTTCAGGTGAGTAAGTAACACAAAAAAATAGACAAGATGCTCTTTCATGTCTCACATCGAATAATAAACACATTCAATTGAATGGTGTTTTATTTTTATACCAGCATATGTTGCAGTTTTTGTTTAGCCCAAGGTTGGGTAGACAAAGCTGACCTCCACTCATTTTTTGGCACACATTGAGAAACCTTGCACTGTAGTGAAGGCCGAGATAATAATGCACACTATTTACATGGACAAGGCTGGACTGATAGCATGACTTTATCTGCTTATTTTCACCGGGTACAACACGTGGATCTGCAGGTGTTGTTACTTTCTAAACAGCGTTGAAGAACAGTTCCAACAAGCGCTGAAGTACTCCCAGGAATGGTGATGGCCAGCTGGCTTGGAGGCTTTGAGACATAGCTTAAAATATGTAGCCTTTTTGAAAACGTCATAAACCGCTCCATCCAGGTCTGATGTGTGGCACATGATTTGGCCCGGGCTTCTGGGTTGCTGCCAGCTCTCGCAGAGTTTTACCCCTTGCCTTTGAAAATCTGTTTTCTTTGAACAAATGACATTGTCGTTGCATGTCATCTTACTCTCTGTTTGCTTGCCCTTACTTCTGTGCTTTGGATGATTTTGCAATGTTTTTATTTGATTCGATCCACAAAAGCATACATTTTACTTGAGACAAGAGTGAAGAAACATACATATCCACTTGCATAATGACTCTTTATATACCCAAAAGCTGGCATTTATGTTAAGACTGACTTTAACAAGTTCAGCTTTTCTGTATTCTTTCTCCTCAACTTTTCCAAAGGCTGGAATGTAAGCCATCTGTAATGTCACTCTGTTTTGTTTTTCTCCTCAGCAATATTCCAGATCATTCAGAGCATTCGAATGGGCATGTAAAGCGGACCAATGGTGTCTCAAGTATCCACTCCTTGCCAGTTTCTGCAACTTTGCCAAGGAGCCTCTCTTCAAGGCTTTTTCTGATTTTATTGATTTTTCTTTTATGAGGTGCAACAATCCTATCATTCCTCTCTGGTGCCTTGTTAATGAAGAAAACTCAAAAAGCCATAAAATTGTATTCCGATCAATTGTAATGTTGTTTTCTGTCAAGTTACCTTGATGTAATGTAAAAATCTTGATATGTCACAAGCAGTGGATGTGATTTGTAATTCCTGATTTCTCATTCATTCCTGAAATAATTGTGCAGAAGTTATTTAATATATTTTTGTTTGCTTTTTGGACCCCCAAAACAGCTATTTTGTAGGTTGCACAGGATAAAGTATTATGAATGAAAAGCCAGCCAGCAAATCCAAAAAAATGGGTCTCTTTTCGCACATTGTATTACTTTTCTTTAACTTGTTTTCTTTGTAATTTTATAGCTGCCTCCTTCTTTCTTGAATATGGAACTTAACCTGAATAATTTAGTTCTCTGGCACATATTCTTGTCATTGTGGTACTGTTTGCCATAATAGAATGAGGCTTAGCTATTTAGCTTTTTCAGAACTGATGATGTTACATACTGTATGCTATGATGGAGTAAAGAGGAAGAGGAAAAGAGCTGGACTAAAATAAAATGTTTATAAATGACATGCACTGTGTGTGTGTTCTCTTTTTTGGAGAATTATCAGCTAGTCAGCTAATTTTAAATGTTGGTTTGATGTCTTTACGAAAAAAATAAATAAAAGAAATATCAGGGTTTGGGTTGTATAAGGCAACCTGAATGTACAGTATGGCTGACACTGAAGCACATTGAAAATAAACAATAGGCTCACAGACACACACAAATGAAATGGTTAAACTATTATATTAATGCAAACACAGACACAGGCATACATTCACACATATTGTGTTGTAGTGTTAGATATTTGAAATAAATGATAGGTGACATTTATTGCAAGTCTTCTCTTTTAAAGAGCTTATATTTCAGGCTTTACTGTAATTACGGTAAACTTTAATTAAATGTGAAAATTTATAATGTCTCCATGAGCAAACATGAAAAGCACTGTTTGTGAGCTCATTAGTGGTCTTCCACTGCCATCTAGTGGTCTGAGAGTAACGCAATTTCAATTCTCTGTATGTCCTGTACATGTTGCAGAATTGACAATAAAGCTGACTTTGACTTACATTTCTTACACAACACTGTGTTTAAGTGTTATAACTATTATAGTGTTTTTTGTCAAAACTGTTTGATCGACATCAGTAATCCCAGAGGCAAAGTTGTTCAGAATGAGGAGATCTATACGGTGGCCGAGAGAGCTCAACGCGCTGCAACTTAAAAAAAAACACATTAAGAAAACATCTTCATCAGTTTGACAACACAGGCGCTGCAAATAGCACGGACCACAACGGACAACACCTTTGTTCTGACCAAAAGCCACTGAACAAATAATCAGGTCCCAGATGGGTTCGTCACCTTTTGAGGTCCCCCCATGAAACATTTCCGTTGTGGTCCGTGTGTTTGCAGCGCGTTTCTGTGTTTGCAGCGCTACCTATAGTCTGAGCTCTATGAAACTTTGCATGCTTGCTAAGAGTCATCTGTCACATGTTTTAACCACGTTTCATAAAGTTTTGTGTTTTTGTTTGGGTTTAATAGGCTTTTTTTGATTTCGAGGCATTTTTAGTTGTTACAGAGCCACCTATGTTCCGATCTGCATGAAACTTTGGATAATTGTTAAGAGTCATGTGACACATGTTTTCAGCAAGTTTTATAAAGTTTTGAGTTTTAGTTTACGTTTTATGGGCCTTTGGGTTCATGTGGCTACACCCCATTTTTAAATTAGCCAATTATAGCTAAGCAAAGGACAAAATTCAACATTTTTTTAAAAAAATTATTGATGTAGACAGTCCACAGATTATTACATGGTCTTAGCATGTTTCTAACATGATTAACAAGTTACTAGCAAGTCACTAGCATGTTGCTAGCATGTTTCTAGTATGATTAGCATGTCACTAGCATGGTGTTAGCATGATTACAGGCATGATTAGCATGTTAGTGGCGTGATTATAGCATGAATAGCATGTCACTAGCATGTTGTTAGCATGATTAGCTAGTTACTAGCACATTGTTAGCATGATTAGCTAGTTACTAGCATATTGTTAGCCCAGAATGCGTTGCCGCTGTGACAACACATTCCTATGCTCTATAAGTTCAATACACAGCAAAATGGCATAAACTCATTTTTAAAATTTGGCGTTTGTCGCGTTTTGTCGTTGGCTTTGAAAAGCTCTTCATATATTTCTTATATTTATTACCAATAAAGAGACTGGTAGAATGACAATCAAAATATTAATCCAACATAGTACATGAACAATAAATGGTGTAAAAGTCTAATATATTAAATGAAGCAGACCCTTTTCAAGCTGTTTAAACTGTCTTAAAGGACTAAAAACGAGGAACCATGTTCTGAACAGAAATTTGCTGACTAAATCTGATAGTTTTGTCCATGACTGACTGATTACACTCTGTCATGATGTTTACACTGTTTAAATGATTAATTACTTTAGTTGGCTTGTTTAGATGGATAAGCTAATGCTAAAGACGGCAGCATCACTCAAAGATATTCACAATGAGAGTCAATACAGTTGAGTTGATTGCATTAATGAAGGTGTTAATGTCATTCATTTTGCTATGAACTAAGCGTTTTATTCATTAAAAAAGATAAGTGGCATTTTTTCTTTTAAAAAAGGACTGTTTTTTTGTGTAGCTGTATATCATGATAAAAACAAAATGCTGTGTGCTTTAAACTTAACATGAATTCTGCTTATTTGTAAACATGCCAGTGTATAAATGTGGCATATCTTACATTTTATTTTTGGTTGCTAGTTCATGTTAATTAAAATAATAATAATAATAATGAAAATAATCCTTTAAATTTGACTTAACACAAGCATTGTTGAAAATAAGTAGTGGGTTATTTTATATTAAACGTTTTGTACTTAAAGTGACACTGTTTAGGATTGATAAAATACAATAAAATGTTAAATATTCAAACAGAACCAACAACAAGAGCGTGAACTGTTTTTACACACTGTACTTGTATTCACAAACAGTCTCCGGCAGGTGGCGGTATGGAGCCATCAGTTCTCTCACTTTCATTGGCTGCGAAGAAGAGCTGAAGCGCTGTCGTCAGAGATGTTGCTGTGGATACGCGAAGTTTACAACTCTCAAAGCCAGGCAAGAAAATGATTCTTTCAAATTATAATTATTAGCAGTGTCCTAATCAAGTCATTAGCGGCTTAATTCTGTGAGGGAAAATCTTGGGTCAAAGGTAACGCTTATTACAGCAGTCCGTGAATGCTTCGGAGTGGATTAACGTTAGCAGGTTTGTACTTAGTACTTAATAATTAGACGCAGATGTGTCACGCTAGCATTCACTTTACATGAAGACTAGCTTTTCTAGTTAGCAGAGGAAGAAAGGGTAAGATGCCACCTGGTGATGACACTTGGTGTTTTTCCCTTATTATTCAATGAGGGGTTTGTGGATCAAATTGTGTGACTAGTATTATAACTATTGAATAGGATTTCGTGGGTTATCAAATATATATGTCAAATGTGCTTATCTTTAGTCTGCATCAAAACCTAGGTATAGGCTTACTGAGTGCATTCAGTTCAAAAGCATAGTGTCTCAAAACATATCTTCAGTTAAAATATGGGCAATTAAACATGTATATATTTATAATCCTTTACTTAATCCATCGAATAAATTTACTTTTCAAGATTCTTCTTTATCATTTTTTGGACAAAACACAACAGCACAGATTTAGTATGTTATATAATATAAAATAACATATTTAATAGGAATAATGGAAAATGAACAGGATCATTAATGAATATACATTTTATTAACATAATATTAATATATCGAGGGGTGAGAACCATAAAGGGCGTAAGTGACATTTCATCAACTTTACAGGAGAGCCAAAACAAAAAATCGACCATAGTTTGATCTGACTTTGTGTACTGATTTAAATTTTTTAATACAAATTTGTACACTCATGGATGACAGTACTTTACCAGTAGAAAGAGCTCATTAAGAGCTTTTATTTGATATACACTACCGTTCAAAAGTTTTAGAACAGTAAGATATTTAATGGTTTTTAAAGATGTTTCTTCTGCTCATCAA
>JAUMHE010000043.1:1999151-2036220 GCA_032359235.1 Enteromius mattozi
TTTTACTTGTAATGGAGTAATATTTGACCAGTAGTATCTATACTTTCACTCAAGTACTGAACTTGTGTACTTTGTCCGCCTCTGCTTGCAGGTTAAATAAAGACAAGATATTGGGTGTGAATGAACATTTTAATTGCATGTTTACACCTCATTTCAAATAGAAATAGCATTTTACAGCCAGCACAACAGTTAACCTGTAATTGCACTCAACAATTAAGAAAAAAAAGATGACAAAATAAATTTAATGTGCATGATGTGTGAAAAGGAAACATGGCTGTTTTTATTGGATGTACTTAAAAAAGAAATCCAATCATGGATTTCTGTAAAACATTTTCTTGTGCAGACTTCTTTATCAGAATAACAATTGTTGTTTTCATAGGATATGCAATTTGCAGGCAACTAAAGTGCTATAGCCCTTTTCTTTTGTTCATATATAATTATACATTAATAAATTCAATGTATCATGTCTTCATTTGGTGGAAAACTGTTTTATATCAAGCTGCTCATCCACACCCAGTCTCATTATATTTGCTTTAAAGGAATAATCCAGGTTACATACCAATTGAGTTCTGTGACATGCCTCAGTTTGCAAAGACGATGTGTTCATAGAAAGGCACTCACAATGGTCTGGGTCTCCTGGCTGTAGGAACATAACCATCAACAGCCTATCCCTTATCTCCCTGAAAAACTAGTTTGAGTATTAGTTCAGACATTATATCACACAGGAGCAGCAGGCATTTGCTTGTGTCCCTAACTTAAAATATGAACTAGTCACCAGCTTCAGCTGTCGTTATTTATTAGCACTTTAAATGCCTGTTAATGCTTCTAACCACATAATCAGGGCAGTTAAAGGTTATCTTAAATAGTAAAATCTTACCTCTGAGCTAGGATAAATGTGATAATGGCATTATAGTCTGGACAAGTATATATGCATATCAATTATTAACACTTACTGAAGGGCTACTGTTTACTGTGCTATATTTACTTTTTTGTCCTGCTTAAAATGTCATTAATAGTATTACAGCACATTTATTTTCTAAAGAACATTTTTTCATTGTTTTATTGTGGGACTATATTTCATCACTAATTCACATGATTTAATCTTGGATGTGTCTAATATGCACAATTTCTGACAAACATCCTAATGAATGTTTTTTTATTCTTTTCTGCTTTATGTTGAATACGGTCGGTCAAATGTTCCTGCCCTTAAGCTTGAGCTACAACTTCATGACATAATTTGCTTGTCACCATCAAGCTTTTATGGCTGCAATATCTTATGCTTGAGCTGTGCGCAATTAAATGTGTCACTAGATAAAATTCTTTTGACTAATCACTGAACTCTGGGAAACCTCTCCAGAAAACAGCTTGCATGTTATTCAGTCAGCAATGATTCAGACATCTGTTCCTTGAATAAATGTACTGATTCAGCATACTATGATGTGCAAACTTGAATCTTGATGTTAGTACAAATTACGGATGGTAGTTGTTAGTTTGAATTATTACATTTAGATTTGTTGCATCATAGCTGTGATAGGTTCAGTGTGATATTTTGCCCACTAAAGTCCTATATATGAAAATAGCATTTGAAAGATGATAAACCTACTGTCTAAAGTGAAGGTGGGTTTTCACTGCAGTGGCTTATTCTGGTTTCTTTAAACAAACTTTCTCTCAAAGTATCGTTTTCTCTTTTTTAATTTTTTAAAAGAACATTTTGATGTTATATCTTCTCTTCAGCAACCAACCAGCCCTCTCTCCCACACATTCTAATAAGACCAAAGTGGTTGAGTAATGAAGAGCATGCTCTCTGGAACACCACCGTCCCTGATCACATGACAACTAATTAGATTTACCATCAATTCTTCTCAAGTCATTTTGCCTACTTTCTGGTCTACTATTTCCTAAAGTTTGTCTGTATTTCTCTGGAACAATTCTTTTAGAAAACATAACCCTGTAATGTGATCACACTGTTTGTTAATCTCTTCTGCAAGACACACAGAGCCTTAGTCAACATGGGAGGAGCTGCCGTGCCTTATTCTCAGTTATTGGATCAACGGGAGGAGGTTCACTGTGAAGAGAAGTTTTACACCGGTCAAAGTTTGAAGCCGCTTCAGACGCTTCACACGGGTCGAACGTTGCTGTCTGTCGTCTGGGTAACCGACGAGGCTCCCCTTTCTACACTTCTGGTGCGTAATATAGCCCACTGTCGGGAGGAGGTACTGGCTATAAAACCCCCCATTTAAAAAGGGGCAGTCATGGAAAAGTAACTAGAGAAACACTGAATGTACTGTTTTTGAGTCCAGTAGATAAAAAGAGGCGTGGGGATTTAGTGGGGGTCAGCAGTTGCTTGTGCTTCTTATGAAATCTTGAACTATCTGATGCACAGTCCAAAGGTCTTCTCGAGTAAATCTTTGTAGGGTTTTCTACGCGCAACAGCAAACGTGCGCTGATAACCAAAGTTTAAGAACCCAAATTTAAGCTCTACCTCTTATACCGTTAAGTAGACGCTTTTAACTGTTTATTAAAATGTTGTCTAAAAGAACCGTGGGTGTTTTGAAATGGGGAAGGTGCGAGGCTTACGCGGCGGTGTACCCCAAGGTTCCAGACTGGGTCCTGAACTTTTCTCCGCTGCCTTCCCTTTCTTCTCCCCATAGGAACCTTTCTGCATTTCCGGCGGCCCAAAGCGAACATCTACACCAGAAGATGACCGAAAACGGAGTGTTACCCCTTCGGGGGAAAGTGCTCACCGTTGACACCATGAACACCAACGTGAAGAAAGTTGAATACGCGGTGCGCGGACCAATCGTTCAGCGTGCGGTTCAGATCGAGAAGGAGCTAAAAGAGGTAACTTACAAGGAGTATTCATTACATATTCGTAACAAAAAGTAACGCATTGCGCGAGAGTTTATGTTATGACAGGCTGTAAATTCAGCAAACATCCCGTAATTGTCATGCGCACATTTAGGAAGCAAGACGTAGCATATCAGGTTATCATGCACGTGTTTATCTTACTATCACCTCGCTCTAAAGTGAAAATAACTAGCTGAACTGATGAGCTACAAGCTACTGATGTACTGTAAAATTTAAAAGCAATTTTTTGGGTATGATTTTACTTTTACAAATGAGCTTTCTTGTAAAAGTGTAGTGTATTTGTGAATAGAATTATTTTACTATGTAAAACACATTTTTGGTTACTTGACAAAGTTCTTTTAATGCATGTGCACTTAACCTCTGAGATCATAGCCTATACATAGGCTATTTCTATTCTTTTTTTAATAGCGCAGTTTAAAAGAAAAGCTTTGATAAACAACAAAATAGATGAAAAACATCCAGTGTCTGTTTCTTTGACACTCTTTTGTCTCTCTTTTTTATTTGTGGAAGATTACTAGGTCAGTGATCGTGAAGCAGACTGTCATCAGTCATTAGTGGATAAAGTCCATTCTTTTTTGCCCATTTAGTTAGTTTGGCTACAGACATCTCATAGCAATCTTCGTTTCTGCTGGCCATATGAGTGGTGCTGGGAGTGGTAGTAAACTCTGAGGTCATGCTCTTGATAAGATCACAGGCTAGAGTCAGCACTGATTGTCATAGGAACAGAGAGCATCTCTGTTTGTCAAGTCTTTACCTCACTCTTTAAACTGGTGGCTGTATCCAAGTAAACTACAGCACCTTCCAAGAACTGACACACATGGAAATTCGATTAGATTTCAAACATCTGTTATCACACAGTTGCAAAAACAACAGCTGAAGCTGGAATATTTTCGTCCAGATCTAACATTATTTCACACACTTTCTCACCAGAAAGTCTTGTGTTAGTTATTGTGTTTTTAAACCACATTCATCATTAATTTAAAGCATACAAAAGTTATTTTAGTTTTTTTCACATGCATTTTATTTTCAAATGCTTTTATGCTCCTTGTCTCAGAGCCAGACCTTCAATCATAAACAATGAAAATGCATTAGAAAAATAAAATCACATTGTTAAACCCTTAATAATCTGTGACAATGGTTTAGTCCAGTTATTATACAAATTATAACTGCCACAATCATTTCAGATCACTATAAATTTGTCCTTAAGTCACATACAAAAGGCCTTTGCTCAGATGCAAGGGACCAGCAGTCACAGTGACAACACACACACACGGTTAGAGACTACAAGAACAAGAACTGCAAGAACATTGAGTCAACAGACTCTATTAAAGGTATCCATGATAATTAAATTGTGAACGAGCTCAATCACAACTTCCTTCTCTCACCGCTGTCATAAAAACTGTACTGTTTTCCAGGAATCTCAATATCTCATATGTTGTAGTAATGCAGACAAGATGTTTTTCAGCATAGTATGTTGAGGGATTTCTTGATCTAGGAAAGAATATGCTCTCTTGTTTTAGTCTTGGCACCCGTTGTCAGGCCTATTGGTTTTAGGTTTCTGGGAAAGACACGCATGACAAAGGTGGCCTTCACCTAATACTGTGCAAATCTTTCTTTGGCTTTTTTTTCTACTGCTTCCTTTCTCTCATTTACCTACTCGTCTTACTTCCCTACTTTTCTTAATGCACTCTCTTTCACTCTGCAATTTTGTGTCTTTGTCGTTCTCTCAGCAAAGTTTCATTGCTATGTAAAAGATTACAATACTGCAAAAGCAAGTATACTTATATAGTATCCATGTAGTTACAAAGTACATGCACTTTCATCAGAAGTGAGCAACTTGCCTTTAAAGTTCACAGTCCTGCAGAGTTTAGCTCCAACCATAATCGAATGCACCTGAAAAATGAAACCAAAGTCTTCGGGATTACAGGCTGCTCCGTTTGATTCATTTGGTGCTAAACTCTGCAGGACAGTGCACTTCGATGCCCAGAGCTACAGAAAGTCCAAACAAGGTTTCATGAATGTTACAGGAGCACAGGAGCAGGAAAATTAGTGTATGATTATATACCATATTGAGATGCACAATACACAGTATGCATTTGCTTATTAACATTCAGTGAACACTGTACTGTAAATAATTTGCATTTATTCTTAAAATGGCTATTCGTTCCAGACATTGATAGACAATAAAAGAATAATATTTTGCATAGTTCACACACAACATTAAGGGCCATACATAAACAAAAGCACCATAAAGAACAAAAATGGCCAAACATAAAGGTCTAAAACAGGGGTCACCAAACTTGTTCCTGGAGAGCTGGTGTCCTGCAGAGTTAAGCTCCAAACACACCTGAACCAGTTAATCAAGGTCTTGGTATAGAGAAGCTACCTATCTTTTGTTTTGTTTTTGCCTTTAAGTTTAATATTCACATTCTTCATTGGCTCGTTTGCTGAGAAGAAAAGCTAGTTTATCGCTTCGCATGATTAGTTTTTTTCTCGAGGTTTGTAGAATTTTGTTTATTTTAATCTGATTAGCGTGAAAACATAATGGTAGATTATTCAAATAAAGTGTTTGTTCAACAAGCTGACGGAAGTTGGTCCATTATTGCAAATATTTAATGATGAATTATAATTGTTGTCATTATATATTTTGTCAATTGTCACTATCTTGGTACCTTAAACAACATTTAAGCCTTATGTCCCTGTTCAAGCTTATTCACAAGCTGAAAATCGCAAAGGTGATTTCAATTATTAAACTAAACAAAATGAAAACTTTCAAAAACAAATAGCAATATGATTCTTTTATTGCGTGACGGTGGGTTAATCGGCTACATTATTAATAGATTTAATATCTGGAGTCTTCTCATCAGATGGGGTTTTTACTAACAAAAAAATGAATGACATGCATACAAAAAAAAAAAAATCACAATCACAACAACAACAAAAAAACTGTACTAAACTCAATAGCGGAACGGCAGAGCAATCCTCTCAGTATGGCGGAAAAAACAAAGCAGTTTCCCAGAACTCAACATGTCATGAAGTCAGCTTCACATTCTCTACTTGAAACTTCAAGGCAGGTGTGTTGATGCAAGTTGGAGCTAAACTCTGCAGGACACCGGCCCTCCAGGACTGAGTGTGGTGACCCCTGGTCTTAACATTTTATTAAATGAGAATTAAGTTTTGTTGCTTTTCTAAGTCTATGGCTTTTAGCTTCGAGTACATATATGCTAGCATACTCATAAAAGTTAACTAACTAATTATTTTTTTCTTAGATACACACAAACAATCTCTCTATCTCTTCTGGGATTATGGACCTAAAACATTGATGAATCAACTTGCGCTGAACAGGAATTTGTGTAATTAGATGCTTGCTAGAGTGAGAATGTCCTGCCCCTAAAATTTCCTGCAACTATCTAGCAAGTGACCTTTCAACTCAACCCTTCTTATGTCCTGCTGTTTCAATAGTAACTACACAAATAAAGGAAAAAAAAAAAACTGCTTTCATTAGGACATTATGAATAACTTTTCTATAATAATATCCTCTGTCGGTTATGCTGGAGCTGGAACTGAAACTGGTGACTTCCACAAAAACGCAACAGTACAAAGTTACACCAAATGTATTACGGAATTGTTATAATCAGAAAAATGTGTCTGATTATCTATCGTAATGTTCCACACAAAACAGAAATTTATATTATATTATAAATATTTAGCATATGATACGTTATGAACATTTCCTAAAACATTCCTTGTTTTTTTCCTCAAAAGCAGTAGTGTCAAACTCAGTTCCTCGAGGGCCGCAGCCCTGCAGAGTTTAGTTTCAACCCAGCTCTAATACACATACCATGCAGTTTTCAGATATGTCAGAGGACCTGATTAGCTGGATCAGGTGTGTTTAATAAGGGTTTGAGCTAAACTCTCAGGGCTGTGGCTCTCTAGCAATTGAATTTGACACCCCTGCTCTAAGGTCAGCTCACTGTTTAATTTTTTTATTTTTTTTTTACATTTCATTTAAAACAGCCTTTTATACTTGCAATATGTTTATCCTGCATTGTATCTTTAATGCATATGCTGCTATAATTCTAAAATGTAGATCATCAGTCATATGTTGTGGGGAAGTCATAATGGGGCAAGGCCAGCTGTAAAAACGACAGAAATGTTTAGTGAAATCTGACCCACTGTTCCTCGTGCTTCATGCGGCGAAAGTCTGCGTGACTCAGTTTTATATGTCTGAAACCTCTTTTCAACACAAACCATCCACCCTCTGCTCAAACAGGATTAAAGACTGTCATTCACTTAGGGGCGGTAGACACACAGCTACCTCTGATTGGCTGCCATTTACAATGATCTCCTCTTTGTGGCCAATAGTTAAATGGTTGGGAAATAATGCTTTTGGTCTTCTTTGGGGGAGGTGGGAGTCTCTGGGATGCATCTGGTTCTATTGGACAGAGACTCGTCTCGTCCTAGTCAGAAACAGATGTGTCGCTCCGAATCTAGTCCCATCCGTACCAACTACTGGGAGCGCCGTTGTTGTTTGTTGAATTCCAGACATCTGGAGCCTGAGGGAGAGGATGATATGTGACAGAATAAAAGAGCCATAATCAAGTGCAATTTCAGCACTAAGCCTCTGTTTTATATCACACATATATAATGCTGAACTCTTTTACAAGAATGCCTTTTATGAAAAAACAAAAATACTGGTGTGTACTTACTTTTTGTTAAGAAGATGCCTGTCAGGTATCATACAAGTTAAACATGCAGTGACAAGCACAATCATTTTATTCAGTCTGCCTGAATCCAGTTCGTTTTAATGAACTATCATTTAGATGTAAATGTGATCCCCCCTCCTTATGTAAGTTAGATTTCACAACAGTTAAGTTTGTAATAATTCCAATGGCCTGGCAACCATTAAGAAATTTGAAAAAAATATGAAAATAATTTTCTCACAGCAATAGAATAGTTGCTTCTTTTTATGCGCTGTTTGTGTGTGCAGTGTAAAACTGACTAATGCACTGTTTTTCATTTTTTTATTAGTTTCAAATAGCTAATAAAAAACAGCTGTGCTCTCAAATGGAATTCAGCTGTTATAGCTCTCAGTAATGTTCTACTTTAATTACACAGCTTTGTTTAAAATTACACACATAAGATGTGTATAGTTTAGGCATTCATTCCAAAAATGCTTAATTATAGATGAATATAATAGTGCTTCTCTTGAGACAAAACCATATAATGGTTAAGAGTTTATTTCAGTGCCAGTGCAGAAATCAGGACATTAAGTGTACAACAATGAGAAGAATAAACTGAACTGTCACAGAAACGTTGTTTTTTTTTGTTTGTTTTTTTTGATAGAAAACATTTTTTATATATTGAGTGAAATTGGACATATACTAAAATATTTCCCGGAACCAAAACTAAAATTAAAAAGACACATTTACAAACCATATATGTTTTAGCTAGCAGAGAGCACATATTTTAAAGGGTTAATTTAAGGGGTTTTGGAGGGCTAATATACAACGAAAATTCTGTTGTTATTTACTCATACTCATACAGTTTCAAAACTGTATGACTCTCTTTCTGTTGTGTAACACAAAAGAAAATATTTTTAAGAAAGTTGAGAATGAGTTTTGGCAACCATTTCTCTTTCCTTTTAAATTTTTTAAGTGAACTATTACTTTAACTCTGCATAATGTTTTATTTTTGAGACTTTTATACAACCTATGTCTATTAATAAATGACAGGATTTTAAGTGTATTATTTTTTAAACAAACTGCTTACACACCAGTTCTGTTCTCTTTTCCTTATTTGTGGTTTCCTTGCATTTTGTACATTTGCTATTATGTTATTAAAATACTGCTTTGCATGCAACTCTTTGATAGTTTCAGAGTTTTCGGTGTGACATCTAGACTGTCACTGTATACCGTGTTATGAGATTGGATTCAGGGAGCACATTCCTGCTGATCATGTAAGGACCTGCTCTGGCTGCAAGAGTTCACATTTATGACAGGTTTTTATGAGAAGGTTTTTGACCACCTCACATTGAAAAGTTGCAATGCTGACATTATTATTTTTATTATTATTTATTTATTATTATTATTATTTGCATCGTTAGTATAACATGTGTATCAACGTCTCTAAGTTGTGTGATATTCTCTCTCTTATAGGCAGCGAAAAATTTATGCATTCGTACATTTGTTACTTCTAGACTTCACAATTGCGATAGCTGAGTAATTGGCTGATTTAGCAAAAAACTCTGTCAAACACTCATAGACAGTTCAAAATGCAGCTGAGGAATGCTGACTCATAGCAGACTGGGGATTCACGTCATTCCTGTCAACTCCCTTTGCTGGCTACACAATTCAGAGAACAATTACAAATCTTGAAAATGGTGACTTATTAGACACTGGTTCCTTGCAAATACTAGTACTCTACTGCAGGCACATAAGGGGTTAAGACCTCCATTTAATCTCATCACTGTCTAGGAGCAACAATTGAGCTACTGAAGAGATTTCATTGATGTCTCTTTCCTACTGTGATGTCTTTATCCCACATATTCACATTCAGTGTTTGAATAGGCTTTCACTCCATCTGTCTGATCATTGAAATCTTTTATAATTAATACGTAGGTAATACGTGTCACTGAAAAAAAAAAAATCCTCTAATGACAGTTAAACAACAGTTCTATTATCTTGTTCTTTCAGAACAGTGTGTACCAAATGGGAGAGAACAACATATTTGGAAAAACAAGGTGTTTGTGTGTTCCAATCAGCATGCAGCGAGAGTGACAGGGAGGTTGTTTGTGAGGCTTCAGCTGCACAGTTTGTTAAAGTGCTTTTGAAACGAGTAAACAGAAAGAATGGGACACAGAAAGGGACTGGGTGAACCCCTGCCATCAGCATGAGGGACCACTGACCCTTGCTGCTTGTTTGTTCACCAGATAAGACACGTAAACAGCATTTTAACCCCTTTGCTGATCAGATGATTTCAGAGGTTGAATAAAAAAAAAAAAATCAACTTCAAATCAACAAGAGAAATGAAGAGAGATCTGCTATTACTTTTCAAAGCAATCAGATTTAATCACTTACCCCCATGTTCTTCCAAACCCATAAAAGCTTTGTTCATCTTTGGGACATAATTTAAGATATTTTGGATGAAAACCGGGAGGCTTTGACTACCAAGTAAATTACACTGTCAAGGTCCAGAAAAGTGTGAATTGTCAAAATAATCCATCTACCATCAGAGGTTTTGTACGCAAGTAAAATAAAAACAACTTGTTTTTCAACACCTTTTTTTGGGGTGGACTAACCCTTTAAGGACTTTTCTGGAGAACGACAAAACCTGTGAAAAAATTTCCTTAGACTCAAGGTCAGGTTAATAAACAAGGCCAATTAGCGAGAGTGTTAAATAATGGCACAAATACCAGTAATTTGACGAGCACAAACCTTAGAAAATGGTGTGATTTATTTTAATACTTTCCTCCCATAAATTTAGCATCTGAAAAACAAACTCCTACAAATGCATATTCATTAAGAGAAAAAATAACCATGTCGATGCCTCTTTAGTGCTAATTTATCACTGTGATACATATCTCTCCCGTCTCAGTGCATGCACTTAATCGCTCTTACACGTGGTGGCACTATGTTAGCATTTAGCTTAGCTCCATTCATTCCTTTGGATCCAAACAGGGATGAATTTAGAAGCCACCAAACACTTCCCCGTTTTCCCTTTTCAAAGGGAATGTCCATTCAAATGTATGGTGGAAGAGCACTTCACAGCACTTCAACCTCGAGGCAGTAATATCATCACTCCTTGGTTGTATTGATGGAAGGGAGAGGGGGAGTTTTCAGGAGTGATGATATTACTGCGCCGAGGTCGAAGTGCTGCGAAGTGGTCTTCCACCATATATTGTAGTTATCTTTTTTATCCACTTAGAAAATCGCCACGTTTTATTTTGTCACCATACTTACTCGTGTAACTAGTCATGTAACCATGTCTTTAAATAGGGAAAACGTGGAGGTGTTTGAGGGCTTCTAAATTCATCCCTGTTCATTCACCACATGCTAGAGCGATTAAGTGCATGCACTGAGACGGGAGAGATACAGTATGTATCGACTCGTCTAAGTTGAGGGAAGAACATATATAAAACAGATATAAAACTCTGGAGAAACAGCAGAATGCATCAGCCGACTACTCTCGAATCATTCTTGATGTACTTTGATGTTGATTCTGCACCATCCCAAGTGCCCAAATTTCTAACCAGTCTGCTCAGTGCCATATTAAGTCAAACACACAGAAAATCGTTTATGATGGGCACAGACTTCTTCCAGTTGGATGATTACAAGCATTTTGATTTTCAAGCCAATTTTACAACGTATTGCTTTCATTTGTCATCCGTCTTCTTACACCAAGGTGTGTAAATTTTTTATGTTTTTTTGTGTTTGAAATGACTTGAACGTCTGTTTTTTATTACTATATTACAGGGCGTCAAGAAGCCTTTTGAAGAGGTCATTAAAGCAAACATCGGAGATGCTCACGCTATGGGGCAACGACCAATCACCTTTTTTCGACAAGTACGTGATTCCTCTCCTTTTGCTGTCAATAAATGATCTATTCTAGACATTTCCAGTCATTTGCAGGTCCACTGCACTTTCAGCTGTTCCATGCACTAAACAAAGTCAATAGTTTCTGATGAACACATTTGTACTTAGCCAAGTGGTTTTTTTTGGGGGGGTTTTTTCTAGATTTTTATGTAGCCTCATAAGGTATTTGTTTTCTCTAGGTGATGGCATTGTGTACTTATCCACAACTACTTGATGACAAGAAGTTTCCAGAAGATGCCAAAAATCGAGCGAGGCGTATTTTGCAATCATGTGGAGGAAACAGCATCGGTACGTGTTGTGTGTATAATGAGAGTTGGCATGAAATATCAACTGACAACAGTCTACAAATGTTTATAATTATTACATTCAGATGATCTAATATAATGTGAAATACTATGCAAATTATTACTACCATTGAAATATTACTAACATGAAATGACAACCTATTTTATTTTGAGAGGTCTCTTTTGTAAAGGAGAAATAAGAGCAAAAAAACCCAGCATATGCTAGTTAGGGAGGTTTTGAAGCATGGTTGCTGGTTTGAGCTGGTTTAAGCTGGCTCTTAGCTGGCTCTTAGCTGGTCATGTGCTGGTCCTAAGCAACTAGCACATGCTCATACTTATGACCAGTTAAGCACCCGCTTAAACCAGCATTCATGCTTTAAAACCTACCTAACTAGAATATGCTGGGGTTTTTTTCAACAAGCGGTCATCTGAAAAGTAAGGTTGTTTTGGAATATACAGTATGAGGTATAATAGTAAGGCTATAAAATATGTATTAATAAAATAAATATTTTCATTCAGTGTTGATTTTAAGTCAATTGCAAATTTAAGCATTAAAGGAATAATTCATTGAAAAATATAAATTGTCATACATTTTTTATTTTAAAGAAGAAGAAGAAGAAAAAGAAGAAGTCTCACAATGTCATTGTCGTTCACACAATACGATCCAGTTTTTTGTTTTGGACCCTGGTAACTTTCGAGTGGTTTTATATGGATAAAGGCAGTTGACACAAAACTATGATCTTTTATGTTGCACAGAAGAAGAAGAAAAAAAGGACTGGTGACCAGGACTTATAAACGTTATGTACATTTTAACCAAGTCTTAATTATAAACTAAACTCTAATTTTACTAATTATTAACTTCTGACACCACTCAGAAACATCTTGACCTGTTCTCCGGTCAAGATGTTACTGATTAAAGTGATGATATTAGTCACTGTCCAAAAGGACTCTGAGGTTTTTAGGCTCTATAATAGTTTGTGAGGAAACCATTTTCATATTCATACTTTCATTTGCTCTGTTTCTTCTCTCAGGTGCGTACACAACCAGTCAGGGCATTGACTGTGTGAGGCATGATGTTGCCAACTACATACAGCGCCGTGACGGTGGTATTCCGTCTGATCCTGATAACATCTACCTCACGACGGGAGCCAGTGACGGCATTGTGGTACGTCAAGCAAATGCAAACACAGGTCTCTGTACACTGAACTTGTGTACTCAGAGTCAATTAAAGAAACAGTTTAACTGTTTTCTGCTCTGCCATATCCAGTATACATTAGTTCTTATGAGTACAGCAAAATATAAAAATAAAATATAATATATATATATATTTTATTTGATTTGGTTTTATATATCTTTTAATTTAATTTAATTTAGTATTGCACAATAGTCTTACTATGGGCCTTCTAGAAGTAAACAACCATTTGGAAACCAAATGACAAGACCCCAACAACAGCATCGTGCTCCCCTCACACTGAAACATTGTAGAAATGAAGTTTTATTTCTTATGGTCTTCATATTTCTTGTCTTTTAGACCATACTAAAGCTGTTGACCGCTGGGGAGGGTCGTACTCGGACGGGGGTCATGATTTCTATTCCTCAGTACCCTCTTTACTCTGCATCTATATCAGAGCTGGGTGCTGTTCAGATTAATTACTACTTGAATGAGGAGAAGTGCTGGAGTCTAGACATTAGTGAGCTACAGCGCTCTCTACAGGCAGCCAGGGAGCACTGCAACCCCCGTGTACTGTGCATCATCAACCCCGGCAACCCCACTGGTGAGCCATTCAGATCCTTTCCTTACAAAAAGAATTCAAATTATATAGAGAGTAATAATAACTACCTATTCAAACTGACCTTTATTTGGTATAATAATTAAATATAAAATAATATATTTATATGGGTAATTGATGTATCAATGTGTCCTGTGGTAAAATGTAAAAAATATAACCTCTAACATTGAAGATAAATCTCTCTCATGCTATTTGAAACTCTAAAAATGAAGATATATTTTATCATGTTGTTTGTATGTGAAGTTTTTTTCTACATTTTTACAGTACTACACCAATAGAGTTTCTACACCATATAGTTAAATTTTTATTTGTCAACTATTTATTTCTGTCATTGCAAAGTTTAGTTTTCAGTAGCTTACTGATTGCAATAACCTTACTGACCCCAAATAGAATATATATATATATATACATACACACACACGCACTGTGTGTGAAGAGTTCAGATCCTTGGCTGAAATTTTCCTCTAAAATTAGCAATTTTATCAGGCTCCTATATTTATTTTCAGTTGTTTCACTTTAATTGCATAGAAAATTACCTATACATTGCCATTATAGTAAAATTACTAACATTTCAGATAAAATTTTAGATGGCACTTAGAGGCTTTTGCATCTGAACTCTTCATATGAAAATAGATGTTTCAGTTCAAAGGTTTGGGGTCAGTAAGTTTATTGGGATCAGTAAGCTGCTGAAAATTTAAGCTGTGCAATGACAGAAATAAATGACATTATAGTATTTTTAAATAGAGAACAGGTGTTTTAAATTTTCATAACTACTTTTATTTATTTGTTTATTTATTTTACATTTTTTGCATGGTATAGTAATCCAAACTATAGTATTAATAACATTTTGCAAGATTATATTCTGAATTATTTATTTTTCAAACTATTCCTTTCCATTATTTCTTTTAACAGGTCAGGTACAAAGCAGACAATGTATTGAAGATGTAATCCGATTTGCAGCCAAAGAAAACCTCTTCCTAATGGCTGATGAGGCAAGTTAATACTGGGGGTTTACACCATGTATTCACTTTATTCACATCAAGTGCACCACCAGCATCAGCAACTACAGGCAGAGAAGCCTTCATATTCATAGAACGGTTAAAGATGACATTTCCTTAAAAATCACTAAATATTTCTCTTATTTTATCTCTTTTAAAGGTATATCAGGATAATGTCTATGCAGAGGGCTGTGAGTTTCACTCTTTCAAGAAAGTGTTGTTTGAGATGGGTCCAGAATATTCAAGCAAAGTAGAGCTGGCATCATTCCACTCCACCTCCAAGTGCTACATGGGAGAGTGAGTACAGGTCTATCACACTCATTTCAGATGAAAACACACAAACTTAGTATGGAGAGACATCTGGGCCTTCTGTATACAGAAGTATTTACAGAAGAATCAATGAATTAAACAATACATGGCATGTTGATGGTTCATCCAGTCCTTACAATGTACTACAGTATCTTGCATCCATAAACACACTTTCAGATGTGGTTTTCGAGGGGGATACATGGAGGTCATCAACATGGACCCAGATGTGAAGGCTCAGCTCACCAAGCTGGTCTCGGTGCGTCTGTGCCCACCTGCGCCTGGGCAAGCCCTCATGGATCTGGTGGTCAACTCCCCTCAGCCTGGAGAACCCTCCTACCAAACCTTCATGAAGGTGCCTTCCTCCGTCAATGTTGCAGAATTCTTACCACAGCAAGCTTTATTTTCAAGATATTAGGTCTCATTCACAAGGAACTGCATTGCATACTATAACAAAAACAATCAATTTAATTCACAACACGCACATGAATTCTTTCTTAACCTTGCTTTAATGTTAATGAATTTGGGTTACAAAATAATAAGCAGCACAACTGTTTTCAACATTAATAAACATAAGACATAAGTTTCTTTAGCACCAAATAAACATACATTTTTGCATATTCCCATGCATTTTTCATCATGGAATTAATACTTTGCATCATTATGATTTTTACTCTATGTTTTGTTCTGCCTTGGTGAACATAAGAGACTTTTTTTCAAAAATGCTAAAAAATGAAATATAAAAAAAATTATTCCCAACTTTTAATCAAAAGTATAGGCCTATGTTTACCTATATAATATCTGTATATAACATTTTGTCATAACACATTTATAGGACTACCCAGTGTATGCCATTTTTTTGGCTTTCTATATTTATTTGTTCGATAAAATGTTCATATGCAGATTTCACACAGAGACCCATTGTCTTTCTTTCTTCTGGAGAGTACAAAATTAATTTATATTTCAGCTGTTTTTGTGAATATAATGAAAATATCTTTATTCGATATCTTTTTGTTTTCTTTTGAAGAAATTAAATAATTCAGATTGATATCATGCAATAGGCCTACTGAATGATAAGTGTGTATGACAGAATTTTCACTTTTAAGTGATCTATCACTGCACATATAAAAGAAAAGATGGTCAGTTGGTCATTTAGTTTGTCTGTATTCAGTTTAGAAAGTAGATATAGTTTTCAACTGCTGTACAGAGTTTCTTCTGTTTCTGCAAGAAAGGCTGGGCGTTTTGCTTCCAATTAGCTGTGTATAATCCCATTAAACACATTGGCTAGTATCCTGGTCTTCTTCCTTTTTTCAGTCCTCTTCCTCTGTCTCATGTAGGAACGAACAGCCGTTCTGAGTGCCTTGGCTGAAAAAGCCAAACTGACCGAGGAGATTCTGAATACAGTGCCAGGCATCAGCTGTAACCCTGTGCAGGGAGCCATGTACTCTTTCCCCCGTATCACCCTACCCGAGCGTGCCATCAACGAAGCCAAGGTTGGTTTGTGTCACATGTTCTGTATGTCTTCTGCTTGCTCTGATTTAGTTGCTTCATGGCTTGTCGTGTGTGAATACAGGCGCAGAGTCAGGCTCCAGACATGTTCTACTGCATGAGACTTCTGGAGGAGACCGGCATCTGTCTCGTTCCTGGCAGTGGTTTTGGTCAACGAGAAGGCACTTATCACTTCAGGTGTGTGTGACCTCAAGGTTTTTAAATGTTCTTTTCATGGTTTGTAAAGGGAATTGTTACATGCTCTTATTACTTGAGAAATACGCGTGAAATATTTGACTAATATATATGTGTGTGTGTGTATATATATACACACCACACACACACACACATATTTAAGTAATTATTTTGCAAATAGTCCAAACATTTCAATTAAAATTGTGAGGCTATATGCCATATTTGCTAAAAAATGTAGGGGAGATGGTGATAGAAAAATATGAAATGAGTTTGTTTTCTTTGTTTCACCAGGATGACCATCCTTCCTCCGACAGACAAGCTGAAGATTATGCTCAACAAACTGAAGGAGTTTCACCAGAAGTTCACCCAGCAGTATTCTTGACCCATTTCAACTCGACCAATCACAGCCCTTCTGCCACAACTGACTGACTAAAAGTGCTAAAATGCTATTTTCACTTCTTAATGTTTGGTCAGAATGTGGCCAAATAATCACTTGAGCCTTAAAGGAGACTAATCTGCACCTTTGCCACTGCATAATTGTATGCCTTATAGCTATAAATATACCATAAAACTCATTATAGACTTGATAGGACTATTTTAACATGCAGTGGGTAGAAATAGCAATAATTGATTTCTGATTTCACAAGATTTTAATAAAACGATGATGTATTTTTTGAAAACAGTCCTGAACAATTCCTGAACGTCCAGATTTTCTTTATGTGGTATGGTGTATGATGTGTATTGGTGTGGTGCGTAAAAAAGTTAAAGTAAAATAACGGGCATTGACCTGATTTTGCACTTTTCCCTTCTGTGGTTTGTGGCCGCTGAAACATATCAATGTGTGTTGCAACGTTGCTATATGTGTAAATAACAGATTGATTATATGGCAGATATAATACAATATGGATTAATATATGTTTGTGCTGTGTGCTGTTTTAATAGGTAGACACATTTTTTTTCTCTGCAAACTCCTCACCACTAGAGGACACACGACCACAGAAATCGCACTTGATTTGTTTTGAATTGAAGCCTTGTTTTGTAACACCTCTGTCTCTCTCCCACACAAAGGCACACTACTGAGAAGCCCAGCTGCTTCATTCTTTGTTGGTGTCATTTTGTTAATGAGTTAAGAGACGAAATGGGATGAGATGAACTTTGAGAACTTCACATCTCATAACTTTTAAAAGCTAATTGTCTCTCGTCAGCGCTCTCTCAGAAACACTCTGATTTTAACTGCTGCATTGACATTTCACAGCCATTTTAATCCAGTGTTTTAAAAATTAATGTTTGGTATACATGATATGATATGACGATATGCCATGATATAACATGATATGATATATAGTATGATATGATTTGAAATTAAATGATATAATAATTATATCATTATTAAATTCTTATATGCTTTCTCTTATGCTCACCAAAGTGTTATGAAAATAAATAAGTAAAATATAAAAGATTTGAAAAGCTGTTTATATTTGAATATATTTAATGTAGTTTTTGCTGTGATGACAGCAGGCATTACTTTTGTATTTAGCCTGTGAGAATACTTTTGTATGGAAAGAAAACCAAAAATAGTGGCTTTATTCAACGATTTGGCACTGTAACATCAACGTAAAGCCATTTTGGACAGCATCCTGTGAGCGTACATTGCTTGCACAGTTCTGTGTTAGATGCAATGGAAGGATACGTCTTTGGATACGCAATAGAAAGATATGTATATTTACTTTTTGATTTGTATAAACAGCATATCTTTGCATCTAACACAGAAATGCGCATGCTTTTAAAAACGTTAGGAATTAAAATATTCCCAGCTTTTGACTGGTGGTATATAAATATAGCGGAATAATTCCAAAAACAATATGAGTAAAAGAGACATGAATTAGAAATGTCGCAATGCTCAACAGAGCAAAACAGGTTCTGAAGGGATTTTTTTCTTCCCATCAGAGACATTAGTAGAACATTACCAGTGAACATGATGCTCCACAGATACATTGCCAAGTTTTAAGATATAAATATCAGTAGCATGTGATATAATTGTATCAAGTCTTCTCTGTTTCCTCAGAAGAATAAAAGCATATTTCAAGATGACAAAAGAGGTTATCCACTAGTAAGTTTATCCAAACTTTAAACAGTCTCTCATACAGTCCCTGACCTCTGTCAGCTCACATTAGCAGTGGTGAGGCAGAGTTGGCTTTTTAATTAAGCAGCATCTTGTCCGTACCACCCGCTGCCTTTGTCTTTGCACCTGACGAACGCCTCTAAATGCTGCCTCTGTTTGCCGCTTACTGATTGATCTTGATGTGCTTGTCTTAACAGGGAGTGACAGCAACAGCAGAGGCAGAGATCTAATCTGCCAGCCGCTCAAAGACGAATGTGGCACGAGACAATCATGCAATCACTGCATGCATGACAGTTTTTTAATGAACATGTTTTTGTTTTGTCCTCAACATACATTTGCAGCAATCTAAAATCAGCCCCTTTTTAATCTATTTGACTAAAGAAATTCTTTAAATAATATTTCATGAGTTCCCCTTCCTCATTAAATAACCAATAGTAAGCATGTTTGGCGTGCTGTCCGGGGAGCAGACAGAGAGCCCGGCGGACCCCAAGCCCTAGGGGATCAACCCCTAGGAGGCGACACCCGGTTCCCAGTTTAAGTGGTGTAAGGGGGGGCGGAGGGATGCAAAGAACGAAGATACGAGGGAGAGGAAGTTGGAGGCATTTAAAGGGGAAGCTTTAGCTCTGATAGGGTAATTAGGTAATAAGGAGATAGGCGGCAGCTGGTTAATCATTTGTACGAGGTCCTCCAGAAATTTGTTATAAAACATCATTAACGATTTTTGATTGTGGATGATTAATATGTCTCCACGATCTGCTTTTGAAGAAATCGTTGTGCCTTTGTATCAATATACTGTGCAACATGACAATAATTCAGATCAAATGTCCCGTTTTTCACATCTTGTTCCTGCTTTTTCAGGAAACAGGGTTACAGCCAAGCAATGCTACGTTTCAATAATGCATGTGGGAATGAGAAAACCAATTCCAACCGCACTGCTTCAGCCTTAGAGAATACTACTCCCCTGGTTGAATGGGCCCTAACTCCTAGAGGAGAAGCTTGACTGCGTAGGCTAGAGCAATAACATCCCTCACGCAAAGTGCCCCCATAGCATATGAATAGCTGCTGCAAAATACGCTGCTGGCTAGTGCGGTGCATGTAAATCTAGTCTGCATTTAACTAAGCAAAACAGAGGTTTAGTATAAGCTATAGACCGCGTTATAAATGGCTATTATGGTTGTACTCAAGTGGTTAACTGACTCTAATAATAATTAATTGTAATTATTTATATATTTTTCCCTTTTGAGATAATGTGCTACATGAGACTCACAGAGCCTTCAAATCCTCAATTCTCTTCAGAGAAGTAAAAGTCATTGGAAAGACCATCTCTAGGGTCAGAAATCTGACAGGCACTGACTCAGGTGGTTCAAAAAGGTTCCAAATAGACCCACGAAGGGACTGTCACTCTGATGGGTGGCCTCAACTGCTTAGCTCCACAAATTAATTGGGTGACTTGAGGGTGCTGTCCCACAGAGACCCCAACGATCAGAGCATGGCAAGCCAAATTGGTGGCCACATCAGGAACTCCAACACTAAAAACAACCTGGCAGTGAAGTTGATGTCATAAACAAACTTTTAAAAACTCGCCATTTGAGGGCATAACTTCTAGTGGAGAAAGCCCTAGCTCTTACAATAGTCTGTACTACATCAGCTGTAAGCTCAGCTTCTCTTAGCTGGTCAACCTCAGTGGCCAGACATGAAGGCTGCAGAGCTCGGGCCAGGGATAAAATAATGTCCCCTGCGCCTGAGATAGCAGATCTCTCCTGGCCAGAATCTGCATAGTTTATAGTTTTTGTGAAGTTTAGGCTTACAATCAGTGATTGGTACTTGTGCATCAGTGTCATTCATCTATCATCTCCTCTCAATTTAGGGATTAGTCATGGGTAAGGTTAGGTTTAGGTGTAGGGATTTGGTCAAGACTAAATTTTTTCCTAAAAATGTGGATCCAGGGTCAACAAAATATGTTGACCTAGGAACACATCTAACACATCTAAGTGTCTGGATTGTAATATAATCACAATTATGGAGTTCGCAAGTGGTCAACCAAGAATCATGACCATTTCCACCTTGTCTAAAACATGCATCTCCTGTGACTGCTTGTATTCAATTTCATTTAGACCCTCCCCACTTACTTTGTCACACTCGTGAAAGTGCTGAGTGCAGGGTACAAATTGTATGAATGGAGCCATTTCACTTTGAATAAGCAGGAAATGTAGCGAATTAAAATTATGATTTTGATCATAATCTGCATGTTTTGGCACAACATAGCAAAGTTTGAATTAATTTTGCCATGCTTTCCCAAATTACATCTGTGTTAGTTCAGTGGGGTGTCAAGACTGTGTTTCATTGGAACATGCAAAAAAGTGGATTGAATCACAAAATTCAGTCATAAAAATGGAAGTTGGTGTATAAAGCTGAACACAGATCAATAAATCTAAAGTAGTAATGTACATTTAACCGAAAGTCTGATATGGTCTATTGTTAATGAATCAAAAGACTGCTATTTAAATATGACCAGCTGTGTAGTAAACTTCAAAAATACAAGATGAAAAGGAACCCAAATGAGCTTATTAAACAGAACAGTGAATCTAAACTACAACCAACATCAATGCAAAGAAATGGACAAACTGAAGGCCTAGATATACTTAAACAAAGAAACAGAGAACAGGTGTGAACTAATTAGGAGTTATGGAGGCAAAGAAAACTAAGGCCCTGTCCACACAAACTGTGAATTAACCATTTTAGAAACCGCTGCTGTTTCTACGAAGTTTGGCTGTTCATCCACACGCAAACCCTTCACCAGGTTACTGAAACCAAACATTTTTGAAAACTATTTTCAAAAACTCTGGTTGCAGTGTTATCGTGTGTACAGCGAAACCTGAGTTTTTGGCTTGTGACATCAGAGCCTGCACTGTTATCTCCACCTGCTAAGTCAAAAGAAAACAGAACAAGGAAACACTGACACAGAAAAGCTGACCATGCACGTCAATGGGTGCCACAAATGTGCATTTTGTCTAGACATACTCACTTACTATATAAGGATATGATCACATGAACTTTCAAATAAAGTCATGGCCTAATGGTTAGAGAGTCACACTTGTAACCCAAAGGTTGAATGTCCAGTGCTCTCTCCACCTTTAATGCCATGACTGAGGCGAGACCCTTGAGCAAGGAACCAAACCCCTAACTGCTCCCCCGGGGGCCGCAACATTGACAGCCCATTGCTCTGGGGGTATGTGTGTGTGTGTGTTAACTACTCACTGCTGTGTGTGTGCACTTGGATGGGTTAAATGCAGAGCACAAATTCTGAGTATTGGTCACCATACTTGGCCACAAGTGACCTCATTTCCTTTCCAAATAAGAGGAATTGTTACATTTTAATTTGTTTACATATGCTTAATCACTGTTATAATTATTATTAAAGGCTCCTTAGAAAATTCCCCTGTAGGGGTCCCAGATGCAAGCCTATTTCACATTACAATAGATGCATGTATTGAAATAAACATCAGTCTTTACAAGCAGAATTATTAACAACTGAATCATATTCTGCATACCAAGTTGCACAAGAGTGGAAATGTGTAGCACTTATGTGCACAGTTGTAAGTGTGTCTAACCACTATCATTTCAAAGCAGTGGAACAATGTAAAAACACTTCAAAGATTTCGTTTTATATTCCAGACGCTGTCTCAACCTCCATCGTTCATGCTTTCTCACCTTTTAGACACTCTCTTTGCTTTCATTCCCATTCTCAGCATGGTTCCTTTAAACATTACAATTAAGACATGCATTTAGTCAGGCTCTTGCCATTATGAGAACAAACCCTCCAATATGCAGTCACGAAAAGCAAAAGGCAATCAGTAACTCCATTGTTCAGCGGGTTTCAAAACTGGCACCTCAACCTAACACTTCAGTATTTTCCCCTTTCAAACTCACATTGCAATTTGAGGCAAGCTTCTCATAAGTTTCCCATTGATCTTCACTGCCTAAATATCAGGACGGCTGTGCTCCGAATGACGCACCACATGAATTTTGAAATCTCATGAATAACATGGATTGGTTTCCAGAATTTATTTCAGGTCCTGGACACAAATAAATGTGTGCTGCATTGCGATTCAGTTAAAGCTTGGGCTTAGACTTTATCATGGAAATTGCACCCATGTGAGGCACGATAGTATGGAGAAGACCCACTCATTGTCACAGCAGAACAAAAGTGGCTTTACATGCTCATTTTTATGCTAGTTTGTTTTCTCTCTCATCCTCTCACTCTGTCTCCATACATGTTTTTCTATATATCCTCTGGCCTTCATCTCTGAGAGTCTCTGTTGCTCTGTTTGTGGCAGATTAGTAATGCTTCCCCTCTGTCACGGACAGCAGAAGGAGAGAGACATGGTGTGAACGTGTGCCAGTCCTGAGCAGCTAACACCCAGTAGGGTCTCTGAGCATGTTCACCTATTACATAAGCAAAAACAACTCCAGTGCCTATAGATACAACACTAACTGCATCTTGGAACAAGTTGTTGATAATGACAACTTTATCTACTTTTGTTGCATCTGAAAGCCATCTTAGAAAGAGAAGTAATTGATTTTATCGATTTAAAAAGTGGCTTATTCAGAATGAAATCCAGATCCAGAACTTGGGACACTTTAACCACAACTAACAAGGTATGAAATTTATGTCATTCCTATATAAGAACATATATGTATATAAAAAGAACTATAGCACAATCTATCCTTTTAAAAAAAGTTGCATTTTAGAAAATGTCTGTTTAAAAATCCGGAAAGTAATGGCATTAGTTTTTGTCACCTGGGTTGGCTTGCTTATTTATTTTTAAGATCAAACTTTATTTTCATTCCACTTTAGACATTCTTCTAACTATAAGTAACTTTGTCAACTAAGTGATGTTGATAAACAAAGCTTCGGGAGGAGCGCATATGCATGATTAGCCATGGCTGGCTCTGCATTATCTAATCAATCCAATGTTTACTTCCTTCCCTTCCTTATCTCGTTACGCATCCCTCCTCCGCCCCTTCTCCACATAGTTCCGCGACTTCCCGCACGGGGGGCACACAGGGTTTGAGCCGGACGCCGAGCTCAGCCCTCGCTAGGGTTCAAACTACTAGGGCTTGGAGTCCGCCGATCTCCCGGCTCGCCCCCCGGACAGCACGCCAAACATGCTTTTTCATTATCATAAGGAAGCGCGAACTCGTGAATTCTCATTAATTTGCAACTACATGTCTAACTCTCAGGTTAGGTAAAAATAACCATAGAATAGGCTGGTTAAAAATTGCTTAGAAAATTAGTTATGAGAAATAGAGTTAGGGTTGATTGTGGATTGATTTTTGCATGTGATTTAAGTATCCAAAATGGCAGAAATACATATGAGGCCACAGTATTTCCCAGTTCACCAAAGTTTTGTCTTCAGTAACGCGTCCAATTGTGAAAAAATGTGGATAGATGAGTATGCAGATGCTAAAAAATGCTAATGAAATTGAAAATGATCAGTGTTGCCATGATGATGGTGATAAATCTCTTTCTTATCAAGGTTATCCAATACTTTGCCTCCCTGCTGTCTCGGGAGTGTACAGAGTAATTGATCAATACTAGACTAGATCTATTGATCAAAATTGGTGAACTCAAAGATTCGTCGATTGTGCCGAAACACAGCCCATATGTCTCTGTCAACAAGCTCACGGATGTTTGCTTCAGTTTCACTTGTAATTAAAAGGAGAGAATAATCATTAAGCCCTTTCGAATGCTTTACAAAGCAACAGGGCAAATGAAGTTTAGTGTAGGACTTTTTTGTGTGAATTGTGTTATTAAAATGAGTCCATTTGAGTTTTGCTGCCAGTTACTTGCACTAAACTGAAAATTTCATTATAATTACTAATAAACAACTAATATGTTGTTAATAACAGGCATTCTAACAAGCAACTAGTTGATAGTGAGAATTGCTCCCTATAAAGTGTTACTGAAAATTCTACTCACCCTCATGTTGATGGAAACTCAAAGAACTTTTCCCCCTAGAACAGTGATTCTCAAACTGTGGTGCAACCTTTGGTCCAGCAATATCATATACATGATTCTGGAAATGTACACTTATTTTACACTTCCATTTCAAAACTTTATTTTATTGAAATAATTTTGTTTGTGATGTTTTATTTTAAACACATGACTATACACTGATCATCCACAACATTAAAAACACTTAAAGATGAAGTGAGTAACACTACAAATGGTGAACATAAGGAAGCAAGTGAAGTAAGTTCTTGAATTTCATTTGTTGGAAGTGGGAAAAATGACAAGTTCAAGCAGTTAACATATTCTCCAAATTACCCCGACTGCAATCTGATTATCTGATTATGCATTTTGTGCTGGACCAACAGATCCAATCCATGAAAGCCCCAACCACAGAACTTGCACGACTGCCAGTGTCTCAGAGCCAGTACAACAGGACACGTTCAAAGGTCTTGTGGAGTCCAAACAAAGCCAACAGAAGGCAAGCCTGCCATCTTTAGCTGCAAAAGCGTAATGCTAATGCTAATACTTAAATTCTGGCAGTATGAGGGAAAGCTTTGGATGTGAATGGAGGAGAAACTTCACTAAACTGAATAAAAAAACATTTTAGAGGAAACAGCTTATCATTTAATGAATCAACAGTCTATCTGCTAATCTTCAACACGTTTTACACCAAACAGTACATTTGGATTAAACTGTTTTTAGAGTTTACATAGAAAAAAATGCAGTTTTTAAGAGAAGTCACTGACTTTCTGGACAGGTGGGATTCAGCCTACAGCATTTCATTCATTCCTACGGTATTCAAAAATGGCAAATGACTGCAATTCAATTACATCATAATATGATTGGTTATTAAAGCACAGGTGATTCAAGTTGACTGTTACTCTTTCTCCAATAGTAAGTAATACAGACGTCTCATCTACTTATAGTAAGATAATCTCTGGTCCAAACCTCGAGGCATCAGAGCAGTTTTGGCAGCATGAAATAAAACCAACACCTACAAAATGCTACTTTTGAAAACACAATAACAAAAATAACAAAAACAAAAATGTAAATTTGTGAAAACAGTGCTGTCATGTGCACATTACTTGACATCGCCAACAGCATTTTTGTAATTTTCCCAGACCTGTGTGAATGCATAGGGGATTGTTTGACGTGAATGACAAATGAACGGGGATCGTTTTGACAATGTTGTTGTCTATATGCAAAAAACGTTTAAAAAACGCGACTGAAAATTCAGTCTTTAATGCATCTTTGTCATGTAAACATAGTGTCCAGTGGTTTATAAACTGTCATTTGAAGAATCTATAATGAGGCTTGCATAGGGTGTGCGAATGTTCTAAAGAAAGTCAAGAACGGGCTGGTTACATAAGTATAGTTAATCATCCCTCGGCAGGAGTGAGTGGCAGCGCAGTAAGAGGCCATGCTTTGAGGGGGTGATGGTGTGGTCGCACCTACTCTTCCTTTCTGTTCATCTGCTCTCTCCATTCTGGCTCAGGCCTGGTGCCACAGACCTGCTGAGTGACAAACTTAACAAAGACCACAATAGAAACAATTAGTCAAAGAGCAAGAAGAGACATAGATCATGGCTTGTGAAGCACGTTGTTTGAGGTCATTGGAAACATGGAGAAAAAAAACCCTCTGTGTAGTAATAAAAACCATTTACAGGCATAAACCATGTGATTTTTTTTTCATGGCACTTAAAAGTTCTTTCCATGTAACGGCTGCTGCATTATATTCCAAGCCTATGTCATTCACTTTATATAAGAACAGATTATTTTTCTTGACTTCATGCCATCAACTGGTCTGTTACATCCTTGAAATCAGGAGCAACCTGTAGTATCAGCACCTTTCATTGTGTTTTCAAAGGGTTAGTCCACCCCAAAATGAAAATTTTGTCATTAATCACTTACCCCCATGTCGTTCCTAACCTGTAAAAGCTTTGTTCGTCTACAATTTAAGATATTTTGAAAGAAAACCGGCTTGTGACTGTCCCATTGACTGCCAAGTAATGAACACAGGCTCAGTAAAGTATGAAAGACATCTTTAAAATAGTCCATCTGTCATCAATCTGTATTTTATGAAGCAACGAGAATACTTTTTGTATGCAAAGAAAATAAAAATAACGACAATTCATCGTCTACGTGTCTCTCCACGTCACCACAGCACTATTTTGTGTCAGTCATGCCACATGGATACGTTTTCTATGTCAATTTACACTTTGATTTGAACAAAAACAGTGTATCCCTGTGGTACGGCTGACATAATACTATCCAGTGGATACTTTCTAAAAAGTATTCTTAGTGCATCACAAAATACATATTGAACCAAACAATTAGATAATCTTGTGCAACTTTTCCATTTGTTCATTTTTATGGAAATACTGTATGTTTGAGCAATGTTTATGGAATAGCTGCTTTGCTTTGTCCTATGCATTTTGATATATTACACAATGGTTATACAAAACATATTATGGGGAAAAAACTTGTTTCATGTTCTTTGCCTGTTGGAGCACTGCTGTGCACATGAAGATGGCATGTGACTCATGATTATCAGTAACGGTCCAATCACGATGAGTAAGCCACTGAGAGAGCCAGCTGGAGAGGACAAGACAGGACACAAGTGCTCATTGACTCAGAGAGGGTGTGTGCGCTGGTGCATCTGTCTCTGTCTGTGTACATACAGTGCAGGAGGTGTGATTGAAGCAGTGAGCTTCTCATGCAAATGCATGATGCTTCTTTATATGAAACACAGCACGTGTGAGAACACATTTGGTGAATATCATGGTCCCCATCTATGATCTTTATAACATAAATGCTTAAGGTGAGTGATAGAATGAAGATCTTGTGGATTTAATTCACTCTTTGAAATTTCTCATGAAGGGCTGGTTTTAGGCAGTATAACAATCTTTATTAAGCAGCAGACTTCTCTCTCATTCACAAATACCTGTGGCTGGTTGCATAAACCGCTTAGATTAGATATACAATAAAACCATTTTTCATTGGTTTCAACCTTTTAAGTGAGTTACATAAAAATAGAGTAGTCTAAGTTGAATCCAAAAAGTATAACTGATTACCTCTTGTCAGACTAGTTCTTTAGACTTAGAGTCTTAAAGGGATAGTTCACCTAAAAATTAAAATTCTGTCATTCGGTTTGTTGCAAACCTGTATGAATGTTTTGTTTTTTTCTGTTGAGAAAAAAGAAGATATTCTGAAGAATGTTTGAAACCTTACAGATGGTACATATTCTTTTGCTTTAAATGGAGCAAGCAGAGGGTGAGCAAACAATGACAGAAATGTCATTTTTGGGTTAACCATCCCTTTAATTTAGTGACTGAATATGCAAATAGTCTCACCGATGTCCTTCAGTTTGATGAGGTGCTGGGAACTTAATTTTGAGTCACTGATATTAGTGTCTAAGATGACAATGTGTGGAACTTTTTGAGGTGCTTTATCACTCTGAATTGGTGCAATTGATTATATTTCTCTAGCTGATTTATGGGTAAAGAGAGACTTTAGGAGATTCTATTACTGTAGGATGAGCAGAATAACAATTTACACTGATGACAGTTTTGGCTCATAATGTTGTATGTCACTTTCTTGGGCAATCAATTCAATGTCTAATGTCAATGTTAATTTGATGTCCAAAACTGCTGATGTTGACATTTGTTGTTTTTAGGTTGTGTAACCAAAATCCAACGTTAAGTCAATGTCAAATTGGTGTCAAATACTAATGTCAACGTCTGTCCAACGTTAACCTGACGTTATATTGATGTGTTGTGCCTGCTGGGGTGTACGTACTTATACTTACCGTTGCTGCATTTATTTTTGATAATACATTAAAAACACTAATATTGTGAATTATTACTACAATTTAAAATATCTGTTTTCTATTTGAATATATTTTAAAGTGTAATTTATTCATGTCATGGAAAAACTGAAATTTCAGCAGCCATTACTTCAGTGTTACAATATCCTTGAGAAATCATATGTATTATATATTATATAATATTTTTGCATTGATCAGTTTAATGCATCCTGAATAAAATGATGGTGAGAAAAATACTGGCCCCACACTGTACAAACCCACCCACACACACACACACACACACATACATACAAATAAACTATTGTTGTACAGAAACTATCTAAAAAAATATCCTTACCATGAGTCCACAGTTCACCATTAATCAGTCATTTTTTGATACTGGGCCACTGTGGATCAATCTGTGTCTTTGTGTCTTTCTAAAGATACAGCTCACGTGCGCGCGCACTCTCTCTCTTTGTCTTTCTCACGACGTACCCACCCACCACCCACCCTCAGGTGAGAAAGCAGGGCTGTAATGCATCTCTCACACATTTCTGTTTGTGTTCCCAGTCTTTAACTTCGTTTTCATTATAAACAAACAAAAAGTTAGTGCAGGTGACGTTTACGTCAGTTCAGGGAATGATATAGCTGCTTCAGTGCAAAGTTAACTGACTTTCCCTGGAGCTGCAGGGAAGTTTAATTTGTTTTTGGCGTCTATTCTGCGCCGAGCAAGATTGCGCGTAAATCGCAGCGCGAAGCGCGCCCGGTGCTGTCGAGACTGGGCGTCAGAGCGCGGGTGATCGCCACGGGCGTGCTGGGTGTTGTCATGGTGCTAGTGCTGGTCATTCTCATCCCGGTGCTGGTCAGCGCGGCGGGATCCGACCCGCGCTACGAGATGCTCGGCGCGTGCCGCATGGTCTGCGATCCGTACGGAACGAAGTCTCCATCATCAGCACCGACAGACAACCGCTTGGTTCAGTCTCCACCAACTTTCATTCGCGGTGCGAAAGGAGAGCCAGGGCGCTCGGGACGGATCGGTCCGAGGGGTCAGCCAGGTCCGCCGGGTCCACCCGGACCTCCAGGTCCCCCTGGGGTTATAGGGGAACCGGGGCCACCAGGATTACCCGGTCCGCCCGGAGTCACCGGTGTTATAAGCGCGGCGACGTACAGCACCGTGCCAAAAATCGCCTTCTACGCGGGACTCAAGAAACAACACGAGGGCTACGAAGTGCTGAAGTTTGATGATGTGGTCACTAACTTGGGCAATCACTATGACCCCACGAGCGGTAAATTCACCTGCTCCATCCCGGGGATCTACTTTTTCGTGTATCACGTATTAATGAGAGGAGGTGACGGGACCAGCATGTGGGCTGATCTGTGCAAGAATAACCAGGTAGCTCATAAATCCAGCTGTCATTTATTTACTCATCAATCAACTAGCCATAAGAATTTTTTTTCTTCCTATTATTATTTTTAAATATTTATAAAAAATTAAATAAAACATGTATTTAAATATTTTCTAATAATCATTTATTGTAGGCTATATAAAGAACAAAATATATTTTGAAAAAGGTTCATGTGTATTTATGCAACGACTATTCTGAATGGAATATTACACATTTTAATAAAATTACAATTTTTATTTATACAATATTTAACTGGCATTTTGTTTTTAAAGCATCACAATTACATTATGTTTTGTTATTATAGAAGTTCTATATCACATAATATTTTGAAATTGCATATTTTATTTAAAAAAATACCCACATTAATAGAAAAAACTAAATGTTGCTCCGTCTTCAGAAAATACTGCTAAACTTCCACAATTGTATTTTAAGGTGCAATTAATAAGGAGTCATAACAAAGTATTTCATGGGATAAATAAAGTATTTACTGTATCTAACACGAGTCCTAATAATTTTCTTGCAGGTGCGTGCCAGTGCAATAGCGCAGGATGCAGATCAGAACTACGACTACGCCAGCAACAGTGTGATTTTACACCTGGAGCCTGGAGATGAGATCTACATTAAACTAGATGGAGGCAAAGCACACGGAGGAAACAACAACAAATACAGCACATTTTCAGGCTTCATGGTCTACGCCGATTAACGGCCGTGGCATGGACTGCACTTTCAGATGTACCTCATTTTGACATCACAACGTCATCAGAGTGAGGTCACAAAAAAGTTTAACCCTCAAGCTTGTGACAACTCATCCGTGTCAGCGCGAAGGACAAAAACAACCGAAAGTCCAGTGGAATTACTGAATGATCACACATCTTGAAGCATGAGAACACATCCTCTACACACAAATTAGTTCTTAGAAAAATCACTGTGACTTAGAAAAAACATCTTGCAGCGTAACACTGATGATTGTAGTATATTTATTGAGAGATTAACTGGACGTCAAAGCAGAAAATCATTTAACATTATTCCATTCCATATGTGCCTACCTTACACTGACACATGGCTGTTAGAAGAGGCTGTTACAGAGCACCCGCCATTAGCCCCAGAAATATAATATAGGAAATACTCATTTTATGAATCATTTCTCAGTTTGCATACACAAGTTGTCACATTCAAGTCACAGTTCTGTATCATTTTTTATAAATGTCTTCATTTAATAACCACTGTCTGGTGCAGTACAATCAAAAAATTGTGAATAAAATATATTGTATGATTTGCATGTGTGTATAAATTTGCTATAAAACTAAAAGCTCTATATAGTGCAGTACAGCAATCAACAAATGCAACTACGAAATATCCTTCACTTGATTACTTCAAGTATTGTCATTATTGTCATAATATTTAGCTATTTCTTGAAAATCACTAAACAATATAAGGCTGTAAAATGGTAGTTCTATATCTATATCTATACATTACAAAAGGAAATTAGTTTTACATGCTGGAGCAAAAAAAAAAGAAAAAAAGGAAGTGGGCATGATTAATTAACATGCCATCTTTTTATAAGTTACTTTTGGATGACTCTGTATGTTTTTTTTTTATATATATTATCTTGCAGTTACATGGGAACAGAGCACCTGACAGTGTCATTATTTTACTAAAGGAGTCACTGTGAGCGGCCACCTGCTCCAGAAAAACTAATCTCTCCGTCCTACCCAATGACCTGTCAGAACGCATGCCTTCAAATGATCAGATGTGCTGTGAAATATCAGGCTTGCCAAAGAATAAACGTGTACAGCAAGCAGTCTTACTTGTAGGCATATGGTCACATTCAATCAGCTTAGTTCTAATAGTCAGTTGTTGTAAAGGGGCAACTGTATGTTTAACTTTATTAACTGATTAAGATGTTCGCAGCTACACAATATCAGAAAGCTACAGTACAGACTATTATATAGTCAGGATATTTAATCAGACCTTTGAATACACTAGTATTGTTCTATGTTTCCATTATCTATGGCTTAATTGTGATCCCCTGAGTTGAATTATTAGACTAATTAAAAATATTTTCTTTGTTAGTTCATCTAATTTAAGTAAAAAGCACCTATTTTCCATGACTCAGAGCCATGTTTTTTATTTTATCCACTTTTTTTGTGGGGAGAGAACTTTGATCATTGAAGACTGGTGAATATTTGATTTGAATATTTTAGTGTTAAACTTAACATGTGAGCTTAAGTGTTCTTCTTGGCATCAATGGTTCAGTAATGAAACCATTCCACTGCACAAAAAGATTGTTAGATTATTAAAATATTCTTTACACTAAAAAAATGGTTCTTTTAAAAGCTGCTCATTGAAATGGCTCTTCTATTGCGTTTCTATAAAAAACCCTCTTCTGAAATCTTTATTTTTAACATTGCACATGAATTAAAGCTAACCAAAATAAGGATTTTAGCACCAAAATCAACAGTAAAGCAATGTTCCTAACAATGAAAATTAGAAATCAATTTTTGGTATGTTAATTTGAAGGAAGGAAATAGATTTCTAAGGCAGCTGGTTTATTTAAATGTCAGCCATTGTTTAGGATTCTCTATCAGTATTTTGTCCACCTGGTTCTGAGTGATACCTCGAGACAGCATTTTGGGAACAATATTCTTCAGGATGTGGGAGAAGCCATGACCGCCGTACTTGGTCAGTCGGTGCTTGGTGTGGATATCATGGGCTATGAGGATCCTGTCTTCATAACCTTCTCTGATCAGGAAAGCCAAGCTAGTGCAACAAGACAAAATTACTCTCAATGACCTGTTGATGACTTTATATAAAATGGAAAGTCTCATTAAATTTCAGCATTAATCAGACTGGCATGTTTACAACATATAATCATTTACTGATTACCAGAAACAGAGGCAAATGTTTATGACCCATTTACTGTAATGTACTGGCTGCTGTTCATGCTGGACGCAGATACTCACGTCTGAACTCTCTGGCTGTCGTTGGGCATGTCAATATCAGCGTTGAACTGGTAATTCAGCACCTCGGTGCCAAAGAGGTCATATTCAAGGTAGCTCCCCATCTTAGCAAACTCCAGCAATTCTCGCGGATCATATATGGTCCTATAAGGGAGACACACTTTAGAATGTTGAGTGCACTTTTTAGACACAATGTTTTTTTAAAAATTATTATTTAAGGGCTAGTTCACCCAAAAATGAAAATTCTGTCACTAATTACTCATCCTCATGTCTTTCCAAACCCATAAGACCCTTCGTTCATCTTTGGAACCCAAATTAAGATATTTTTGATGAAATCTGAGAGCCATCTGACCTTCCATAGACAGCAACAGCCTTGTTTACATCCAGGGGAAAGCATGCGTAATCTGCACCTAGTGGAAAGCGTACGCATGCATTGTGATACTCTCTAAAATGGCGGAAGATGTAAGTCAGGGGAGAAGAATGGTTGATTAAATTACGTTACTTTTGTTTTCTTCGCACAAAAAAGTACTGGTGTCACATGGACTGTTTTACTGATGTTTTTACTACGTTTCTAAATCTGGGATCATTTCAGTTGTATTGCTGTCTATGGAAGGTCAGATGGCTCTCTGATATCATCAAAAATATCTTAATTTGTGTTCCAAAGATGAACGAAGGTCTTACGGGTTTGGAACGATATGAGGGTGAGTAATTAATGACATCATCTGGATGGAACTAATCATCCAGATGAACTAACCCTTTAAAAACTGAAAGTGTTGTTGGATGACCATATGTGTTGTTCGTTTACAGCCTACATTTAGCTTTTTACTTCTGGTGATTGTCTTATGCTTCCGAATACATCATATTTGTGATCATCATGATGAACAAAACGTGTTTGAATGCATTATGCAGGTGTTTTTCCATGTTTCCTTACCTGTCAAGATGAGACATGACCGTTTTGGAGATATCTCCACCTGCTTCTTGCAGAATGCGGATGACCTCCCCAGGAGCGGCTTTGTGTCGTCCGGGGTGGATGATAACTGGGCAGCCAAGCTGAGCCTGAGCATGAGCGGTGGCTCGCAGGACCTTCTTTTCGCTCTCTGTGATTGGCCAGCTTGTACCGATCTCTCCAATCACACCACAGCGGATATCTGTACCGTCCGCACCATGGAGCACCTCATTGACAATGATATCAGTCAACTTGAGGGAAAAAAAGATGAGACAGAAATGGGAACAAATCATTGTTTCATCAGCAATTTCACAATGTATACTACTGGTCAAAAGTATTGTGTTCTTTTTTTTATTTTAAAGGTCATTATCTGAAGTTCACAAAGGCTGCATTTACTTAATAAAAACTACAGAAAAAAAGGCTAATATTGTTAAAACATTGTTAGAATGTAAAATTACTGTTTTATATTTTAATATATTTTAAAATGTAATGTATTTCTGTGATGGCAAAGCTAAATTTTAAGCATCATTACTCCAGTCTTCAGTGTCATATGATCCTTCAGAAATCATTCTAATATGCTGATTTTGTGCTCAAAAACATTAATTATTATTATTAATGTTAAACAATGTTTTGCACCCTATTTTTCAGGATTCACAGATGATTAGACAGTTCAAAAGAACAGCATTTACATGAAATAGAAAACTTGGTGGCACTTTACTTTAAGGACCTATTCTCGCAATTAATGCTTATAGGTAATCGGCATGCATATTACAAGCATATTAGCTGTTCATTAGTATTTATAAACCACACTTCAATGCCTTATTTGGCAAGATCATATTTTAGATGCCTTAATCTGACCCCATACCTAGACCCAACAACTACCTTACTAATAATTAATATGCAGCAGTTTTAGTTGTTTAATATGTCTGTAGAAACCAAGAAAAAGTTTGGTTTTTCTTCCACAGTTTGGGGTAAGATAATCGAAAAAGAATACAATTAGGCATTAAATCGATCAATAATATTTAGAATGCTTCAAATGATTTCTATTTCAAATAAACTGCCATCACAGGAATAAATGTCAATTTAAAACAACAAACGGTTCTTTTAAATTGTAAGAATATTTCACAATACTGTATATGCAGCCCTGGTAAGCATGATTTTCAAAAAAAACTTTTGACTGAAAGTGTAGCTACAACACACACAAACCTTCTCAACGGTCATTTTTCTTGTCTCATCAGAGTGGGTCACGTCCACATAGTACCCCGCTCCAGCTATGATATGCACACCCGTCTCTTTAGCCAGCTGCCGCAGGACGGGCAAATTTCGGGTGATGCCCGTGGTGGTGTTCTCCACTATGGATCCTCCTCCTGCTTTACGGTAACACAACAGCTCTTCCTTCACTGCCTCGATCTCTTGATTCAACAGCAGGTTCTCATGGTGTCTGTACGGATTCTGCTGCAACCAGTGAAGATGCTTCATCTCAATGGAAGCTGTGGCAAGGCCCTCATCTCCAGGTGCTGGGGGAACATGGCTGCACTCGAACGTCATTGTAAGGTGTTCGTGGGTCATGGTGCGGCCCAGCTGATCGGGCTCCATCAGACCCAGCACAGTCTGCACCTTACCGCTCTGTTCCGGCATGGTTCTACGATCCTGTCCAACAAATAGTTAAAGTGATGAAAATAAATAGGGTTGCTAAGCACTATTTATACTGTACTGGCAACACAGATGTATGCAGTCTGAGATATTATTACAATCCTTATATAGTTATATCCTTATATCCACATGTAGTTGAAAGAATAAAAATGATTTAAATGTCTTTTTAACTTATCTCTTCATTTCTACTAAGAAAGAGATAATTGCATGCTTGAAGAAGTAGAAGTGCATGCTTGGCTGGTGTAAAACTGTAGGCTGCTGTACAAATGACTCATCTTGGCTGTCTCGTAAGATATGTAATGGGTTAGCCACGTCTTGGTGGTTCGGACTTTGAGCAGAGTGCATTTACAGTATTGCAGTTTCAAATACGAAATACATAAAAAAAATCACTTGCAATGCATGCAATACATGAAACCACATGCATACATGCACGTGCCGTCGAGATTAACAGTTCAGCATATATATATATATGTATCCGCGCAACTGAAATTAGACACAAAACTAACGTTACTGCAGACTGCGAGACTTCCTCCATAACAATCGGTTACAAAGTTCCTCACAATAGGCGATGAGCATGCAATGTTACTAGCTGTTATTTTTAAATCACACAACGTGATGCAGTTAGTGATTCGTAATAAACAATAAAGCATAAAGTGACAAACAAGACCTGTAAGCAAGTTCAACTTCCAGTTTGCAGAACTGACAGACGGAGCAACAAGGTCTCGCGATTTTATGTGTTTATCGCGAGACTTCACATTATTACCTCTACCTCTACATTTAAACGCAGTGTTCAAAGCGAAATAATGAAATTAATAAACAGTAAGAGGATTAAGAACGAATGCAGTACCTCTAATTCGAAGATGTGGCTAAATTTAGACAGTTCGCCTGTTTTTAAACTTTGAGTCGCTTTTGCCACGCCCCTCTCTGTTCTCTGACGTCTATGAGAGGTGTACTTTATTATATAAGGGCTCTTTGTGGAAATCTGGAAAATACATCCTCATTCAAGTGAGAGCCCTAAGCAAATAAAGCCTGTTATTATGAAACAGAACATTTGGAAACTATTTATCACTATGAAGCCCAAAATCCAGTACTATTTTTGTGATGGGCTATAGCCTATGTTTAAACAATAATCGCTGTGTTTCCATGGTGGAAAAACAGCTTTAGCCATGAGTATATCAAGTTTAATTATTAACTAGACAAGTAAAGTTTGTGAATAAACTTTGAAGTTGGCTCGAGAAAGTCTGACCTATTAAAAAGTAGTTTTAAAAGCTTGCAGTTTGAAGAGGTTCATTTGAAGGAGTCTAAAGTTTAAATTAGATAGAAATAGCCAGATGATAGATAGAGTCAGATTATAGATAGATAGATGATAGATAGACAGATAGAAAGATAGAGTCAGATTATAGATAGACAGATAGTCAGATTACAGACAAATAGATAGATAGATAGATATATAGAGTCAGATTACAGAGAGAAAGATGATAGATAGATAGATAGAGTCAGATTACAGAGAGAAAGATGATAGATAGATAGATAGATAGATAGAGTCAGATTACAGAGAGAAAGATGATAGATAGATAGATAGATAGATAGATAGAGTCAGATTACAGAGAGAAAGATGATAGATAGATAGATAGATAGA
>JAUMHE010000043.1:2036320-2058183 GCA_032359235.1 Enteromius mattozi
AGAGAAAGATGATAGATAGATAGATAGATAGATAGATAGAGTCAGATTACAGAGAGAAAGATGATAGATAGATAGATGCCAAGGACCTCAGAGTGGTTCCTAAGGTGTTGCTATGCGGTTGCTAGGGTGTTTATATGTGGTTCCTAGGGTACTTGGGGTGGTTGCTAAGGCGGTTGCTAGGGCAGAGCTCCCAGAGAAGATCTGGGCTGTAGAGTTAAAGCTCTAGGGAGAGTTAGAGTCAGAAATTTTAGTCTCAGAAGAGTAATAATAAGTTCAAGTAGTAGATCAGTAAATTGGCTTTCTCAAGCCAACTTAATTATTTCATTTAGCTATTTATTGAATTAATTTACTGTGTTTGTGTAGGCTGTTGTTTAATATATGTCTTGCTGCTATTTTTACAGCATAATGAAAAGTGTTTGCCAGATTTACATGAGGGATGGTACATTTTATTCTTTGTTATTAGAATCACCTCAGCTGATAATACTTTTGAGAAAGCAATTTGTATGCAACAAAGTGCACATATATAAGCTTGATCTAACCATTGATCCATGATTTTAAAGTGGCATGTTGAGCTGTGATACATTTTCCCTGCGCAAGTCTGATCTAACTAATAGTGACAGGTCCTGGGGAGTTATCTGACCAGGGATTCATGTACAAAATTAGTCCTGAGAGAGAGAGCAGGAAAGACTATTAAGTATCAGCCCAATGCAAATTGCCAAACAGCTGTGAGCTCATGTCAGTTTCAATTCATCCCCTGTGAAATATAAGCTTGCACTCACTGTTTGTAAAGATAGCTAATTAGTAGAATCAGTAATCTGATTTTTCCTAATCTTGATTTGGCTTGTTATTAGTCCTGTTCAGCTTTTTTCCTTATATATTTTATAACCCATTAGCATGACAGCAATTGGATGATGAGATGACCTCCACAAACATTGTTGTCAATATTATTTCTGACAGTGCAGCCACAGAATATAATAAAAAGGCCCATCAGAGATCCTATGTCCTATGTCTATATATTGAATGAAGGTATGATATCTCTTTAGAGTTTTCAGGGATATAATATTTTTGAAGATGTGTGTCGGCTAACTAATGGCCCAGATAAGTCAATGGCCCTTGTGATGTGAATAAATTCACAGAAGTTTGATGATATTTTTATGCATTCATCCTCCAAACTATTTCTCCCCAACAGAATTTCCAGCACCTGGAAAACACCCTAGACAGATTACAAGTCAATCACACTCAATCATACATGTCAATTATAAAATAGGCTAATCAGTTACTGTTAATTTATTTCATATTTTTGAGACGTGAGGTGAGGATGCAAACGTAATCAGTTACAACTAGCATGCAAAACAACATGTTAGGGAGCATTTACTATTGGTCTGACATGCATAATATAGTGTTTTTGTGGATCTGAGTGAACCATAGTCTGTAAAAAAAAGTTGAAAAACGCATCCCCACTTACTTTCATTATAGAAAAGTAAAGCCAAAACATTCTCAGAATAGCCTCTGTCATCTTGCGCAAAAGGAGATAATTTGGAGGCTGAATCTGCACAGTGGTAGTATATACCCCATTTTTATAACATCAAATAACTAGCTAAAAGCAACACTTGAACACTTCGTCATCTTGAACATAGTCATCAAAAACCAAGGAAACCAAACAGGAGCTTAACACAGGGATATATCCACCAAGTCACATAGTGTCAGCATAGCAACAAATTATTTTATTATTAATTTAACACTTATAGTAGATATTTACAACTACTTCATCCAGCAGTCCTTAAAAGATTAGACTGTCTGTTTAATATATGCTATATATAATATATGCAGACATTCTACTAACTATAAGTAACTTTGCAACTCATTTGACTAACCCAAACCTAACAGTTTACTAATACTCTGGGTCATTTCAGTAGTGTTGCTGTCTATGGAGGCTAAGATAGCTCTCAGATTTCATCAATAATATCTTAATTTGTGTTCTGAAGATGAACGAAGGTCTTATGGGTTTGGAACAACATGAGGGAGAGTAATTTTCATTTTGGGTGAACTAACCATTTAAATGGCCTTTAAATGAGACGACCCTCTATGAGATGATGTGATTCATTGAGCAAAACTTGTGTAAAACCTTGGTAAAAAATAAATAAATAAATATATATATATATATATATATAGTGTTGACTCTTTTGCGCATCTCTTAAAGCTCTGCTAAAACTCAAATTTACATGCAGATAAGTCATCTCTTTGATGCTTGTTTATATTTTTTGACCATCTTCTGTATCTCACCTGAACAAATAAATCATTTGATTGGTGGATAAAGTTTATCTTGACACATCTGTGGAAGCATCAGGCAGAAGATTATTCAAAGCTGACACGGTTCTGCAGCCTTGGGTGTGAATTAGTTCAGCATAATCTCTCTATTCTGCTTGATAGACTTGTGACCCATCACAGTTTATGCAAATCAGAGATTCTTTGGCGCAAGACTGGGAGATTCATATCGGCACATGGTTCTCTCATAACACATCTGAAGTGTAGAGAGAGGACTTTAGTTTGTGCTGTGCCAAAAATGCTGTGTATACAGTCAGGCAGAAGCTTCCTCATACATTTGTGAGAGAAGCAGGCCAGAAAAAAAACAAAATTTTTTGGCTTTTCTGCCACTAGCAAACCTAAATGTAAGTATTAAATTTTAGCACATTTTTTTGTCCCACATTGTTATTCTATACATGAATGATACCTTAAATGAAAGTTACAAATGAGTGAAAGTTTTGCGTATAGCAGTAACTATTATTTAATGTTGGTAATAACTGTCTTGTTTTCAAGGCCAGCTCAAAATAACTGGGCTTCTGCCATGTGGTGTGAAACAGACATCTGTTTGAATGCTACACCTCAGTTGACTGAAACTAGAATACTTCAATTGTTGAGTAGTTCACTCAAACATAAAATTTGCTGAAAATTGACTCACCCTCAAGCCATCCAGGATGTCAATGGGAGAACCACTATGAATAAGTTTTGCATTAGCTCACTTGCTCACCAATGCATCCTCTGTAGTGAATGGGTGCCGTTAGAATATGAGACCAAACAGATCACAAACATAAAAACATCACAATAATCTACAAGTAATCCACAACAATCTAGTCCCTTGGTTAAACATATTGTAAATAAATCCACCATTAAGGTGTTTTTCCCATGCAAATGCTACAAAAATAGTATCTGACCCTTTTTCTTTCAGGATCACTATCGTTAAAGATGATTGATAATTTGCATATAGTTTGGATTGGTGGTATTGTTCTGTTCTGGGCAAGAACTCCCTGCGCATCCATGCAGCCTAGCATGAGAGCAGGGAGGGAAGCGATAACCCTCCAGGGTAAATGTAACAGATCCAACGAATGTATTGCAGATATTGTTAGGTTCAATAATTTGTACAAGTTTTATAATTAGTCTGATTCAAGGCTGAAGGCTGGATCCTGACTTACAGAGGAGGAGTTGGGGATGGAGGAGGGTAATTAGCTATTGAGCAATGTGAAAACTGCTGATAATACTGATGGACCTTATATATGGATGCTTAGATAGGCGTCATATTCCTATAGGTAGATGGGGATCAGCTGAGAGTGAGCTGATGCCAGACTTACCAGAACTAATGCTACGCTTCATTTATAATCACATTTTTTAAAAATCATCTAGTCGACTCTACATCAAACACATATATGCATGAGCAGCATAAATTATAAATGACTCTGAAAATTGTTATGTCATATCATAGAATATTGTTTACTAAGTATGCAAAGCATATGAAATATTTTCTGATATGGACCTAGAGAAAAGTTGCTGCAACTAACTAAGAAAAAGAATAGTAATAATTAATTAATTAAATTAAATTAAATAAAAGCATAGAAAATTTATAAAAGTATTTATAATGTTCATATTGTTCAATTTTTATGCTCAAATAACAAAAATGTCATTGACAAAATTTGTATTGTTCTTTTTAAAAATGAAGTTTACTGTTAATAGAAATGTAATTATTGATTCTTATTTATTATCGATTGATTCTTATTTATTATTGTACAGTATAAAGAAATAATAATTAAAAAGCAACTGAATATTTTCCAGTTTTCTAAACCTTTTGAGTCTCAAATAAGAAATGCAGTTTTCTTGGAGCATAAAAACCTGTTTCAGACCAACAGAATGATCCCAAATCTTGTCCCACAACTAATCAAGCACAGTTGTCTAAACAAAAAATGTCATATTGCTGAAATGTTAAGGCTACCAGCATGCACTGCAGCATGAATAAATTATGCAGTTACTGGGTTATTGTTTTGCTGTTTGCCGACTTGATTTAAACTTTGTTAGTTTCTTGTTGTCTTGTTTTAATTTCTGTGACAAGAATATTTCTATTAGCAAACTAAGGAAATCAATATTGCTTGAGAAACAATTTATGCTGGCTAAACAAATGAGCTATCTTATCTGAAAAAAAACTGCCTTATTGATTGATTGATTCATTCGTTTAAATTATTTATGTATTTTCTCAACTATTTATTTTTTGCAGTGTATTGGTGCAAGATCTTTTGTCACTCAGGCACTCAGAACACTTTAACAACCACATAGCAATCCTCAAAATCCTCTATAATCCAAAACATAAATGCGCAAAGAAAATGTACTGTAATTCTATGTACATGTTATGTTCGTTTGACTTTATCAGCCAACTGGTTAATGGTTAAACTTTAGTGTTTTGATAAATCTTCACATGGGTGTGAATTAACTTTCCCACTAGAATGAACACAAGAGAGGTAGATATATAAAAGGAAGGCTATGCATTAACCACAACGTGTTTCACTCACCATTTCAGAAAGCACCTGACTGCTGTTAGTCTTTCCGATGGGTTTGCGTGAGAGCAGCTCATCTGCATTAGGGCTCTCATTACTGTTGCTGATGCGATAACTCACTCCGCTGTGTTGTGGAGGCAAAGCTGAGTGACAGCGAAGAAGTATGAAAAAGAACTGAAAGCACTTCATTTCGCCATCGCGATCTCCCAGCAAGACCTCTCACTAATTTATGGAGAGCCCTGCTCTCTCAGTGTGGGCTCGTGGCTTTGAAGGAGAGGGATGAGAAATGGCGCTATGCATCTCAATTTCAAACCTCAGAAGAATAAAACACCCACTGTGTTGATGACAGATGTTAACATCTTGAGTCTTCTGAGAGATAAATGTCAATGACTTGTTTTATTCTTTTGATCAAATATAAAGTCAAAACAGAAAACACGCAGCCTCAGGCGAAAGCTACATTTTCAGGGCGGCTGTTAACTTGTTCGTAGCACTTCTGTTGATTTTTCATTGTTTGTCCTGGAAGGCATTTCGTGGACAAACCATCAACATCAAGTGCATGCTGAAAACGACAAAAAAGTACAAGTAAATGTTTTGAAAAGAACTTAAAGGGATAGTTTACTCTTCCTCATGTTGTTCCAAACTTGATTTTCTTACACATAACAAGACATTTTGGCCTATTGGATAAAAAAACACAGTCATTTCACAAAATATGTTATTTTTCACAGAAGAAAGACACCATGCAGATTTGGACCAACATTAGAGTGAGTAAATAACGACTTTTTGATTTGATTTTGTTGATATTTGGGTGATCTATCCCTTTAATGACTGTGATGACACAATGAAAACCCACAAAAACCAACTGCATGATTGACTTTAATACCAGTTGTATTATTTTTTATATTTGTATTGCTCAGCAAATTACTAATTTAAAGTGCCCATGAAAGGTTACCAGGCTTGGGTCTCATTTCAATGGTTCAAAATGACTCGTTTCAATGATTCAATCGACTCTTTCTTTTGAGAGACAATAACTTTATACACAGTGCATTTTCATATTTGAAACTTTTCTTTTTTTTTCACTTTTTGTTCACTTAGCGCGAAACACTGCATGAAAGGCACTTTAATAACATTTGATGCATACATCTGCATCTGTTTTTATTTACACTGCCTATAAAGGACTGAAACCCTAGGCTACCATTAAAAAATATGTAAAGAATTAATACTTTTATTGTTTAAATTTCTGTTTTAAATAAATGCTGTTCTTTTGAACTTGCTATTCATCAAATAATGTATCACTGATTGATCAAAAATATGAAGCAGCAAAACCATTTTCAGCTCTGATATGAATAAGAAAAGTTTCTTGAGTACTAAGTCAGTATACTAGAATGATTTCTGAAGGATCATGTGACGCGGAAGACTGGAGTAATGATGCTGAAACTTCAGTTTTACAGTTATTTCACTGCAAAAGAAATTCTTAAATCAAGAATGGATTTTCAAAACAAGAAAGAAATGGTCTTGTTTTCAGAAAAAAATAGTCAAAATTTTAAAAAAAATAAAACGAGTAAATAATCTGCCAATGGGATAAGCAAAATAATCTTGTCTTCTTGTTTAAAATAAGATGATTTTGCTTGTTCTAAGCAAAAAGTCACTTAATTATGACTTTTTTTTCTGAAAACAAGACAAAATTTTTTTTTTTTACTTGTCTAGAAATTTCTTGGCTAGAAACAAGACAAAGAATCTAGGCTAGAAAAGCATTTTTGCAGTGTTTAAACTGTGATAATATTTGATAGTATTTCTGATTTTGTTGTAGGTTATTTTTGATCAAATAAATGCAACTTTGATGAGCATGAGAAGTCTTTCAAAACATTCAAATATCTTATCAACCCCAGATATTTGATTGATGTGCATATTTATACATAAATACAGCATGTATAGGAAGGGGTTCTCAGTTCAGGCTAAACTTTCCAGCTGAGTTCAACCTCTCAAAACTCTGCAGGAAAATGGATCTTGAGGGCCAGAGTTAAACCCCTGATGTTAAGCAAGCTGTATGATATTGCAAATGTTAATACAGGGTTCTACTATAAAGTTCTGCTATCATGCTACAAACTGCTTGTACAAATATTAAATATTACAATTAAAAGTAATTCTGCAGCCACTACGGCAGGTTATGAGAGGCTCAGTTTCAAATTCCATTTTGATCCCATCAAATAGCAGATTTTTTAGTTTATTTTTTTCTCCAAATTGTGAAATCTCTCACACATGCAGCTCTAGCTGGGATGGATTTTGACATTTCTGTAACAAAAGCTTTCATCAAGCACCCACTTATGAAAAGCATGTACAATTTATAGCCTATCTCAGGCTCAGTTTCAAATTCCATTTTGATCCCATCAAATAGCAGATTTTTTTTTCTCCCACAATTGTGAGATCTCTCACATGCAAACTCTAGCTGGGATGGATTTTGACATTTCTGCAACAAAAGCTTTCATCTAGCACCCCATTTTTTGAAAAGCATGTACAATTGTTATCTCAGGCTCAGTTTCTCAAATCTCTGTCATGGAGGATTGTGACTCAAATTTGCAGAAAGGCTCTGGGCAAATCCAGAGTTGCTCCACATTTCCCCGTTCCAGTGTCATGAACAAAAATGGCTGGAACAAATACTCAGTGAACTACTTCTGACATTAACATATTTTATTTTTGTAACTTGTGATATGCAAAGAAATTATGTTTTGCTTCATTTGACTCACCTCCGCTCGAAAAAGATGACATGCAATCAAATAAGCTTGGAAATTAGAAGAGACAGACAACAGAGATCATTTAAAATGCATTCATATCTATAATAATTTCATTCTGAATTTATTTTGTCTTTGTTATTAATACCAAACGTGATTGCGCGTGCAGTAAAAAATGGGACAGAAAATGATAGAATGGTGCCATCTGCTGGTTTTAATCTGTTACTAAATATGTTTTTATTGACATCAAACTGTAGGAAGATACTCTTGTCAAGTTCTACACTACACAACTCTCAAAAAGAGCATGTTGTGGAAACAAAGAGTAGGTCTCATTCACTACAAACACATTTTTTAATTTTATAAGTAGATTAATAACTGTAAAAGAATAAATGTACTGTATAGCTACATTTAATTTCCTTGAGATCAATTTATTAAAAATAAATGGTTTAGTTCTGAGAAAAGGTCCACAATGCAGTAGGTTTAAATTGTTACAGATAAACTAAAACTGTGCCAAAAAACATCTATAATAAATGCAACTTTCAGATCATCAAATAATCCTGTAGAAAACAACACTTTGCCAGATTTCCACACTTCATTATGTAGCACAGCAATTTTCAACTGTGATAATAATAAGGTTTCTTGATTGTCAGTTGTGGTTGTGACTTTTACAGAAAAATGAAGGCAAGAGCGTAGTCTGTTGAAACCGCAACAATAGCATTCCGGCGAAAGAAATTTGGCAAATGCTCCACTTCATGTTTGTACACTGGAGAGTGTCAAAGCTTTCTATTTACAATGTTTTTTTGTAGCTATTAGCAAAGCATACAATCAGTAGTCAGATCAGACATACAGTATCTGTTGATTTACTGAATGAAGTGGCCAAACCTGGTAAAAGTGCACTGTGAAGCCCAGCATGCAGTGCAGATGTCCACCAAAACCCCTTTAAATGGAGCCGATGAAGATAAAGCCATATAGAATGAGAAGTTAGATCCGGCTGAACGCTGCATATAGTTACAGCAGCTCAATATGTTCTGTGGTCCTCCAAATTGGTTGAGGAACATAAACCATCAGTGTAGGTAGTAGTTATATAGTATTTTGTAAATGAGCAAATTTGTCCTTATAATATCTTTCACACATATTATAAATATACCTTCCCCTGGATCTTACTGGTCCATTAAGTCCCCCCTTTACAACATAAAGTTGTGATATTACAGAGACAATATTTTCATGAGCCAGCAAAATTATTTAATATATAACTGTTTTATTATGTCATCCAAACAACCTTTCATGAATCTCAGGGATAAATTACATGTTAATGTCTTATGGTTGCCTGGTACATTTTGTTAACTTCTTCATTAGAGTTCACAAGAATGATTCACACGCCACATCTGATAATAGATAATATCTTATTATTGATGTACTGCATAATGTGCCTTTCATATCCGTAATAAAGACACTACATGAGATATATATATACAGCATGTTCAGATACACATCCAATACTCAGTGACCTCAACGGGGCATATTCTCCAGATATTCTTGTTTATAATGAAAACAACAGTTCACGCATGGAAATTCATGTGCACTTTTCATGATTGTGCAACTGGAAGGCTGATGCTGACGGCATGGCGAGAAACACCACAGTCCATTAAAGATCAGTTCATAAAACAAAAGATAAAACAAGGCATGTGACAATATACATCACTCCACTTCCAAGAAACACTCAAAAGAAATATCAAACGGCAACATCTGATGTGTTTAGTGGCAGATACACTCTGAGAATGATCATGCTAACAAATAGTTTTACATGTAAAGCAGAAACAAGCAGTAAAGCTAGTTCTCTGATAGCAGTATACAGTATCTTAGTTCTCCTTAAATGTGCAACAAATGCTATTTTACCCGAATCTGTGCCTGAAATGAGTAAACCTCTGAAAAGAGTAACTGATCCACTCAAGCTTGGACTTTATACCTGTTGGCTGTTTGCAAGGCAGCGCTGTAATAAAACTTCTCTTTTTGTACTTCTTCTCTGACTAGTAAATCACAGCATTAAGCGTCTGTTGTTTCCTAAAATTCACCATCTATGGCAATTGCTGTATTTCAGACCTCTCATCTGGGTAACTGAAAATAATACTACTTTCATGTCTCTTGTATCACATCGGGAATACTCTTTCTCGTTTCATATAAACACAACTGGTTCCATCTTACATCTTCGTTATTGACTTTAGTGAAAATGACCTCAGGGGATTTCAGTTTTGATGTTACTGCAGTATTATGAAGGTAACTATCATTTTAATTGTGCATTATAATCAGCTGGTTGTCTTAGCTAAAGGATAACGGATAATTTAAATGAAATGATCAAATTCAAATGAGTATTTTTTTGTCAGTTTATTTATTTTATGTAAAAATTCTTTGTTTTGTATGTATAGGTCAACTATCTGCATTAGTATGCATCCTGATTGGCCGACTCTTAGCATCTATTTTAGATTATATCCCTTAGTCAGGATAAAATGCATACTTAAACTGACTCAATTTTTTAAAAAAATGCTATCAAAGATAGAAGTGCAATAGGTTGTAGAATTTTAAAGTTTTCATTCCACTGGAAATGTTTTGGAAAAAACATATTTTCTGTTTTAACTGCTCAAAGATTGACAGTGAGGTGTAACCTATCGAACAGGCTGTATTTTTATTTTTTGATTTGTGTCAAATTAAATGTGGATACATTATTTTTATGCTTAATGTATACTTCTTATTTTATACAAAATGAAAAAAAATTGTGCACGCCTGTTACGATTTAGTATGTTTTGAGGTGCACTCTTGTCATAAATTAATCTATTACTTTACAAACATAAATCGTAAAACATCAATGAAATATCTATTTAGATATCTATTTATATCTATATTTTCTATTTAAACCTTTCCAGCAGTATATAGTTTGTCATAATTAGATTAGAATTTAACTGTAATATAGTAGTAATACAGAAGTAAACTTCTACCAGTGGGACAGTGGTAGTTAAGGGTTAAAAATCATACTTTTTGATATTAATTGTTTGCACTGTGTGCAAAAAAACATTCTTGTTTTTAAAGATGATATTTAGGGAATGGCAATGAAAGCAATCAAGGTCAATTTGACCTTCTCCATCAAAATCATACCCAGAAACTGAACATAATACAAGGGTTAAAGTCATAGGATATTAAATATGATTTGGTAGTAAATTGTGAAGTAAACTAGCAGAGACACTAAACAAAGATGAAACTTACTAGTGTGCATGTGTCGAATAACTGTGTTCATGCACAATACTGAATGGAACAAGGAAATGCAGTTTTCATGTCAAGACTGGCTTTACACCTCAAAGACTATCTTATATTATTTGTTGGTTCTCGAACACAGTCAACAGACGATGCATGAGTGGTGCTCACCAAAGCTCAAAAGCTAAACTTAACCCAAATCTTTACCACAATTCACTTGCTGCCTTGCAAGCGCAGGTATTTTGTTCAGGAATTTCAAATCTAGCCTACATATTGCATTGCAAACTTTGCTAATATAAATGTTTATATATATAACTTTATCATTTTCATTTTTTTTTTATTTATGGTTGATAATCTGATTTTCAAGGAAGGTTCATTAGGTACTTCTGCTAAATGGCATTATTCCATTTAATAAATTCCCTATGAATTAATTGGAAGCACTTATCCAAAAGTCTAATGTTCTGTGCTGCTGCTTTAAAAACAAAAGCGCAGCAGCAGCACAGAACATGGACACCAGCCATACACCTGTTTTCAATTACAATAATAAACAGTCAGCGGCACTTCAAATCTTACTGCAAGTCTCCGTCAGTCAGTAGAGCAGCAAAAGAACAGTGATAAGCAAAGGAATTTAAGGAAAGGGGTCACATTCACACAGGCACATGTACAATAACACACAGAAAAATAAACTCAATATGTGATTAAGGCATTCGACGAAATATTGCATGTAGCCCCGATGTTATATGTCAAGGTCCTTCTGATTTCCAAGCAGATAGATCCCATGTATTCTGCAGATGAATGCAGCCAAATAGAACTCAAATAATGATCGATAAGCCAGTCATCTCAGAATATCCCATGTGAATGAAGCAATCCTCTTTGGACACTAAGGGCATATTTGGTTTGGGTATCAGTTTTTTTCTTAACACAAGCAAGTATTTCGGAGTGACACAGGTGAGTTCAACCTTTATGCAGTATCTAGATCAGCAGTCTGACGATAAATAATTCTCAAATCAATTGAAAAGTTCATAATTATGGTTTGTAGAGTAACAGTTTACTCCCGCATTGGACTCTAGGAACCGAAATGGCCGCCAAAGCCACACAGAGTTCCAAAACCATACAAAAACGACACATTGCCATCTACGAAGACTGACAATGGGAACAGGAAGTCGGCATGCTGTTCGTTTATGTCGTCCTTCACAAAGTCACCAACATAAAGTCAGCGCCTCAAGATGAGCCAATTTTTGACCTTTGAAGGGATTTTTAAGATTAAAATAGTTTTAGGAGAAGAAGCGTGACCTTTAATTCTCAGACCCACTCCTGCATGGATCGCTTGCAGTACAGTATGTGGCGCTGCGTGTCCTTCCTCTTGAAGCGGAACACGGTGTAAAGCAGCACCATCATGCACAGGGCCAAGACGCAGGGGATGGCGATGGCTACCGCTTTCTCTGCTCCACCGCTGCTCTCCAGCTTCAGTACGATATCAACATCATCATTGTCATATTGTGGCGGTTCTTCTTCCTGTGGAGGGCTCCAGTCCCAGTCGGGGTCGGCAGGTAAACCGTCGCAGCCCATAAAATCACGCAGGATAGACCTTGGGTAGCCTGACTCCACTCTCAGCCTCTGGTTGTTGAACTTCCAATACTCCTTCCCCTTGTAGAAGTATGTGAACCCTTAGGAAAAAAGGAAGACAGGTCATATTAAACTATGCACAATGGAAAACATATGGGTTATTCTTTTTTGAAAATAAGACAATTATTAGTTATTAGTTATAATGTTCATGGTACTCCAAGACTCAAAGGTACAATAACAAGCACACCATTGCCTTATAATCGCTTGTACCTGTGCCATTCTAAATAAAAATAAAGCATAAGTATGAATTGTGTTTGAAGGTCCCATCTGGCACTGTTGGTTCAGTTATGAAGAAGTAAATGTTATAAGCCCAAATTCTGCCTAGAACCTGTTGTCCCTCAAAAACTCAGCATGAACAAAGAGATTTGTGAGAGAAGCCACAGAGAGGCCAATTATCACACTGAAAGAGCTCAGAGATCACCAGATCCATAAGACGCATGCGAGGACTCACTACTTGCACAGAGATCACAGAAACTTCTCTTCTGCCAATCAACACAGTGTCCACTAGAGTAAAGTAATTACTTAAACCCTGAAACTCTGGAGGGATTTTAAGATGGAAAGAGTTGTAGAGCATTTCATCAAAATAACTATATGTGGTTATATACTGTACACTTCCATGGATAAAAGTAATAGGATACCTGACTAGGGACGTCTAGTGACATCGCATTCTAAATACATAAACGTTAATATAAAGTTGGCAGCTATATGAGACTCCTCTCTTCTGGAAATACCTTCCACAAGATCTTCCATAAGAATGTTTCTGTGAGATTTCTTGACAGTTTATCCAATAGCACACTTGCTCACACTCTACATTCCAGTTCATCCCAAAGGTGTTCACTGGGGTTGAGGTCAGGGCTCTGCATGGGCTATGCGAGTTCTTCCACATTAAACTCAGCCACATCTAGCCACGTCTTTATGTAACTTGCTTTGTGCGCTGGAATTGTACCTTGCTTTGTGCATAGAATTGTCCAATATGTCTTGGATGATGCATTAAGAATTCCTTGAGAGTAAGAGGCCTAGCCCAACCCCTGAAAAACAGTCCCATATACCATTATTTTACTGTTGGTAGAATGCGGTCACGCAGGTAAGGTTCTCCTGGCATTCTCCAACCCCAGACTCGGCCATTAGATTATCAAACTAATGATTCGTTACTCCACAGAGCAGGTTTCCACTGCTCCAGAGTCCAGTGGTGGTGTACTTTACACCACTCCATGCAATGCTTGGCATTGCATTTGTGAAGTGAAGCTTGCATGCAGCTGCTGATGAACATTTTTGTGCTGATATTAATGCCAGTGGACGTTTATAATCAGCAGAGTGGGAGCAGCTTTTACAGACAATGCATCCCAGCTCTTGGTGACCTTTACGTGGTCATGTGTTTCACGGCTGAGTGGTTGCTGCTCCTAAATGCTTCCACTTTCCAGTAATACCACTTACAATTAACCACAGAATATCAGTAATTAAAAGGTTTGTCCCCAATAATATTCAACTTTGTAACTGAAATAAATATATTCAAAAAATATATAGAGAGAGATTTTTTTTTACAATTTTGGGCCTTTTTACAATTTTACTTTAATAGAATATATTTTATTATCTACATAAAATGCAAGCATATTCTTACATCACCTACATAAAAAGTCGCAACTCAGTGTGTCTGAGCATGTGTGCAATCCACCAGGCCATGGCGCCGATACAAATGCAATTATAGCAATAATTAAATATGAGTTCCAGTACTGTGAAACCCAATGGCTATATTACAAAACTAGATTTATAATATGAGTGAATTGGTTTGGGGACTTTTGTAAGGCACTGCAAGTCAGCTTGGATCATTTCATGTCTTACCATTTTCTTTGTCCACAAAAGCTCCCTGTGGAGAGTCTGGGATGCCTTTCCACACAGTAATGGGTTTTGGATATCCAGGGTCCATGGTTCTCATATCCTCATTGTACCTCCAGTATCTGTAATAGTAGACAGAGACAGAAAAAAACACAATCTCAGACATTATGGAACATTCAAGTGAAGGCGGCATCCACTGGGTCCCATTGTACACTGTAGCTAGAAGCTATAAAACTGACCTGTCCCCTTTGAAGAAGTAGGTTTTGGCCACGTCTTCCCACCAAACAGCTGTTTCAATGCTCTGTGTGGGCATTCCACTGCCAAAAAGAGAAATGTCCTGAGGATATGTGGGCTGTAGAGTTGTATCCTTAAACACCCAGAACCGGTTGCCTTTAGAAATGCAGAGAAATGGAAAAGATTGCCTTTGGTGTTTAAAAAAAATGCATCTTCTAATAGTAATAGTGATAGTATCATTATTTATTATTGATTGTAACAATATAAAACCAAAGATGTTTTCAGACCTGTAGATTGTTTTCTTCTTGTTTGGTTCACTTTTACAAGGCAATAGTTTAAGATGAGTTTTTATGTAACAAATTTCCCATCATGAATGATAATACAACTCCTTTCATTGGTCCACTGGGTCAGAATGCTTTCTCGAGATATCCGAAGTTTGTGTTGAATTTGTCATTTTGGTGTGGATACAAGGGCAATTGCTGTATTCATATATGCCTAAATGAACCAAACTAAGGAAGAAATCATACCAGGTTCTGAAACTAACTCCTAACAAACCAGGTGTGTAAATGCCCTCAGCAGATCCTAAAATCAGAGCTCTTTCCTTCACATAATCACGTCTAAATTTAGCCTGTAAGAAAAAACATCTTACCTTTGAAGAAGACAAACTTCCCCTCGCTGTTTTCGTAGACGGCATCGATCTTGGGAGGCAGACCTCTCCAGAAGTAGCTAATTTGCATTGGGTATCCAGGCACCACAGAATTATCTCGCACCCTCCAGAACCACTGATCCTAATAAGAGTGTACTTGTGTCAGGAAACACACAATTTATGCTTCTATAACTCTCAGTGAAGCTGTTCATTATTCATACCTTGAAGACGAACAGCTCCTGTCGTAGGATTGCCAAAGTGTTGAAACCTCCGTCACAGATGTTGGGTTTGGAGTTGGGGTGGGCTGGTTTTGACTTCTGCGGAGGGCGATGCGGGCGACCCTGTCGGTCATGCTTTCGAGGGTCAGTTGGTAGGTGCAGGCGAGGAGGCGTAGCGGTCGTAAGCAATCTTGTAGGCTGAGGATTTTTGTCTGGAGGACCTGCATAATGAATACAAAATTCAGATCACAAGAGTGTCAAGTAAAGAAAAAATCTTTTAAAGATATATTTGAAATCTCATGTGCCGAGTTCAAATAAATGAACGTACACTTTTTATTTCATGTGGTTGTGTAAAACTTTTATTCCATTTTCAAGAAATATAATGACTAAATATGTCATGAGATAAAAGTTACACTCTATTTCCTCACTTCTTCAATACATTTGAGTGGTTCATTGGTTTATTGTTAGTTCAGTTCATGTTAAATATATATACTGTATCTATCTATCTATCTATCTATCTATATATATATTTATATATATATTTCTCAAGATAAAAAAGTTATCTTTTTAACAAATGTTATAAATTATTAATTTATAGATAAAAAAGTGATTAGTTATGATTCTAATAAAATTGTTATTAATTAAATGACCATAAAAGTCAAGTATCTATGGAAGCCCGTTTCCGTCACTGAATAAAAAATGTAAAAATGTTATTGCTTTTATCTCACAATTCAGACATTTTCTCTAAGAATTGTGAGATATAAAGTCACAATTGTGAGTTATAAAGTCAGAAATGTGTGTTATAAAGTCCAATTTTGAGCAGAAAAAAAGAAGGATATGTTTTCAGAACTGTGAGTTTATATCTCCCGATTCTGACTTTATAATTCACAATTGTGACTTTATAACTTGTAGTTGCGAGTTTATGATTACTTATGCTTCCATAAGTATCTTTTCTTGTCATAAAAGGTAAACATTTCTGATATTTTAAGAAGATTTTTGATCTTGACAAAGTCATAAGGGACTTCAGGGGTATTCATTCATTCATTAATTCATTTAGTTAATCAGTCATTCATTCAGTAAATCATGAATTCATTCATTCAGTCAGTCAGTCAGTCATTTAATGTATTTGTGTTTTGGTAATTACTTCAATTATTTCTCAAAGGAAAATAATAAGAGGTTAGGCCAAACTACATACAGTTTTCATTTTATAACTTCTTTAAAAAATGAAAAAGGAACAAATAGCATTTTTATTGTGTCTTTGAATAAAAACAGATCACCATAAACCCTTATTAACATTTTTGTAAATTATTTCAAGGATGCATTGTTTTTTTTAAACATGAAATCTTTCCATTTAAAAAAACAATAATACAACTTATACATTTTAGAGTGTTCTGAGTGTTGCAAGGTAGTTCTGGTTGAAAAGCGGTTTGCTCGTTGGCCAAATAAGTAAAATAAGCCAACCACCATCTTTCTATAATAACCTGGTCAATACGATATGGCTTAACCTTGTTGTTGTCCATTTTATTCAAATCCTTAACTGTAAGTTGGATCAGTGTTGACGTAATCAGATATGTGTAAGCCAGTGGATTATGGGACCCGAGGTTTAAACGCACCATATATTTTCTGGATGCCCTGTAGATCATCATGAGGCAGTTTGAAACTTTCGGTGTCCATATACTGATAGAACGGAGCCATTATAGCCGTAGGGTCATTAGAATGCTCCAGTCCCAAAGCATGGCCAAGCTCATGGACCGCCACAAGAAACAGGTCATTACCTAAGAAGTGTAGAAACAACAGTGAAAATATAAAATACAAGTGAAAATACAAACACAAGATTTGCTTTGTTTTTTCGCTGGGCTTGTAGTCTTATCTTGAGAAGCATTTGGAATTATGACTCACCACTCAAGTGCCTGATCTGAGAACCATCTTAATGTTGTAATGTTCATGTGTACAGTGTGTGGGCATGACAGAAACAGTAGCTTTGGAAACAGAATGCAAAACAGTTCCCACATTGCTTTGTATTATACAACAATATAACTGGAAATATCTTCCATGATGACCTAATGATGAATGAAAATGTTATGTAAGCTATCTTCAGTAAAGGCATTGCATTAAATGTGCACCTGGAGTGTAATTCAAACATTAAGTTACATTTTTCAAAAACTGTCCTTGCAGATTATGTAATATTTATTAAATATTTTAATTAAATTTAAACTATTTAAATTTCATTTAAGCTATTTAAATGTACTTATACAGACACCATTTTAAAATAAATCTGGGTTTTGATCACATACAGCTATATAGGTCTCAAAACACAAAACACAGCATATAGAGCATGAGTCATAAGAATATTGGGAAACTTTATTTTAAGATGTCCTTGTTGCATGGTACATGTAATTACCACTGTAATAACAATAAAGTGTTCTTAATTAAGCCAAACCCTAACCCTATCCACATGTAGTTAAATATTATTAGTCAGTACCTAAATGTATAATTACACTGTGACAAGGACATCTGTTGTTCTGGTGCTTGTATGGTACATTTTTAGAGCTTTGTACAATCTGATCAGGTAACAGTGAGTGAAGTGAATTGGGAGCCATTCACTTCTAAGCAACCTGTTAAAAATAATCTCCTAATTGCTGTTTAGGTTATAACATGTTGATGCCAATCAGGCTTAATGTAAAGAAAGAAAACCACACAGTGTGTGGTCCATATAGACTGTGGTGACTGTAATGAAGCCTGAAACCACGGAAAGCTATTATGCCATGCACGTGTAACATCAGAGACGGCAGCAAAACAAACAGCCGAGGGTCCTGAGTGCAGGCGGCAGTAAAAGTGCCAGTAGAGAATGTAGTCGCAGCCATTCATTACTGTCTCGGCCGAGACATTTTGTGAAAGGAGATGAGCATCTTAAAAGCTCTCTGCATCCAGTCGGCCCAGGTAATTAAAGCTGAGTGCAGCTCTAAGTGCAGCTCGCAGTGAAGAGACGGATCTGATTTCCTCTCATTTAATGGGTGGAACCATAACGCAAATACTACATATCAAACGAAGCTGACACCTAACATGCACACAGACATCAACATGCGCACACAAGATTTGGATTAGAACCTGATCAGCGTCATTACTGGTTGTAAAGTGTTGTTCATGATGCCTAACTATTGTTAACACTATAGAACTTTAGACGGTGTCGAGTATGCACTGATGGATTTCCAGCCCGATCTCACAGCAATTTGTACATATTTTACAAGATGGCTAATTAATACGAATTCGCATGGCCTCACATTTTTGCTAATTTGTACGGATTTTACGAGTAGCCAGTTCATAAGAATGACCTACACCTAACCCTGCCCCTAAACCTACCCGTCACTGAGGTTTAGACAAATCTTACAAAATCGTGCGAGTAAAATGTGCATTAGTCATGAGAGTCCTTCGTGAAGGACGCAGAAGATTACTAGATATAATAAGCATACATAAATCCTGTAGAGCAGAACCAGACAGGTGGAGCTGGGGGATTCAGAGGAACCCACTGCAGGACCAGCAGAACCAGCTTACAGTGAACAACTGAATCAGCATTAAACCAGTGTTGTGCAAGCAACCTCACTGGCTGCAGAATCAGCAGAGGCCAATCAGCTTGTGCCATGAACTAAATAATGTTATTGCTAACAGGACTGATTGCACGTTTCAGGACTGAAATTTATTTATACACTACCATTACCTCATGATGATACCTAATGCATCAATTAGTGTTAACACATAAAATTTCACTGTAAAGTGTTAACAAATGACATTTACAGTAATACTAATGGCTCCATCATATTTAGTAATTATATCACTCCGCTGTCGCTGACAGTTTGGCGCCATCATGTGGCTTAAAAATGCTCAACCATGAGTTAAAATGGAGGACAACATTAAATTCAACATGTAGGCTACGGGAAAAGCAAAAGCAGTGGATAGAAGATGACTATTCTATCCTCCGCTTCGCATCGGGCTGCCGATAAGCCTGTTGGGCTTTATTCTGCGATAACAACCTGCTAGCTGTATATTATGTGAACTGAATGTTGAAGTCCTCCATTTTTACTCGTGGTTAAGCATTTTTAAGCCACAGGATGGCGCCACACTGTCAGCGATATAATTACTAACGGTCAAGATGATGCGTAGTACCCGGATGAGCCTGTGTTTTTAGTTTTACTGGTTGTTATCTGGGAATAATAAACCATGGAATGTGGCCAATGTGTGACCAATCAGAATCAAGAATTCCACGAAGCCGTGTAATAAACCTGGTTAAAAATACTTTGTTGAGTTTGTACTTAAAAACCACACACAGGTGTTGTAGCAGTTTAGTGAATTCTCCTCTTAGTATTTACAAAGCACAGTTTGTTAAAACACTCATTTCAGCAAGTAAATTATAGCACTAATTACTTTACAAGGGAGTCTTGTTTTGCAGAATTGCTTTTAGCTTGAGCTATAAAACGTAATTTATTTTTCAGTGGTGCTTGTGAAAGTCTCCAGATGTCATTAATGATTTAGCTGCTCTATCAGTTCTTTGTTCACATTCCTGCGGAAACAGCAACTTCATTTGTTGGTTAATTGTTGAAATTGAAAATGTGGCCTAACCTGCCGTTCTCTCACCATCATGGTTTGGGTTGCCCAGTGTCCAGGGTTCATCTGAGTCAAAGTGCGTGTCGCCCCCTATGCCCGGCCCTGGGAAATAAGCGTGTGCCAGGAAGCCTCCTTCTCCATCAAAAGGAGAGCTGTCACCATGGAAACCAGAGGCGAAGATGATGGTGATGTCGACGTCACGTTTGCCGCTCTCCAGAGCGCTGTAGGGCACGGCCTCAAAGCGTAGCGGTGTGACACCTTGCCATACGTCAAACGCCCTGCGAATGGCCTCGTGCGTTTCTCGTGCTCCCACTTTAGGAGTGACATTTTTAATGCTAAAAACAAAACAGAGGAAAAAACAGTGTTTACTAGTAAATATAAACACTAAGTCATGGCAAAGTCCAATATGTGGTTTGATTCAGGCTTGCTTTTGGTTTGTATTGCCGACTAAGTGCTTTAAAGCTTTGTACTTCAGGGCCTACAAGCTCCATAACAGACAATAAAGACAATAACTGACACATCTTTGTGCTGGTGAGCTTATTTTTAAGGTGTTTTCCAGTAAAGAAAAAGCAGAATTGTAACACTCAACTCATTATTTTTGGTGAATTTGTTTTATGGGGATAGTTCATCAAAAAAGTTTAATTCTTTTTTTTTTACATTTCTGTTTTTAGATCATGAATCCAAGAAATATTTTAACATGCAATTTATACACTGTAAAAATATTTAAAGTTTGAGAAAACTGTCCAAAAAAATGAAATTACATCAATTAGTTTGATCACTGATTATCACTGATCCATAACTGTATTTGTTTTTGATTGTCAGTTATTGCTTTCTTCTTCAATTTCAGAATATGTAACTTATTTTAGTGCATATAGTGATAACTCTACGACCTTATAGATATTTGCTTAAATTATAGACACGTTTAAGTTGTTTTGTGCTAAGTCTGCCAAGATAGTGTTTTATATCAGTAATGCACAATATTAATGCACAATCAGTTTCAAATGCAAGCTTATTTCACTTACTGAGTTTATAAATCTTATGTTATATTCACTAAAATATTCAGACCAAAGCTGATGGCCTTCTCTACTACAAAGACCTTGTCTTTTCAGGGGTTCGAACGCGTAGCGCTGAAACCCTATTGTAATTGTTTGGATTTTTATTATTAGGGGTTAGAGCGCGTAGCACTCCCTGTTGTACCTATTGTAATTGTTAGGATGTTTTTTTTTATTTTTTTTTTATTATTATTCTTCCCTAGAACTGATCATGCAGCCCAAACCGTAAGGCCTAGAAAGCTGAAACTTGGTCAGATGGTATTAGTCTTCCTCGCTACTCAGGCTCAAGGAACCAGTCCAATCGGGCCATAGGGGGCGCTACAGCGATCAAAAACGTGTTAATGCTAATAACTCCTAAACTGCTTGTCGTGGCCTCAAATATTTTACATCTTTGGAATCCTTGGGTCCAACGAAATCAAAAACGGTTATGGTCACTGCGAACTAGTCCTAGGCTTTTCGCCCGATCAGAACCGAACTACTGCAAAAATATTCTGTGGACAGTGAATATTAATAATTATCAGAAAAAAGTTGAAATTTCCACTCACTTTCGCAATGGGGCCAAAAAACGTTCAAAAGTCGAGGACCTATGTTTCAACAAATGGCTATAACTTATGAACGAAATGAGATATCTTCACTAAACTCTGTACATATGTGTACTACAAAGAACTTTGGTCAAATCAAAACAAAATGCACAGATCTGCCACTGGGTAGCGCTATAAGGTTGAAAAAACTGTTTCTGGGAAACCGTTAGTCTGATCGACTTGAAATTTGGTATGCAGTGTCTTTGTCCAGTGTCCAATAAGGATCTATGAGGACATTGGCATATCTCAAAAACATGGCCGCCATTGGCAAATTAGATATTATCACTT
>JAUMHE010000043.1:2061420-2073706 GCA_032359235.1 Enteromius mattozi
TGTCCAATAAGGATCTATGAGGACATTGGCATATCTCAAAAACATGGCCGCCATTGGCAAATTAGATATTATCACTTATTAGACACGGTTAACGGAGATCGATCGGAACGAAACTTGATCGGCATGTTTGACTCATGGTCCTAAAGGTCTGTAAGAATTTTGCAACAAGTCGGCCACTAGTTGGCGCTAATGAGGTTTTTGGCTCTGTAATCATGTGGTGTTTCACATATCCACACAGTATGCTTATCATTTGACAGATCTCCTTATAATGAGCAACTTTGCCTCAATAACTATTGCTGTCAATCAAATCGTTCATTAATTATTAACAAATATGTAAAAAATATACTTTTGCGAACTAGTGGCTGGTTTTTCGCTCAATCTCGATCAAACAACTGCAGTAATAATCTGTGTACTCTCTAGATCAATAATTATAAAAAAATGTTGAAATTTGTCCTTTGGTTAGCTATAACTGGCTCGTTTAGAAAAGGGGAGTGGTCAAGTACACCAATAAGCCTATGAAACGTAAACAAAAACTTGAAACTTTACCAAACTTGGTGAAAACATGTGTTAGATGACTCTTAACAATTATCCAAAGTTTCATGAAGATCGGACCATAGGTAGCGCTATAACAGCTAAAAATGCCTCAAAAACACAGTTTTTCTATAGAAAATGACCTCAAATTTTAGAACATGTTCATATATTCACACAAACAGTAGAACTTAATATCATATGATAGGTCTCCATAGCTGTCAATCAAACCAACTTTGCCAAAAAACACTATAACAGTTATAACACTTAAACACAGTGTTGTGTAGGAAGTTGCAATTAATAACCACTAGATGGCAGTGGAAGACCACTAAAATTGCAATACAATATGTGTGAATGTATGCCAGTGTATGTGTGTCTGTGTGTCTGTAGTAATATAATAGTTTAACCATTTCATTTCTGTGTGTCTGTGTGTGTGTGTGTGTGTGTGTTAGCATGTAAGCATGCTTAATGAGTATTAACTATTTCATTTCTGTGTATCTGTGTGTGTCCATGTTTGTATTAATATAATAGTTTAACCATTTCATTTCTGTTTGTCTGTGTGTGTGCGTGTGTATGTATGTGTGTGTGTGTGTGTGTGTGTGTGTCTATTGTCCGTTTTTGATATGCTTTCGATGTGCCATGCACCCAGGTGTTAACCTCAAAGGCCTTAAAAACGCTTGAACCCCGGTAATTGCTGCTTGCAGCTATATTAATATTTGTATTTGCTAAAATAATGTATTTCACTTTAATTCGTTTGTCTTACTAAGTGCTTGCCATTAGCATAGCGTTGTGTAAAGTGTAATATTACAGTTTCTTTTGGTACCAGGGAGAGTTTGTCTTTGTTAGAGTATCTGTAGTATCTTCAGCTAATCTTTCTTTGAAAATTCTTTTCATATGTGCAATAAATGGTGGCTTTTGAGTTTGTGTTCCCCACATTTAATCAGATATTAACATCAAAACCATCACCATATGATTGAAATCCCCCACTATCAAATGTCATAGTAAAAACCCCTACTATTACGATGTGTTAATATCACAGAAAAGAGGGAGCATTTTCACTTTCAAAGTGAAATGCACCAACTGCCCTTAGACTGGCATCTCTGCTGAATTTCCCACATTGAAGTCTTTATCTGCCTCTAACAGACCGAGAGGCCCTGAAAATCTCAGCTGACTTTTCTCTATAGAGGCCAGTCACTCACTGCCAAGCCTGTCTTCATTTACATCCCATTTGCATAGGTGGCCGATCAATTAAAAAAAAGCAGGATTTGAATAAATCATTTCCGTTATCGCCCGCTGTAACCGCGAAAGTCTAAATTGAGGTGAGAGAACACTCTATTCCTCCGAGCCCTTTAGGAGGTAATCTTCAGGGAATTCAAATATGTTTCTTGAAGGTTAAAGAGTGAATTCTGGAGGTTATTAAATGCTTGGCTGTGTCTTCCTTGCAGTGCGGCATATAGGATAGCAGTGACAGGACAATTTGAGCCATGTCCGTCTGTTTCAACCTATCAGGGTTTGGTTTTTCAAGATGCAGTGCAATCTTAAGAGTTACACATCAGATAGAGACAGTGTTTACACAAGATGTATGTAAACAGGAAGTGGCATCAACCAAAGCAAAGAGTAAGCTTTGGTCACTTAAAGCATGAAACATATATTTGGACACTGCAGCAGTCATCACACTCTGCAGAGTCTTTTTAAAAACATAAATTCAGCACATAACAACTAATAATCAGAAATGTAAAAACATTGAATCCCTGGATCAAAACAGGGTGAAGAAGAAGCAAAATAAACTGATCATCCAACGTATAGCATAGCATATAAATCAAAACTGATAAATGAAATGTTCAAAAGCTCTGGGGGTGTTGATGGAAATGATGTACAGATGTTTTAAATCATTTTAAAAAACGCTGGTGGAGAAAGAATTAAGTGATTCTTAAATAAACTATTCTGCAAATTATATATTATATTATATACGTTAAAACATATGCATTTAAGTAGCACTGTATATGTGTATTGAAAAATAATTTTAACTAAATTTTCATTATTTTGCTTATTTTCCAAAATATCCTTATGAAAAACAAAAAGTAAAATTAATTGGTATATTATGCCTTTAACACAACTGTACCTTTAAAAAAACTTAATTAAAGCTCCATTATAAATTTCAAGCATTTCATTTCACTGTTCTCTCTGTGCAGTATTTATAGACCAAATTTGTTAAATCATTAACACTGACAGAGACATCATGTGTCTCTCTAACCTGTATGTGATGTGTGTGCGTTGCCACTTCTGTCCAGTTAGTGCATAGCGCTTCTTCCTGCGGGATCCAGATATGCCTCCAAGCAGGTCTGGTACCCCACATCTGGGTTTCTTCATCCAGCTAGAGGAGAAAAAAAGAGCAGGCAGTGAGGTAGAGTGAGGTAATTTCTGACCTTCAGCACATTAAAAACTAGGTTAGCTAACATTGCTGCTTTAAGCTATAACTATAAAAGTGTTTGAATGGATTTAAAAATAACTGCTTCTGTGTTCACTCATCAGACTTTTCAAATGAATCAGTGTTTTGTGTTTACTATTGTTATTATTTCTGAAATACTTGAAGTCGCTGGACTACAGTTCTGGAGATACAAAAAAGAATACACACAAAAACATATATCACAGACATTCAGCACCAAATTATAGTCATTAGAATCCCTAGAGTCAAGAAAAATTGCTGTTCTATTTTACTGCAAGTTACATAATTCCATCATTACAGCTTACGTTAATTAGATTTTACAAACTTGATACCACAAGATGTTTAGATAAAAGATAATATATTTATTTATACCACTGAATGTGAAAATCAGTGCCCCGTCTTAACTTGTCATCAATAAACCATAACAAGAAGACACAGACTGAATAAAAACTGTTTAAAGGCAGAACAAAATGGACTGAGAGCACTCATGCTTCATAACACAGCGCAGTCCTCTTTCGAATAACTTACACAAGCAGTAGAAAACGTTCTCAAAACATTTTAGATTGGAAAATGGCTTTTGGTGTCCAAACTAAACATCAGAGACCAGGGTTGAAACATTCAGTCCAAAGAAAAAGTGATTCATTTGAATCAAACATTAAATTCTTTAATTAATGACTAATTTCTAGGAAATGTAATTTGTCCCGTTTTGTTTGATAGAGCCAGTTTTATTGAAATTTTGGAAAATCTGCTAATTTGTATGTCCTTGTTCATCACAATTACAATTGAATGTGTTACGTACCTCTGTGCACTTTTTGTGCAACACTGTTTTTACATACCTTACTGCACATTTTGCCGAAGTTTTAAAGAGAAACGTCCACTGAGTGGTGCTAAAACACAGGCTTAATACGTGAACCCTGGCATATTTTTACTGCGTTGATATAGGTATGTATTGCAATTTTTTTTTTTTTATGTTGCTTCTGATAGGTATAGCGGAGGTTCAGAATTCAAGTATCCGGGGACTGTTGCTAAAAGTGAATGTTTTATTGTGCTAAAAATATGCCCTACACCAAATTCAACCCTAAACCTACCCAATAGTGTTAACAAATGCAAAACTGATATAAAAACACATTTATTGATGCAACCGTGCCATTTCAAGTACCATTTACACAGATTTGAACTGTTTTGTCAAACCGTAGTTACACAGGAGCTCCTCATCTCTCAAGTACATCTCTGTACTCCTTGAGCTACTGAACAAACCTACTGTCTATGAAAACCCATACATGTAGACATGAAGCTGGATATGTGTGATGCTAACATTAAAAAGCATCAGTTTTCAAATCTCACAGAATAGTAATATTGTTTTGAAGTCACATGATATTCTTTAAGTAATTGTGTGAAAATTACGTTTTATTAATCTAAAATCTGTAAATTTGAGTGAAAAGGAATAAAAGGTGTCAGAGTTTTACTGCCTCTAAACTGCAGCACTCAAAACTGCAGTGATATGTACTTGTTGGTACGTATTTAAATATGTACATATTACAAATAAAAATTGTGCCCAGGTACATTTATGCCATGAGAACAGGTAGATATACATACTACAATTAAAATAACATGGATTTAATGTTTCATTCTTTGTTTTCTGCTTAATTTAGAAATCATGATATCAATATGTGGTATTATAAGACAATTTCAGACTGACCTTCATCTTTGTAACACTCAACCCTGCAACCTTTGGAATGTACCAGGGTCAAATAGGTTTTGCACAAAACATGTAACAATAAATGTACAATTGGCATTTTGCAATGCCATTTTTTTTTTGAGAATGGGCCTGATATGTTGTAGTCATTAGTAAATTTTATGTGTGACTTTACTGTATGTAAGTGTGCTTAGGAGTACTTACTCTATTGTCTCCTTGTCTAGACTCCCAGTGATGTTTAGTCCATACTTGTGCTGCATGGCAGCAATAGCAGAATGCATGGATTGGGCTGATCGCAGGACAGCCATGTTAGGTTGTGTCTTGTGGATGTATCCATACCTCTGTAACCACGCCTGCAAAAGACAGAACAAACATAACCTGACAACATGTCCTGAGCTAAACCCCAAAGCTCAGCTGTAACCCCAACAACAAAGCAAAGAATAAGAAGCTAAGCATGCCCTTGCAAGGCTTGGAAAGAAGCCTACATGTTTAGGGGTGCAGGGTTTCATTTTATCCTGGTTCTCAGATGGTTTTGTTCTCAAGCTGAGACAATGAATGGTAACCTAACATGATACCAAAATGCAAAAGTAAAAAAACTGTCCTAACCAAAAAACATGGTTAGTTAAAGCCTCATGATTTAAATGTCTGAATTCATTTACCGTACAACTTTAACCATATTTTAGGAATAGTAAGGGTAGTATGCTAGTATACAGTTCTGAATTCAGCCAAAGGCATACCTAGAGAGCTCTAAGTGTGAGCAAAAGAACATTTTATGAACTCTCTTTGTTGTTGCAGTGAACTGTAATGGCCTGTTGTAATGCATCCTATGAGAGCTGTGATTTGAGAAGAGTGGTATTCTGAAGGTGCATGTTAAGATCATTTCATTCCAAACAACATTATACTGGAAAGAGCTTTTAAGATAATGTACTTGAGGTCAAACATACTTTGAAACAATCCATAAACAAAAGCAAACTAAATGTTTCAGTGCTTTGCTGCCACATAAATCAATAATTCAATATGAATGTCTGAATATGTAGCCTACATGTATGATATAGATATATATATATATATATATATATAGATATAAGAAAAACATTCATTTCAATATTAGTGTTGAACATGTATCTTGTACATGTAAAAGAACATTAGGTTATATATTTATGCAGGCCTAGTTCTTCTTATGAGAAAGCAAAATCGGTTGAGAGCCAAATTGATTCTCTAGCACTAATCAGACACTGTGTCTCTAACCAACACAAGGGCTGATTACTAATTTATATGAAGAAAACACAGATGTGCTATAGAGCCGCAGGGGTCTGGTATGGCAGGGTGTAACCATGGTGATAAAGAGTCATAGATAGAAGCAACTTTGTCATCCTCCAGGTGTTGTAATAACTCTCTTGTGAAGCTATAAATACAGAGCTCAGTCAAACTGATGCGCATTAAAAATGTCAATGAAAGAAAAAAAATCTGCCATGTTAATATACTCAATGTGTGTCGAATAAAACCAAGATTGCTCTGCGGGTAAACACACAGGCACTCTCACACTCATGTTTATGCATAAATAAAGCAATGCGATGAAAAACAGGCTTAATAGGTGAAAAATGGAGCAAACATGATTGTATAATTAACATAATTAACATCATCTCTGCAGACTGCAAACCCAACAGTGTTCCAGCATCCCCAACCAAAGGAAATTCATCCAAATGAGCCAAATGATCTCTCAGAGATTTATTAATTTTTTTGTTTTTATTTATTGACCCAACCAGTCAAGAACAGAAAAAAGAGAGAAAAAAGAAAGCAATACACAACTATTACAGGCTAGTGCCAACTGTACAAAATACAATGTATTCTACCATTCAGAAGATTCTTTTTAATGTTTTTGAAAGAAGTGTTTTTTAATGCTCACCAAGGATGCATTATTTATTTGACCAAAAGTACAGGAATACTGTGAAATATTATTACAATTTAAAATAATTGTTTTCTGTTTCGATATATTTATATATATATAATATAGTTTCTGGCACTGGTTTTTAAGCAGCCATTACTCCAGTTTTTAGTGTCACATGTTTGTTAAGAAGTCATTCTAATTGGCTGCTTAAGAAACATTTCTTATTGTTATCAATGCTGATCTTACAGACCCTAAACTTTTGAATGAGAGTCTATAACTTCTTAAATATCACTTGATATAACCATATTTTGCTTAATGTTTGATTCTGTATCTTCCTGTCACAAATCGCACCTCTGTGGCTCTCTCTCCGATCACCACCAGAGGGAACCCTCAGAGAAGTACTAATTCTCCCCGAACTGCATTTCCCATAACTCCCCGTGCCTAGGGCTGATTACCGGCCCAGGTGTTCCTTGTTACTTCTCCCCTTTATAAGCCACACTCCCGGACTGTTTAGACGCGAAATTTTGTTTGCCCCGGCTGCAATTCTGAGCATTTTCTACTGTGTTTATTCCCTCGTGTATTTCCTCAGACTGTTCATTCCCTCCTTCGATTGTTTGCTGCCTACCTTGACTACCCCTGCCTGGATACGATTCTGATTGTTTGCTGCCTGCCCCGATCTCTGCCTGGCACTGTTTACGATTCTGTTGTGTCTGCATTGCCCTGTTTCTCTGTCTCTGACCCTGCCTGTCGACCTTGATTAAACATTACTGCAAATGGATCCAAACACTTCTGACTCGTCATCACACTCCCTAAATGTCTCTGCCTGTCCAAATGTTTTATGAAATAAATAATTCATTCTTGGTGAATGTATGCTTTTCTTTTACAATTTTTAGTAACACTTTAGTATATGGACTAGTTCTTGCTATTAACTAGTTTCTTATTATCATGCATAATAACATGCTGGCTGTTTATTAGTGTTTATAAAGCACATATTCTGCATGACCATATTCTACAGCCCTAATACTCAAAACAACTACCTTACTAATGATTAATAATGAGTTTACTGATGAAAATGTAATATTTATTAATGTTAATAGGGAGAATTAGACCTTGCAATTAAGGGTGACCTGCTTTTTAATACAAAAGCTTACAAATGCTTACATTTATTAATGCTTAATAACACTTCTTATAATTTCTAAGTCATATAGTGGTAAAACCAGATGTCTTTGAATCACATGTGTAAATCATGGTGTATATTGTTAGAAGAAATACCATATAATTTACTTTTGAGTATATCACCCACTTTACTAATTGGCTTAATACACTCAACACTGCAAGATGAGGGAACATTAATATTTTACTAGGAGGGGAAAAAAAAAACTGTTGACAGAAATCTAACTAGCCAACTGATCTCTCCAAAATGTGTCTTAAGTATTTACAATATCTCAGGCTTTATTAATTACATGATTACATTTTAAAAATACATGAATTATTTCTGTTTGCAGAATCTGACAAAAGTGAATATTACCCACAGAAAGACGAGATGCAAAACAAAAGGAAGATTTGATTTTTTGTGAAGGGCTAAAAGCTGACTATACGTATCTTCATAATACACACGCAAGAAGTGCTTTAAAACATGGGGTTTGATTTCAAAAGCGAGCCAGGCTAAGACAGGTTTTCTTGATGTTCAAAGTGCTTAGTCATTAGGTGGTGGTTTGCATCCTGTCACAATCTCACCCTACCATGACAACATGAAAATGATCATTACCCAGAAGCTGCTGCCACATTTATACCAGATGGCAGAGACAGACAGAAAAAGGGCATGACGAGATGATGATGAAAAACATCCTTCTGGAGGACGTTGGAACAACCGTGTTCCTTATGGAGACCCTTGAGTGTATCCACTAAGATTAAAAATTCATCATAAATACATAATGTGACATCTGACGAGAGGCTGCAGTTTCATAGATAGAGATGTGTGCTTTTATATATTCTATAAATACAGTAACATTGTTATGGTTTTGATTGTAGTGTGTTTAATAGTGTCTCTTTTAACTGCAGTTACTGTTTATTTGTATCAGAGTTAAAACTGAAACAAAAAAAACATTGAACAAAACATTTTTTTTCATTATTACTTGAAATTAAATAAACATTAAATGAACTTGATGTACTAAAATAACTACACTTAAAACTTAAAACTATATTTATTTTTTATTGAAACTATAAACTTACAGTTTTTTTCTCCTATAGCCATTTTTAAAACAATTATTTCCCATTAAATAACTAACTTTTTACTCTATATGCTTTGCATGAACATAAAGTGGTCAGGATACAACTTCGTCTGTTTTTAGGGTGCATGTCTTTCTTCTCTTTCCACTGCAGAATTTTCTCACTTGTTCTCTCCTTGTAGCTCATTCTCACTTTCTCTCTCTCACTTCTCTCATTTGCATCTTGCAGCAAAAGCCAATCAATGAAGTCAACTACAGGAGTCAGTATGCTGAAATGTAGTTGCATCCTAAAATGTGCTACTGTTTCCAGGCAAACAATTCTTCGTGCAAATAAGCTGCCATATTTTCCCCTGAGTGCAACGCCATCACTTTTCTAGGGGTCAGTGGAAGATCTAAGCAGTGATAGAGAGCTACTGCTACTCACTAACCGACAGCCAGGAATATACTAATCTCCTCTCCTTCTCTCTTGTTTGTCTCTGTCTCTCCCTCCCTTTCTTTTTCTTTCTGCAACTTTCTATTGGGCCAAACAACCCCTTTTATCCACTTTCTATGCTTTTAATCAGCTGTAAGCAAATGAGTGTGTGTATGTTTTGCATTATGAGTTGAATCAGGCTTCAGGCCAACGTGACTCAATGATACTGTTAAAATTGGTTTATTTCCATTCTCTACTCGCAACATTCAAAAAGATTTTTGGTGATTGCCCGTGCAAGGCTTAGAGTTACGATGTTGGTTGTTGTGGATGGTTGCCAAGATGTTGATATGTAGTTGCTAAGTGATTTTTTTGCTTGATGTGGTTGGCTGTACAGTAAACTGATGCAAGGTGTCTGTAGGCCATTGCTAAGGTGTTCCGGTTCTTAGCCTCTTCTTCAATCTAAGAGTATTTCATGTTCAATACAAGTTAAGCTTAAACCAAAAAAAACCTGAAAACTGTATTTAGTTTAGTTAGTTTAGTTAGAACATGTTTCTTTTTAATGTACTATTTTTTTTTTTTTACACTGAACACATAATGTTAACATGGCTATACAGTACTACTGAAACATTTTAATATCCATTTGGTTTTTCCAAACTGTATCTCTATAATATAATTGGTAAAACCTTAACAATAAGGTTCATTAGTTAACATTAGTTAACAACATTAGTTAGCAACATTAGTTAACGTGGACTAAGAATGAACAATACTTCTACAGCATTTACTAATCTTAGTCAATGCTAATTTCAGCATTTACTAATGCATTATTAAAAGCACAAGCTGTGTTGGTTAATATTAGTTAATGCACTGTGAACTAAGATGAACTACAATGAATAATTGCTTTTTTATGAACTAACATTAACAAAGATGATTAAATACTGTAATAAATGTATTGTTTATTGTTTGTTTATGTTAGTTAATGCATTAACTAATGTTAACAAATGACACCTTATTGTAAAGTGTTACCATATAATTACATTTACATTTAGTCAGACGGTTTTATCCAAAGCGACTTACAAATGTGGACAATGGAAGCAATCAAAATCAAATATCTGTATGATTTAAACATGTATTATTTAAGTGCTTATACCGAAATAATGAGTATTTTAACATTTACCAACTGTGCCCCATTTACTTTTTCTAAACTATTTAACATATTGGCGAATTGTTGATGAATTTGTATGAATTTTTACAATTTCATTTTTTATGAAAACATGACTTTGAGCATGAAGGTCTACCCCTAAACCTAACTCTCAGTGGAAAGTAAGCCGATCATATGCAAATGTTCAAAAGAGACTGTGTGAATTCATACTCATTCACCACTAATTAAACCAAAAAAAAAAAAAAGCTATGAGAGCATGTTGGTGATTTAATGCAGCCTTTTTTTTAAAAAAAGAAAAGGAGGGACAAGTCAATATTCATGTCCATAGCACAAATGTGTCTTAAGTCACTGGGGTATTTTTGTAGCAATAGCCAAAAATACATTGCATGGGTCAAATTATTGAGTTTGCTGTTATGCCAAAAATAAACAGGATATTAAAGATCATGTTCTATGAAGATATTTTGTAAATTTCCTCATTTTTGATTAGTAAAATTGCTAAAAACCTCATTTGGACAACTTTAAAAATTATTTTCTCAGTACTTTGATTTTGAACACTCAGATTCCAGATATTAAAATGGTTGAATCTTGGCCAAATATTGTCTTATCATAACAAACCATACATTCATGGAAAGCTTATTTATTCATATATATGTATAAGTCTCAATTTCAAAAAATGACACTTATGATTGGTTTTGTGGTCCAGGGTCACAAATGTCTAGCAAGCAGAAGTATAATTTTCACAAACTACTATATTCCGTTTATGACATCATGACGACTCAAATGTATTTAAAACATCATTTAAATTGATGAAGGGTCTTTGATGTCCATGTCTATCCTCCACAAAACCCACACCACTTATCTGAGCCATTAAAAAGATGTATGACGGTTTACAGTAGCTCATTGGTCAATAGCACATAGCAACAACCCCTGACTCCCTATTAATCACACGTAGAGTCATAGCTACATGAAATGTCATTACCGACTTAACACTAAGCTAAGCATATTTGCACCTGTATGCGAAAGACGTGAGTAATTAAAGCCCTGGGGGCCCAATCTTGATTTCACTGCTGAATCCTTGAACCTTGCGCTTTCTAGTCTATTCCTAGTTCAGGATCAGAGGTCCCCCCTCCGAGCAGTCATTACTCATCTCACACACACACATTCTCTTTCTTCCCCAAAGACCACTGACCTGTGCACTCAACTCACAACTGCTGCCAACCACTGCAGCCCTGCCAGCAGAAAAAAAAAAACAAACCACACAAGAGCTGCATGGGTGGCAGAGAGCTGAAAAGAAGAAAGAGCTTCTAGTTACCAAGAAAGCAAAGACCACTAATTTAGCATTCGGATGGCTCTGTCCCACCGGTCTTATTGTAATTTTGCAAAGGACAGTTTCATCAATACAGCCTGCTCTAAAAGAGCATCAATATTATCATGACAATACCATGTCCACCATGAGCTGATCCACTGGCACAACACCCTCTACAACTCTCGCCTCCCAGCCAAACAGAACCGGGCGGGTGACAAATTCTCTCAATGTCAACCAGTGCTGCCAGCAGCACTAAACATCACATTTGCGCCCATTCCAGCCCAAAGGAGTTTGGGGGAGAGTTGCTAAGCAACTTACATAATCTTTATGTGCTTCACATTGTCGCAAGAGTCTGCGGTTGAGTAGCACTGAGTGAATCGAGGTCTTGCTTCCCCTATCACCCCATTGATTGTTTCATGGCCAGTCAGGGGCGTGTGATTGTCATCTCTGAGTGAATGGATTTGGACCGGAGGAAGGAGCAATATCTCTGATTGCTGCTGATCTCTCTCTCATGCCTCAGGTCTGCACTGTTAAGAGCATGTGAATTAAATTGCGTAACAATGCATGATTAAGTTAGCATTTCTGTCCATCGGTACAAGGAAAGAGAACAGAACAGAGTAGAG
>JAUMHE010000043.1:2083079-2099716 GCA_032359235.1 Enteromius mattozi
TGATCTGAAAAACAACAAATGTTAATATTTTGCACACGCACACACACAAATGATTTGCAAATGATGATTTGTTTTTTATTTTTAAGAATGATAAGTAGCTTTACCTGGTTGGTAATAGTTAAAACCTATCAGCCTCAGCAGTTTCAGATGTACGATGTGCTTTCTTATAAGCAACCTTCCTTACATTTTGATCTTTCTTCTTATCTGTAATAAAATATATAGAGGCGATAAGATTGTCAAGCTTGGACAATTATAAACACCAATCAATGAACATTAACACAGTTGGCTGAGCAACTCAAGACAAATTCAATTGTATGTTGTGGTCATTAACTTGCCTCATTACAATGAAGACAAATTGTTCAGAAAACCAGAAAACACGAGTTCATTTGCAAATAACAGAATGTTAATGTTATGTTATGCGTTATGACTATTTGCGTGTATCAAAAACATGACTGGCACAGACAAATAACATTAATAAACACACATTTTACCTGAAGTTAAAGTGAGGTTTCTGGTAAAAAAAAAGAGCTTACCGCCAGGCCTAAATTTTCTAATTAATTTCATCACTCACCCTTAAGACGCTCCAAAACATCCAATAAGACTTTAGTTCATCTTCAAGAAAAGCACACAATGCACCCTCTGTCTTAGTAGCGGACCTCAAAAGTTGGAGCCCCTGCACCTCAGCTGCGGACGGCCCCGCCGGAGAAGGTCGCTTCACTTACGCTACTATTTCAGTGGACCGCCCAAAACAGGAGCCTTGCACCCGCAGCCGCGGATGGCCCCTACCGGAGAAGGTCGTTCTAAGTTACGCTACTCTTGCAGGGGATAAATCCAAACAGGAGTACTGCACCCACAGCCGTGGATCGCTCCTGTGAGGATAGCCATAGCGCACCCTCTGTCTTAGTTGGAGGACCGCAAAAGTCATAGCTTTACCCCCACAGCTCGTGGGCAGCTCCCGCCAGAGACGGTTGGCTCCTTTACTCCACTTCGACAACAGGACAGCTCAAAACTGGAGTACTGCACCCACAGATGTGGACAGCTCCAGCAAGAGACGTGCACTCACATCCACCTGACGGCAGCAGACCACAAAAGTTGAAGCTTTTACACCCTCAGTTGTGGACGACTCGTGCTGCCATGTGAAGTGGATCTCCCCTGTTGGAGCATTGCACCCACAGCGTGGCCTGCGGGGTTTAACACATTTTTACACCCATACATACATTCTTATGATACATAACACATATCTTAGCTAGGATTTTTATTCTATTTCGTCCAGCTCCCCCCCATTCAGTGGTTTTTGGGGGCGCATGTTTGGCACTGTCCTCAATGTTTTCCCTTTTTGGGGGCACGCGGTGATCAGGCCGGGCTCCGAGCTCTACCCAGCCCTCGCCTCCTAGGGGTTGATCCCCTAGGGCTCGGGGTCTGCCGGGCTCTCTGCCTGCCCCCCGGACAGCATGCCAAACATGCTTACAATTGGTTATTTAATGAGGAAGGGGGAACTCATGAAATGATGTTATTTAACAAGTTTCGGGAGGAGCACGTACGAAAGATTAACCAGCTGCCGCTTATCTCCCTATTACCTAATTACCCTATCAGAGCTAAAGCTTCCCCTTTAAATACTTCTAACTTCCTCCGCCTCCTCTTACACCACTTAAACTGGGAACCGGGTGTCGGGTTCCCCGGCCAGAGGAGAACTGGCCCTCGCTAAGCCAGGTTCCTCCCAAGGTTTGTTTTTCTCCCACACTGAGTTTTGGTTCCTTGCCACCATCGCCTTTGGCTTGTTTAGTTTGGGACACCTGGTTTCCAGCTTCCTTAGTTAAGGCTCAAGCCACTAACAACTATCGCTCCTTCAAGCCGATTTTGAATTTGAATTTCAAGTATATTTTTAATACATTTAATACTACGTCTTTTTCACCTTGGTAGGCCTATGGTACTAAAATAGCAAAACGCTAAATTCCCACATGATTCCTTTCAATTGGCCTTATAAGTTAGGATAAATAATGAAAACCTGTATTAATGGAATAATTGAATATTAAATTCCATAAATTATAATAAATTAATCTATTTGTATTTTTTTTTTTACATTTTACAGCCTTTCACATAATATTCTATAAATTAATTCATTAATTCTATATTTTAAACATAAAACTCTTTACATGGTGTAAATCTAAGTAATTTCTAAGAGCATAACCTTTTCTGTTCTAAGATGTAGTGACATCTCAAGAGAGGACCATCTTCCACTGCAGAAAGTTCAGCTTTCGTCTTTTTCGTCTGTAGTTCAGGTTTGCCCATGATTGCTGCTGGTGTTGTTGGAGGTCTGCTGGCGTTTGTTATCCTGGGTCTAGCAGTTGCTGTTTTTCTGTGCAGACGGCACATCAAGAAAAAGAGAACCTTACGACGACTCCTGCAAGAAAGAGAGGTCAGAACACAAGACACCCATAGTCTGAATATTCTGAGTATCTACTGTTAAACAACCAAACACTTGGAAGGTGGAAGCTGAGCTGGCAGAGCTTGGTGAAACCATGTAAGATCGATGCGGTGAAGCTAGTTTACTATTGTAGTGTCAACAGTGAATGCTGATGGGAATCGGTCGTTGAGGCAATATCTTCCGTGAATACAGACAGATCCGTGTCATCCCATACTTATTCAAAGGCAGGATGTGTTTGTTTGTTGAGAGCAGCTTTCCTGACGTTTTGTTTGTCTCTACAGCTAGTGGAGCCTCTGACCCCCAGTGGCAAAGCCCCCAACCAGGCCTTGCTGCCCATCCTGTAAGAGACAGAGTTCAAGAAGATCAAAGTGCTTGGGTCCGGAGCTTTCGGCACTGTGTATAAGGTGACTGACCTCTATTTAAAAGGACAGTTCTCCCAAAAATGAAAACGTATTATTATTAACATACCCTTAAGCTGTAAAAGTATACTTTAAATATTCAGAAGAATGTTGGTATTTACTCATGCACCAACTAAAAAATTCTGGGTAAAATATGGACAAACCCAGCAATTGGGTTGTTTTCAACCAACATTTGGGTTAAATGTTTAACACAACCTTCGAGGCAGTAACCCAACTACTGGGTCAAAACAACCCAATAGCTGGGTTTGTATTTAACCCAGTATTTTTAGAATGTGTACTGGAAACTATTTCTGTTTTACCCACATTCTTCCCACATTTTTTGTGCTCAATGCGTGTTGCTACATGCTTTTCATCTTTTCTGTTTCAATGTCTTCTTAATTTTCTCCATAAGACAATCCCAATTTTGATCTGTAGACATAAATGTTATCTCTATATCTCAAGATGATGTCAGCTGTAAAAATTTGAAATCACAAAATATTAGAAGAGGAAAGGCCAGATCTTTCCTAGTGTACCCCTAAAAATGAAAATTCTGTCATTATTTACTCACCCTCAAGTAGTTCCAAACCTGTATAAATTTCATGTTCTGACAAACAACAAAGGAAGGTATTTTGGAGAAAGTTTGTAACCAGGGTGTTTTTGGTCACCATTGACTTCCATAGTATTTTTTATAGTACTATGGAAGTCAATAGTGACTGAAACAGCTAGCCTGGTTACAAACTTTCTTCAAAATATCTTCCTTTGTGTTCAACAGAATAAAGAAATTCATACAGATTTGGAACTACTTGAGGGTGAGTAAATGGGTGAACTATTCCTAGACTATTCCTTGGATTGAACCTGCAACATTGCTTTAAACTGAAAGTCGCTTTAAAGTGCGTAAAGTAAACTTGTGAAGCTGATCCACCTAGTATTTAAAAAGCTTTACTCAGTTACATGAGTTGCAGATATTTATTGTTTAACCAGGAGAGGAGCCATGGTGACATGCATGCTATGACAAGTGTGCCTTGGCAACAGTCTGATGTGGCCTTGCAAAACACACCATTCGCAACAGAGAGCAAACTGAGGAAAGAATGCCTGTGTTGAGTAAGAAAATGAGCATTAAACTCATTTACCATTTCCCAGTGGTTAACTTGATATATGTAGCTCTATGTACATCTGTCTTCATCTTAAATTATCCACTGACATTCTTAGGGGTACATTAGTAAAGATTTCTGGCCTTTCCTCTTCTAATTTTTTGTGATTTCAAAAATATTTTACTTGTATTATACTTATAATATTTATAATGTACTGTAATATGACAGAGTTAAAAAGGATCTTCAAGATAAAAAAAAAAATGCATATAGATTGTTTGATCCATCTGGAATTGGTAAGATTCTGAAAGTGTGTCAAATGCAAGTTTGCTAGAACAGCTGTTTTGATATTTTGACATTATCAGCAGAAAGGGCATCTATTGTGAAAACGATGTTTGCCTAATTAGCCTACTGAACATGCACTAGTAGTGTACTTCAAATCTTAAATATATGTATAAACATAGATAATATAATACCAATGAAATTAAAGGCCACTTGACCATGTAATTGTACTTAGCAAGTTCACACTTAAGTTTATTATTATTATTTTTTTTTACTTTTAAGTACATTTTAAATCATTATGTTTTGATGTGTTGACCAACATACTAAAGCATGAGTATTTATTATAATTTAAACTGAAGTGTTATTTGATATCACATTTACCCCGAGTTTCACAAGCAAGGCTTGAGGATAGTCTTAAGGTACGTTCACACCGGACGCGAATTGCGCCAATAAACCGCGCTGTTCGCGCGTAGTTGGACGCTTGAACATTTTGAGGTTACTCAGTGCTCATGTATCCACCGAGTGCAGCCTCACCGCGGCTAGTAATTCTGACACCTGCCGCTGCCTCCTCTGTAGTGGTTAAACAGGAGGTAAAATTCGTTTTTGGTATATCTCATAGGCAAACTCTGGTTTAATGAATCTATTATGTGTTTCCTTTTTATTCCTGTTTCTATGAAAGTACGAAGATGTATCGTACAGAGACGATGATGTTGTCCTCCATAGTTTCCGCTTGCTAGTAATCACGTCACTACTAGAGCAAGCTCCTGATTGGTTAACGCGGCGCGAATTTTCGCCAAAGTTCAGATTTTTCAACTTGAGCGTTTCGCGCGAATCACGCGTCAAGCGCGTCAAACGCGCCATTCGCGCCGCGTAATTCGCGCGATTCGCGCCGCAGGATGTCTAATCGCATCTTTGCATTGACTTAACATGTAAATCACTCGCGCTTGACGCTTCATTCGCGTCCGGTGTGAACGCACCAGACTTAAATGCATATTTGAGCTATCTCAACAAAAATATCTTGCTTAAAATAAAATATCTTAAAATATGTCAGTGACATTGTTCTGTCTCAAGATGCACATGTAACATTTTCTTCTAAGGCATTTTCTTTAATAAAAGCTGCTTAAAATGTCTTAATTTAACTAAGGCCTAGTTATTCTTAAAGTTAATATATTTTAAATATATTGTAGTACACTTTAACCATACTTCAAAGACAATTGTGGTAATTTACTTAAGTATATTTTTAAGTTAATTTTAAGTTTAATTTAAATTTAATTGTAAATAGTCTGCGGTTCAGTGTCTGAAAACATTACACTGTGAAAAAAATCTGTAAAAAACTGACAGGTGTGGTTGACGGAATTTGACCGTACAAAATATGTTAACAATATTTTATGTTTTACGGTATCAAGTTAAGTTTCCAGTTAAATACCGTAATTTTATTAACATCCCAAGGGGAGGGGGGGGTGGGCGCCCTGGAGGCCGGAAGGGGTCGAGTCACTAGATGCGGGGAACTGGAACGGCTCTCTTGGCCGATATTCAGAAACTGGATTCAGGATCGGCCCTCCTGACTGTAATTCAGAAACTGGATTCGGGATTGGCCCTCCTGGCCGAGATCCAGGAATAGGACTCGGGATCTGCTTTCTGGGCCGTAATTTAGGGACTGGATTCGGGAACGGCTCTTCTAGCTGTAATTCAGGAACTGGAGTCAGGAACGGCTCTCCTGGCCGTGAGTCAGGAATTGGATTCACAGACGACACTCCTGGCCGTGATTCAGGAACTGGATTCACATACGGCACTCCTGGCCGTGATTCAGGAACCAGTTTCACAGAGGGCACTCCGGGCCGTGATTCAGGAACTAGACTCACAGACGTCACTCCTGGCGGTGATTCAGGAACTGGATTCACAGACGGCACTCCTGACTGTGATTGCGGAATGGAGTCTGGACGGCACTTGGAGCGAGCGAGCCTTGGATGGCACTCTTGCAGCGTGGAGATCATAGCTCGGCACTCGGGTGAAGTATAGATTGTACGGCGCTGTGGCGGCACGCACATACGCACATACGAGGCTCTGGGCTGAAGACAGGAACAGCGCTGGGTGGAGACGAGTGGTCGGAACTCTTGAATGGGTATGTGGAGGATTCAGGTGGGGAGTGAGCTGGTCAGCCTCGGAGCATTTCGGTCTGGATTGGACAAAGCTTTTCGGAAAAATCCGCTTCTACAAAGAATTTAGACTTGTTTAAATCTAGGACATGATTAATTAACTCGCTCAAAGAAAAGGCATCCGTAGGAACATCAGGGTTAATAATGTCTTTGTCCAATCCAAACCGAAAGCGTACTCCGAGACATTCATCCGGCCAGCTCACCTCAGCGGAGATGTCTAAAAACTCCTCCACATACTCCTCCAACGTCCGCCCACTCTGCCGCAGACGCCACAGTTTGTCCTCAGCCATAGTAAATGGTGTATGGTCGATCCTTCTGTCACGCTCGCTCTCACTCAGGCAGCACACGAGGCACAGATCTTGCAGAATATAAGTATTTTACTTTCAGGGTACAGTGAACACGGGGTTTGACACATGAGGATCGACCCTGGGGATTCAGACACACACACTTAAAAACAAACACTGATGAGGGCAGAACTCAAAGCACATGGGGAACACAGCTGGGAACTAATTAACACAAATGAACTAAACGACAGACAGGAACAACCAAATAAGGGCAAGGCGGACACATGGGGAGCAAAACACAGGGCGAACTAAACACAAAGTCTGACATTACCAGTCTAAGTACTGAAATATGAACATACAGTATATAGAAGGTGCTCAGTGTCATTCAAACAAACACTAAACACCATAATGGTGAGACTCATTCAACTGAAATATGCAATAAACATTGATTTAACAACATTATATGTAACATACAACCCTAATAAACATAACTGAGAAACCTAAGACACATTACCTAAGAAACATAGTTATTCAAAAGAAAAAAACAATCAAATTCAAACAAAATTTGAAATGCAATGCAGGGAATATCAGTTTACGGTTTTTACCGTAGCATTTTGACAGTTTTTACTGTTAAAATCACATTCATTATTTACAGTGTACATTCAGTTCAGAATTAAATATTCTTTTGAAGTACGGGCACCATAAGCATATTATTTCCATAATTTCCATAAGTACTTTAACAAAAGTGTTCTAGTGCTACTTGTTTTTCACACTGAACATTTCAAAAGAAGAATAACTTTCTTTGGAATAACACACACTGATGAATTGTTCACAATGAAACCTGGAATACACATAAAATTGGGTCAGTTTTGCTTTAATGTTGACTCTAAATGTAATAATGCTCTGTATGATTGTCAGGTAGGGTTTGGGTAGTTAATTTAGGCTTGTGAAAAAAATATTCGTAATATAAAACTGTATTTCCTTAATTGACTTGTTAAAGTATGTACACTCTTGCTTTATTGTATTAAGTTCAACCAATTATTTTTGTGGTTATATATATATATATATATATATATATATATACGGTGCTACGTGAAAGATAGCGTCATGTGATATACGTGATTAAGTGTTCAGAGCAAGAAGCATATGTTGAAGAGCGCACGTTGTACTGAGAGTATGTACAAAGTATGAGAAATAAACTTATTAAAGGCGATTTGCTTTTTTTTTTTACAAATACGATCTCTGGGAAATGAGGTTACTTGGATATTTGCACAGTTTGAAACTAAAAGAGACTATACTGCATGAACCTACTGATCCTAACTCCGAACAAATAGCCGAAGATAGACTGAAAAATGCGGATTGTTATGCTGAACTGATAAGACTGATAAATGATAAAAGCCTATCACTGATAAGACATGAAGCAGCAGATGATGGAAGAAAGGCCCTGAAAATACTGAAAGAACATTATTCGGGAAGAAGTGAACCGCGGATAATTAATATGTACACAACATTAACCCAGCTACGCATGGCGGACAACGAGAGTGTTACTGACTACCTGATACGAGCACAAAACAACATCACAACTCTAAGAGATGCAGGAGAAACAATGAGTGATGGACTGACAATAGCGATGGTTCTGAGAGGGTTGCTGGATTCATTTAAACCACTAGCCGTTCACATAACTCAAAATGAAGACAACGTCACGTTCACAGACTTCAAAAGAAGATTGAGGGTTTATGAAGAGGCAGAGAAAATTAACGGAATAGAAACTACAGATAATGTAATGAAGAACCACACAAGACAAGGACAAGGCTTTTACAAACCAAATAAAAAGGACAAGAAGGATGAAGATACAAATCTGACATGTTACAAATGTGGAATAAAAGGACACCGGGCACGAAAATGCTACAAAAGAGTGTGGTGTAACTACTGTAAAAATAGTACACATGCTGAATTTCTGTGCAAGAAAAAAGGTGACCGAGATGGTGCCAGAAAGGTTACAGATGAAAACGATGATGCCCTGGATCACCTTTTTAAAGCTGAACACTTAAAGTATGAAAGACCACAGCACAACGTGAAAAAGAAGGGTATTATGGTAGATGCTGGAGCAACATCTCACATTGTGAATGACATAAGCAAGTTCAGAGACTTTGATAGCTCTTTCCAACTTAAGACTCATTCGGTAGAGTTAGCTGATGGAACAAGAAGCGTTGGAATGGCACAACAAAAAGGGACAGCAGTGATATATTTCCTGGATGATAAAGAACAAAAGCACAGAGTTCAGTTAAGGAATGCACTGTACATGCCTTCTTACCCACATGACATCTTTTCTGTTGCAAGAGCGGCGACTGGAGAAGCGATGATCATCTTTGAAAAGGGAAACAGTCGCATGATCACCAAAGATGGTAGTAAATTCAACATCCACGAGAGTGAAAATTTGTACTATTTGCCCACTATCGAAGAGGAGATTGACCAGTGCAAAGTGTGCCACGATTTACAAACCTGGCATGAAATCCTAGGACATTGCAATTTTGAGGATGTGCAAAAGTTGCAAGAAGTGGTCACCGGCATGAACATAAAAAGGAGTACAGACAAGCAAAATTAGAATTGTGCACAAAGGGAAAATTTACTCAAACAAGAAACCGAGAGCCAGACAGAAGGACAGAGAAACCTTTACAATTGATTCACACTGAACTGGCTGGTCCTATGCAAACACAGAGCAAGGAAGGACACAGGTATGCTCAATCTTTTACAGATGATTTCTCGGACATTATGATGGTGTACTTTCTCAAGTCTAAGGCAGATACAGTACAAGCCACGGAAAGATTTTTGGCAGATATCGCGCCTTATGGAGAAATAAAATGCATCCGTTCAGACAATGGAACTGAATTCATGAGTCAAGGTTTTCAAGATCTGTGAACAAAGAATAGGATCAAGCATGAAACATCTGCACCATACTCACCTCATCAAAATGACCAGATGTTTGCTGATAGAAAGCAAGATGCCAGACAAATTGTGGAACTATGCAATGCAGACATCAGCCTATGTGAGAAATAGGTGTTACTGCAGACGTACAAGAAAGCACCGTACGAGTTATTCACTGGCAGGAAGCCAAACGTTTCCAAAATGCAGAAGTTTGGATCTGCATGTTTTGCTTATAAACAAGAGAAGGGTAAACTTGATTCAAGATGTGAAGAAGGTGTTTTCATTGGCTATGACAAGAACAGTCCAGCTTACCTTGTATACTACCCCACCACTGGGAAGATTCAAAAACACAGATTAGCAATGTTCACGACCAAGACGACGAAAGAAAAAGAGACACAGACATCCAGAACATATACAGAATATGAAGTCATGAGTCCAAGGATTGACAGTAAGACAAACGCTGATGAAAATAAGAGAGACGTGTCAGAACAGGACATTCAGATCGATACTTCTGAGGCTTTACCTGAGCAGGCTGAGGAGACTACAGTCAGGAAGAACCCACCAAGAACTCGGAGAAGACCAGTTCATTTACAGGACTTTGAAGTTGATATTCTAGAGGAAAAGCTGCAAACGTGCATAGACTTTTGTTATAGAGCAGTATGTGATGCACCGCGGACTTACCAAGAAGCCATCAGTATGAGAAATAAACTTATTAAAGGCGATTCGCTTTGTCTTCATCATTGATATTACGCAAGCTACGCACTCAAGCTCAACATGACTATAAACTCAAATTCATTGCATACCCAAAACCATCAGATAAAGGGATAGTTTACCCAAGAAAACTTCTGTTGTCATTTACTCTAACCTGTATCAGTTTCTTTATTATTACTGTCATGATTTTCAGCTGATATCATGACAAAAACATGACTTCGCAGTGATCTGGAGTGTGAGTCTGGCTTATATGCAGGTGTTAATGAGAGCGTGGGCATGGATAATAAGGTGCAGGTGTATGTGATCAAGTGGTGGTGTGATGGTGCAATGGCTGCTGGGTCATGTAGTCCGGATAACAGTCTGAGAGTCTGTGGTGATGTTGTGTTGGTTGGAGTGCCCTCTGGCGGAGCCCGCTGAAAATTATGACAATTACGTAACATAAAAGAAGATATTTTAAAGAATCTGGGTGAATCTTTAGCAGAAGAAAGAAATTCAAGAAGTTTTAGAACAACATGAGGCTGAGTAAATGTTCACTGAATTATCATTTTTGGTTGAACTGTCTCTTTAAGTAAAACCATTAGTTTTTTTTTTAGCTGCTTGCACACATTTTCAGAACTTCGCCTCTTTATACACACAAATCCAAAAATTTCACACTCATTTGCAAACATCTTTTCCATAATATTAATTAATATAGAATTGTGTGTTGTGTTTTGCACAAAGTGCTTAATGAAATTGTAAACTGAGTCAAAGGCTGAGAATTAGTGTATATGGTTTTGCAGAATTGGTGTGTGCTTCTGATGTTTGAGTGTCAGGTTTCAGAAATTGTGTGACAAGTAAAGATTTCAGTTGTAAGTGGTTGAAAATAATTTGAAATATCAACTCAACAATCTTATTGAATGCACTTAGTTCATGCTTATAATTATAATGCTTTGATGAGCAAGATTCAAAAGAAAAGAAAAGAAAAGAACCATATCTTTAAATAACCTTCTAACTGACCTCATTAAAGTGTTGTCTGTTGTTCATCTGTCTCTTGAGTCGTTTTCCTTGTGATTTGGACGGCTCCTTCACTGTCCAGCTGGATGTCCTCATGCAAGATCAAAACGGGCAAAAAATGCTTGCGAGACCCTCCTGCACGGTGGAATCACACATTCGCTCTTCTGCATCAATAAACAACTTAATTGCTTCCTTGTCTCATTGTCTGATGAGAGACTTGGCAAGGATTTAAAGAAGAGCACAAACCAGCTCAGAAACACTTTACACCTTAACATCTATTGTTAAGTGCTGCTTTGCCTTTCTGAAAACGATTAAAGAATAAAATAACATCAACAGAATGGTGCTGTTAATAATTTGTGTGCACCCAGATGGCATCCTTGAACTCAGTCTTGACCCCTGCTGACTGTGTTTGAGTGTGTGTGTGTGTGTGTGTGTGTGTGTGTAAATAAGTGCATTGTGCTGTGCAAATGTATGTAAATCACCTTATGTCCACAACTTTGTATATGTGCCAGTTTATCTACTCAATTTCTTTAGCAGCATTTTGCTGTTAATAAAGATTTATGCATATTACAATTCAGATTACACAGTTTTAGAAATAAATTAATAAACTTAATGTGATGCATATTTGTCACATAAATCAAACTGGTCAGATTTCTGCATGCATCATAGTTTTTACTACCTGCATCCATTTTATTTTATTTAAATAATCAAATTTTCAAATGTTTTTTTTTTTTGGGGTGCTGTTGTGAAAACAATGAACCTTTAAAAATATGAACATGGTTAATATATGCCTAGTTGAGCAAGCTTTACTTTATAAAAAAATCTGTAAGACTGAAGCAAATAAAATTTTATGTTAAAGATAAATAGTGTGTTTTTCAGTAGCTATTTAAACCAAATAGTTTATTAGCACTATTACAGAAATGTTACTTGCTTATTATTTATGTATAACTTACACATTTAGTTCATGGTAAAACTGTGTAATCCAGATTAATGGAAATATGCAGTTCAAATACATAAATCTTAGTTCAAAATATGTTTTTGGGGCTTTTACAAGGGTCATGTGATGTATCACGGGAGACGGTCTTCCTGGAGTCAATCATTCTGCCCATGAGGGATTAAAATAAGCTTTTACTATTTAATCTTTTCAATTTGAGACCAACGCACATGTCTCTGATTAAATTTGCTTTTACAATATCTGTTTGACTCTCACTATATAATGAAAAACAGTCCCCTGATTATGTGATTACAGACAGCTATAAATATTTGACTTTTGAGCATTAATTATTAGGTAAAAACAAAGATTGTCTAACAGTCTGTTGTTGTTCCAGTTATTGGCAGTAGCCTAGCGGGCATCGTATTACACGGGTATTTGTGAAGATTGTTTTAAATTTAAGCACATGTGCTATTTTGGATGAGTTTCAGAAGTGTCATGCATAATATGTTACTCATTTGTATGTTTCATAATTAAAGTTGCACAGTTGGAGGAAAAATGTGTTTGTTTAGTAATGTCTGCTAGCATTCCACTGCTGCTACACTTTATTTCTAATACACACTCAGAAAAAAGGTTAAAAAAAACTGTTATCGTGGGGTTCATAGACATATAATAAAGTATTTATATGTCTATGGTGGCGTTATCCCTACAAGGCACTAATATGTACGGTGGCCGAGAGAGGTCAACGCGCTGCAACTTAAGAAAACACATGCAAATAGAGAAAACTCCAGCACATTAAGAAAACAACACAAGTGCTGCCAACCTCACAACACATGCAAATAAGAAACGCACTGCAAACGATCACAACACGTACAAACTAAGAAACGCGGTGCATAATGCGTGGACCACAACGAAAATGTTTCATGGGGACCCAAAAAAGTGACGGACCTTCTGCAATATGTTCCTGATGCACAAGATGGTGCCGGTGAGCTTTCGGCTCGCGTTTACTGCCAGGGACACTTTCATAAGAAACTTGGCTAATTAATGTTTTTAAAATTAAATAGCAGATTTGATATATCAAAGACAAGAGAAAACATCCTCCCTACATTATTGCGTACTCTGTGTGAAAATTCATCAAGATACAACGCAAAGAACGCCTTTCTTCTTTTGATTATGCGTTTGATACTGTACATTTACAAAAGTTGAATTTGTTCTGACTGCTGTTTATACGATTGTACCTGTCAAACTGATGAAATTCTGCATGTGTGTTTTATTATTGGATAACATAACTGTAACTGCACAATTTAACATTTAACATGTAGTCTATGGTTTGCATTAAGTAAAATATCTGTTTGCATTTCACTCTGTGTATTTTTAATATTTATCTTGTAAGATCTGTTGCGTAAATCATTAAATCTCTATAAGCAGCAAATGTTTTTATGATTTATTTAGCATTAATTATATAAAATAAATCTTTATGCATTAGTTGTATTTTTTTATATGTTGTGAAAATGATGATATATGTGCACAATTGCTAAATTAATCTCAGCCCATTTCTCACAAGGTAAATATATTATTTAAAACAATCAATGTAATACATATTTTTTTGGAAGAACTTAGTAATTTGGGTCAGTGGAGTTGTTGGTGAACTGAAAAGCAAGTGTTTTTTTTTGTTGTTTCTTTATTTTAACACCATGCTTAAATAATTTTTTTGTCTTTTGGATATTATTAGCCTAATAATCTGACGAATTCCACAATTAAGTGGGAAACGTTATTATATAAGATGGCTAACTAAATACAATTTCAAGGTTAGTGAAAATAAATCGGTTGTGCTTCATTAATTGTCAAAATAAATTGCAGAATAATCCCAGCGAATGCAAATCGTAGCGGGTCTGTCACTTTTTTTGGTTCCTCTTGAAACACTTCCGTTGTGGTCCGCGCAATATAAAGTGCGTTTCTTAGTTTGCATGTGTTGTGAGGATTGGCAGCACTTGTGTTGTCAATTTGATGAAAATGTTTTCTTAAGGTGCTGGTGTTGTCTCTATTTGCATGTGTTTTCTTAAGTTGCAGCGTGTCAAGCTCTGTGGGCCACCATAAATAGTACCTTTAGTGTAGCAAAGTGCACCCTTTAGAGTTAAATATGGTACAAAGCAGTTTCAGTGGTTAAAATGTTGCTGCCCCAGTGACAGCTTTTTTTTCTGAGAGTGTGCCTATTTCCTATAGTCTTTTACTGCCTGCTAATTTTGTTTTTACGCTATGTACCTGTATTCAAATGTCTGCATATTGTTGATATATGTTGTCTTAGTCCTAGTCCTTTGTTTTCACCCATTGCCATGTGATGTGCTAAAAGTGGATTTAATATTTAATTTAATATTGACTTTATGTTGAAACCTTTTTGACTTTTTCCCCAAATAAGGCAAAGGGACTTTTTATTAACATGTTAACCATGTTCTTTAAAAAAAATTGTTTAAAAAAGGATTGCAACTGATAGCTTCAAATTCTGTTGATATTTTACTTAGTTCATCAAAAAAGATTGTGGCAAATCAGTGGATAAAACACTCTTTGCTTAAAACCCTCTAACAATTTTTTTTTTCCTTTTGTCGTTTATCTCACAGTTTGTCATTTTTTAAGTTAATATCAAGCACAAAGAGTGCTTTTGTTACCCGGGTGAGTTAACAGTAAACTGAGGCTTGTAGCACTATTATAAGACATCAGCTTAAATTTTGTAGATGTATTTAATTTATTGATTCAATTAAACTGGTTTATATTTTTTATTTAAACTTTTTTTTTCCCCAAAAAAGAAAGAAAAAAAACTTCTCTCAACTCAACCATATTAATTAATAAAACATGTCAGTTTAAAAAAATAATATTTTAAAAAGTAATAATGTGTCTGTTTATGTAAGTCACATTCACAATTGTATCAAATAGTGACTTTCGCAAATTTTGTTCTATCTTTTTGGGAACATTAAGCAAAAGAGGAAATTAGTGTTACAACTCTCCCTGCCTAACACACTTGAGCAAATGCTGTATCACAAACTGAATTCAGATTCAGATGATGCCAGAGATGTACGGTACTCAGAACTGATATCATCTGAATCAAGCAACAGCATTTAATGATTATTGATTATCACAAAAAAATCTCTCTGTTTCTTGAAGAATTAACACAACTGAAAAATGTTAAAATAGTTAATTGCATAGCCACAAGATGATTAAAAAATATGCATTTTAAAACAATTTTAAACATTTTGTGTTTTAATAAAGTTTTAATAAAGGAATTAATTTAAGCATTTTTGTGGTAATCAACATTATGTGGCAAATAATGTTGATTGGAAAAGAAAAAACAATTGCTAAAATAATTTTTCTTTCTGTCTCTATAGATCTTACCTTGGCAAAGTTAAGACTGTCACTGATGTTCATGACACCTCTGAGTAATACGCTCTATTTTATTGTCTTGCGGTCTTACAGATGTGTTATAGATTGCTGTGTTATGCAAGAGTTAGTTCCAGTCCATTAACATTTTTGGACAAGCAGTGTTCCTGCTTGAGCAGAGATATTTAATATCACTGGAAGCTTTTATTGTTTGCATTGGAATGGTTTTGATTATCCTTCTGTAGTCAAACATATCCATCACTGCTAAAAATAACTTGCTTTTTAAACACCACATAATAGATATTAGATTGAGCCGTTTTAAAGTCTAGATACTAGTACTCCTGCAAATTTCCATACAGGACAGAGTGTTCTTAGCCTATCTTACTTCACCTGATGTTTACATTTTTTCCATTGGCTGACGAAAACACTGGAACTTTCCAGCAACAGGTTAGTGGCCTCGCTAAATCACAGTATAGATCTCGAACCGCCCCCAGCCCACCTTATGCTAATACTGGGTCTCTTTTTTATTTTGATGACCCGTCCTTGTCATCCATAATCAATCAAAACTCAAGCACACCCACTACAGCCTGTGTGAAAACCACTTAACGAGGCATTAGCTTACTATAATGCAATATTCGCTCATAAAAATGATGGGAGACATATGAGGTCGTTCGCATCTGTCCCCATGCAGTCTAGCTAGGGATGTTATTAAGATTTGTGGCCATCTCGGTTTGCTGAAATGACCACTTTGGAACTCTTATTAATGTCAGCCATAATTGTTTATCAGGTAATGTTGTTGTGACATGACCTGAACAAACTAAATTTAGTATTAAAACAACTTATTAGATCCATTCCAACAGACTGATGTATGCATTTAGGTTATAGATGTAAAATGCAATTATAACTGTCAATATATAAATGTTAAATCTTTTGAATAATCAACATTTTAGGACTCAAACAGTCTGAGTAAATGTGCTGCTCAAGTGCTTGCCAGCTGAATTGCATGGGTTACTCTGTTTAGAAATCAGGACACAAGTATTGCACAGATACAGTAATTGGGTGACTGAATGCAATC
>JAUMHE010000043.1:2105564-2121978 GCA_032359235.1 Enteromius mattozi
ATCCAATTTTACTAGTTGTGTGTCCCCTCCCATCTATTATGGAAGATCAAGTGAAGTACCTAACTGAGAAGGGGATAACAGCCGCGTTGATTTTCTATGCTGACTGACTTTTTGCACGCCGGTCTGTTGTTGTAGGGACATTTCCACGCCCCGAAACGTGACGCTGAACGAAACGAACTGTGATTGGTTGTTTGACATGTCAGTCAAACGGCCTTATGGGCGGGCCTTGGCCAAAGAAAGCTGCTATGAATTCCAGACCTTCATCCGTCAGTCTGAAGGTCTGGCTACGCGAGACTAGTCCAGTGCTGGTCCCTTCTGCTCAGGACTAGCTTAGGACCAGCACAGGACCAGCTAAGGATCAGCTTAAATCTTCTTATGACCATCTTAAACCAGCATCCAAGCTTTAAAACCTACCTAACCAGCATATGTTGGTTTTTCCACAGGGCTTAAAGCCTACAGTATTTGCATTTATTTGACATTTCATACATTGTAATAGATCACTGTATGACATTTGATTTAATGAACTCAGTACAATTAATTATTAAAAATAAGTATTTTAATACATTTTTAAATAGAAAATTATTCATTACGATGATTAAAAATAAATGTAATTATTGATTGATGTTGCACCCTAGTTTAATTTATGTTTTCCCTTAGATCATGTTTACATTTATTTATTGCATATTATTTCACATGTCATGATTAGTCAGTTTGCTATCAGATTTGTTATGTAGGCATATGTTCCATTTACACGTGAAATGCATAAAAATACTATGTCTGATAATAATTGTTTTAAATGCAGCATATTGAACAGTATTGCAAGTTTCCGTATGTGACACATAAACACTTAACTCTTGGTCTTTATGATTGCATTTTTGAAGTTCCAGATGTAAATACTCATGTATCATAACATTTAAATAAGCTTTAGGGACTTTATGCAGTCATGAAACCCATATTAATGAATTTTCTTCTGTTGTCAGCCTGAAGGAGTATGTCATTATATTTACTTATATCAACTAAAATATTTTTTTAAAAATCTCCTTGATTTTTTATTAGGGCATGAGCTACCTAGAAGAGCGGCATCTTGTGCACAGAGACTTGGCTGCTCGTAATGTGTTGGTGAAGACCCCTCAGCATGTGAAGATCACTGATTTTGGCCTGGCCAAGCTGTTGAATGCCGATGAGAAGGAGTATCACGCAGATGGTGGAAAGGTCTGTTATGTCTTTTTTGAGAAAGTGGATCTTGATGACAGAAGTTTAGCAGTTTTTCATTTTATTAGATGGAAAAAGTCAAATTTATTTCTATAATGCTTTTCATAGTGCACATCATTTCAAAGCAGCTTTACAGAAATTCATTCTGTTATGTATATAATACATTAGTGCTTTACAATAAAAATCATAAAAACTAATGACGTAATGACAACACTATAAAGCTAAGCCTACTAATAATCAGACATTCATCTTTAGAATGCATCTAATGTGTTCACTTCCAACTCATAGAGATTTTTATCATCTATATCTATCCTTCAACAGGTGCCTATAAAATGGATGGCGCTGGAATCCATCTTACACAGAACATACACCCACCAGAGTGACGTCTGGAGTTATGGTTAGTAACAGTTTTGTAATGTCAAAAAGATTTGCCATTTCTTTTTTATTAAATATTTTACTCTAGTTTATTAATATAGACTTCAGTGTAAAAAAGAAAACTTGTATTGACTGATACACTACTTTAGGTGTGACAGTCTGGGAACTGATGACATTTGGAACGAAGCCCTATGATGGGATTCCTGCAAGTGAAATTGCTGAAGTTCTAGAAAAAGGAGAAAGACTTCCTCAGCCTCCTATCTGCACCATTGATGTGTACATGATAATGGTCAAATGTAAGTTTGAATCATTGCTGTATTATATAGTACTTTCTTCCCATTTAATAAATGGTTTTCACACATGGTTAATTTTGAGCATGCACAATTAAAAAAATATCAGCCAATATCTATACCTATGATGGTAATATGTAATATGTGTAATATGATAATAAATAAAGTTAATGCCATTAGGGTGTTAGGAGATGATACAACTGCAATTCTTAAAGCCTTTTTCATCATCTCTTTTATCATCATATCACTGTTTTCATGTAGGTTGGATGATCGATGCAGAGAGCAGACCTCGCTTTAGGGAGCTCATCGCTGAGTTTACTAAAATGGCACGTGACCCACCTCGCTATCTCGTCATTCAGGTGAGAGAAGCCCAAATCTGATTTCTTCACTGGAGAATTGCTCACGTACTGTATGATCAGTGATGAGTGTTTTCCTGTTTACAGGGTGATGATCGGATGCATTTACCCAGTCCTTCTGACTCTAAGTTCTACCGCAGTCTAATGAATGGAGAGCTGGATGAAGCTGTGGATGCAGATGAATATTTAGTGCCCAATCACAGCTTCTTCAGCAGCCCCAGCACCTCCCGCACACAGCTGCTGCACTCTGTGGTAATACACACAGATACACATTACTAGTGCTACTGCATTCAGTTCATGAAATGCCTCGCTTACATTTGGTTAGTCATTTCAAATACCAACTCATTTCTGATACATGGTTTCAACCTCATTATAAAATGATAAAGTCACCTTACAAGATTAGAAGACAGAAAATATATTTTTTTTTCTCAATTAAACAGAACAGAGATCAAAACATGACATGGACTATTTTTTTTTCTATTACTCAGCAGAGAAAGTCATATTTCAAATAAATGCTGTTCTTTTGAACTTTCAATAAATTAATTATTATTGCAAATTAATTCTTTAAAAAACTGAACAAAGCAAAGATGAAAATATACCACAAAAAACAATGTTCCCTACACTAAAATAAGACATGTCCCTTGAGTAGCAAATCAGTATATCAGAACGATTTCTGAAGGACCATGTGACACTGAAGATTAAACTTAAAATTTCACAATCTTACTGTTTTTTTTTTTTGATCATGTAAAAGCAGCCTTGCAACCTTAAATTACCAATATTAAAATGAATAAAATTTTGTGTGAATACATTTAAAATAAAACACTAAAAATAAATAAATAGTTAAAAATTAAGTTAATTTAGGCATCACAGTATCATAATTACAGTATTAAATAGAAATTAAATTTTTTTAATTTCTTAAAAAACTGTTTTACATTTTACATTTAAGAACATGCATGAATATTAGCGAATATTAGCCAGGAAATTGAAAAAAACCTAATCTCATGATGAAAACGTACCTGTGGGAACGTATTCACAAGACGCGAAATACGTAGCTCCATGTGCATTTCTTGACATATTCGATGTGAAATGTCCACGTTTGTTTGTTTTTCCCAGAACAGATGATATGGTACTTTTTTGTGGTGTTGGTTTTTTAACATGTCACTGCAGTTCTGACTTGAAATGTCAGTTAAGTGATGCTACATCTCTAATGCTCTGTGATGTTTTAAAACAATGGGGTGTGTACCCAAGGATACAGAAGTCCAATTCCTTGCCGGCTGAGCTAACGAGCAAGCTTTTTACATTTGGAAAGTGAAACAACATGGAGCTGTAATCATAACTGTATATAAAAAAAGAAAACAAGCACTTCCTGTTTTCCCAACTCTAGTATTCATTTCTGTTGGAAACTGCAGTGGTATGAGTAAATAAAATATAGAGTTATATGTATCATACATTCTACATTCTATATTAAATGATACTATATTGCATACTAAATGAATGCAATAGCCCTATGGACAGCACAATTTAAAACATCTGTCAGAGCTGAGCAGTCCTCACGGTACCAGTAATGCAGTGACTGGAGGCGATATCAGATCTGATGACAGTGTTGTGTGCTTTCACTCAAAAAGACAGAAAGTTCACATTGCAGAGGCGTACTATGTACCTGGCCTTCTTCTGGCCTCCTTTACCCACTTCCTGTTCCGCTGTCCTTCTGTCTCTTCACCTTCTCCACCGCTTCCTCCCAGCTGCCTCTTGATTAATGACCGTTCCACAGCAGAAAAGCAAAGCATGTCTGTCCAAGAGGACTCGCCAGGCCTCAGCGTTCTGAGTGTTTCCTGGCCTCGCGCCTGCCTCTAAGTGCGTGCAAAGCTCCTTCAGCCTTTCAAGTCTGATTGCTTTCGCGGGCAACACTTGTTAAAATTTTTTTGGCAGAAACGAAGGCCTTGAGCTCAGACGGAGTCTTATATAACACAGTCATTGAGGCATAGCCATTTAAGGCTATAGTTTCTCTGACAGATGGTAGCTTATTTAGCGTATATATATATATTTTTTATCCCTAGTTCCTTGTGTTTTATGAACGTGTTTTGCAGAAGAAAACCTATGACATGTTTTCGTGAACTGCTGACTAGGTTTTGTTATGGAGCCTCAGTAAGACTGGCTTCTGTTCTTCTTGTACAGGTACAGGCCTGTTTAGTGCACATGGTGTTAAATACAAAGATTTATCCCGTCCTCAGTAATTATCTTTTTTTATGTCAATTGACTGGATTAAGCATAGTACAAAAAGAAATAAAAAATAATGCAAAAAAGTGCAAAAAAATACATTACCTTACTTATTACTACTACAGCCCTATCACAGGGGTCTTCAAAAGGAGATCAGTAGTTGTAAAGCCCTCTTATATTAAAATGTGTTCATGGTTACTTTTGTTTTGTTTCAGAGTCTCAACAGCAGCATTGGGAACTGTCATAGCAGAAATGGGGTAAGTTCAATACTCATATCAAATCAAATGAAATCACATTTTGTTAATAAAGCACAATAAAACAATAGTAGTTGACCACTGTGCTGTACAAACCATGCTGAAATAAATGTTAAAAACATTCAAAGTGTGTATTTAATTAATAGTCTGCAATGCCATAAAGGGAGGATACATCAAAACACTAATAAGTGATTTACCTTATACTGTAAGAGAAGTTATAGGTTTGGGTAAAAGTATAGCCTTTTTTATAGATTTAAATTCAGGCTGAAATTAAACTAATTTGGGGGAAACCAGAAAACTATATAACAGTTTCGTCCCACTGATAGAAACAACACAATCATATCTCAGCAGTCTTAGTTCAGTTCAACTCAGAGATCAAACAGATGAATGTGGATTCAATTGGTCAGAGAGAATTTCAAAATATATATATTAAGAAAACCATGACTTGATATGAGACAGGCACATGGCTAAATGACCTTGAGACTTTTCAGGTGTCATCTACATAGAAATTAAATTATACCCTGTGCTTCATTGAAAAATGTTATCCACAAGTGAGAACAATAAGAAGAAGAACAGAACAGGGGCCAAAATAAAGCCCTGGGGAACTCCATAATCCAAAACCAAAATAGATTAAGAAAAATTATTAGACAAGATAAACTATTAGACAAGCCTAAAAAGTCAGACATCAAGACAGTATCACATTGCTAACTAAGAACTTACACAAACCCAAAATAAATAAGTAAACAGGAGAAAATCTAATGGATTATAAGACTGCAGTATCACTTGTTATAGCATGTGCAGTTCAGTTTCATCTATTTGTTACTTAAAAGAATTCCTCATGCAATTGTTATTATTTTTTTATTGTTTATATCAACAAATGTACTAGAACCAAGGCATCTTTAGTGTAAATGGCATGGAGGAAATTACATTTTATAAAAAAGAATTTAATTAATCTTTTTCTTTTCTAATTAATTTTTTTTGTATTGTAAATGAATAGTTATTTTTTTTCATAATTTAACAAAATCATTGATTGGAAATTGCACACAATAAAATACTGTTATTGATATATGTCATGGTGTAAATCCCACAACCAAGAGTCAGAATTTGTGTGAAGTGTTTCATAAATAATTCCTTAAATAAATATTGACATGGTCTGTTGAAATGATCGTAGTTTCTGAAAAATAATGTTCTTTTTGTATGATGTATTTTCATATTTTGGGTCAAAATATATGCTATTTTTAATAAGAATTGCTCAACCTGAACATAAAAGTTGCATAGCTGAAGAAACACCCACGATATAAATAAAATAAAATGTAAGACAAAGGCCTACTTGTTACGCAACTGTACCCAGCTGTGCTTTTGTAATCTTCTAACCAGTCACCTATTGAAAGGACTGGTTTAACCATGATGACACTTGCTAAGCAATATACTTTTTTTTTTCAGAATGGTTTCCCAGGAAGGGAGAACAGCATGGTTCTGCGTTACATCCCAGATCCGACAGAACGCTTCCACGAGGGAGACTTCCAGCCCTCTCCAGGTTGGAATGGTATGAGCAAAGGCTGGAGGGTTTTTTAAAAACTTTAGGGAATTGAAGTGTTTAACTTGTTCAAATTGCCTCAGATTTCGGGAGAGATATTATTGTCTTATCTATTGCAATTTCTCCTGAAATTAAAATATGCTGAATGAGGACAGGAATCCCCAGCCTGATCTCACGGCAATTCGTACATATTTTACAAGGTGGCTAATTCATACAAATTTGTATGACCTCACTTGTACGAGTTCATACGATTTTTGCTAAATTGTAAGTATTTTACAAGTTGCCAATTTGTATGAATTTATTCGGATGACCTACACCTAACCCCGCCCCTAAACCCAAAAGACAAATCATACAAAATCGTACGAGTTAGGTCATATAAATTTGTATGAATTAACACGAATTAGCCACTTTGTAAAATGTATAAGAATTGGTCGTGAGACTGTGTTGGAATGCCATAAAGAGGCACATTTTGTTTTATGTTGAAATGAGCACCCCAGTGTTGCTTGATATTGGTCACATTGGTACTTGCATTCTTGTGATTTGGTCTGATTTCTATTTTTAAAAAGAGAGTGATCATTTACTCACCCTTGTGTATTTTCAAAGCTGTTATGAAGCAAAATTTAAAAGATTTTCACACTGCTTCATACAAAGTTGTGTGAAGCCCTAGAAGGGATATGGTGCTAGAAAAAAATTAAATGAAAGAAGAAACTATATTTCAATGCCATTGCATCCCAAGAGAAACAGAGTTTACCAAGTGCAACATGTTCCCTGGAACAACATTGTGATTAACCAATCAGATCAAAAGAAACAGTTTACAGTTTTCATGAAGTTTAGGCTTCCAATCAGTGTTTGGTGCTTGTACATCAGTGTTAGTCATCTATAATTAAATCTGATTTCAGGCATTACTCATGGGTAAGGTTAGGTTTAGGTGTAGAGATATGGTCAAGACTATATTTTTTTGCATTAAAATGTTGTTCCAGGGTGAACAAAACATGTTGACATAGGGACACATCAAACTTGGCAAAATCAGGATGCAAATGCAAATGCATTTTTTGAAGAAACTTGTGTACATTCACAAAAGTTTTGCACTCTTCCAAGAAATGTTTTGTTGGTTTGCAAAAGTTTTGCATTCCTCCTAGAAACTTTGCATTCACTCACAAGTTTCTTGAAGGAATACCAAACTTTTGCAAGCGAACACTTCCAAGTTTTTTAGGGAAAGGCAAACAGTTTTCTCGGGAAAAAGCTAATTTTATGTGTGAACAAACACACAAATATTTCTTGAGAGGGGGTGCAAAGAGTGAATGCAAAATTTCTCAGCCTCTCACGAATCGTTCTAAAGCAAACAAATTCTTCAGGCATTCACAAAACTTTTACATGGAAACACAAAGTTTCTAGGGGGATCATAAATGTTTTGCATGAGAAAACGCAAAAGCATTGGAATTGTCCTATCTAATTCTTTTTCATCACCACTTTCCTTAAGAACCTGCATAGGTCATAAGGGTAATTAAATGATTGCAGGTACCAATATCTTTAATAGATGCTAAAACCCTTTAGGTATTATTGCATGTAATTCTTAATGAACTGCTAATTAAAATAACTGATAGAATAAATTGTTTATTTAACCCCATATTGTCTTCTTTCCCAGAATATATCAACCAGAATGAATCGTTAATGTCCAGCATGACTAACCCGATATACCAACACCCCGGACCCCCCCGCACACTTCCACACTCCTCATCAGCGCTGGACGAAACTGAGGAAGAGTACCTGAATTGCTTTAAGAGCCCCGCTGCCGCTGCCGCCCCACCGGAGTATCTGAACACATCCCACACGCAGCTCCTCTCCAGACAGCCGTTCTTCAGCGTACAGGCCTTCAACCCTGAGAACAGCATGGACAACCCAGACTACCAGCAGGACTTCTACCCTCTGGAGCTCAAAACACACACCAACGGTCACTTGCCGGCTGCAGAAAATGCAGAATACATGGGGCTGGAAGTGCACTAGCACATTATGGAGAAGAGTAACTCTTAAAATGAGCCACTTAACAGCAGATAAAGATGGAAGGACATCTATTTATAGCGGATACGCAGGCAAACATTTTGCAGAGTTGTCAGACAGGTATGCCTGCCATCAAGGACAGAACGAGCTTTTCTTAACATGGGCTACCTTTCAAATACGCTTGTTTTGTTATGAGCAAGACTTGGTTGGATCGAACAACTGTGGCTCTCTCCAAATGGCACAAGTAGCTACGAATGACTACAGGATATGAATCCCACGTCGATGCCGGTGGAAACGTGCTGGTGTGCTGAAATGGCATATCGTGATACAAGCTTGTCGACACCCATGTAAAGACTGCTTTTAAGTAATCTGGTTTCAGTCATGTTAATAATGTTTGAAATTAGCAGAAAAATTACACCATTTTACTGTGTCTGTAATCATAAAACTTTTAAAGATATAGTTGAACCAAAGTATTTGGACACTTAAGTCACTTTTAAAAATCCATTACATTAGATATGAAATATTAAAGTAAGTGATCTTATTCAGTAAAACATTTTCAAAGAAGAAGAATGCACATTTTTACTCGGCAATGTTTAAATTAATCAAAAGTGACAGTTAAGCTTTTAACATTGTTACAAAAAAGGTAACTTTAATTAAAGTTCCCACAAAAATATTAAGCAACAAATTAGCATATTAGAATGATTTCTGAAGGATCATGTGACACTGAAGACTGGAGTAATGGCTACTAAAAACTCACAGGAATAAATTAGTTTTAAATACATTAAAATAGATATTTGAAATTATAATAATATTTTGCAATATTACTGTTTTTACTGTAGTTTTGATCAAGTAGGTGCAGCCTTGGTGAGCAAATTTTAAAAAAAATTACAGATCCCAAACATTTGACAGGTTGTGTATCTAATACTTCATATTTCAAAAACCTATATTGATGTACATTAATGCTTTAATATTGTGTTGTATAGGCCATTTATACATCTTTAATAGTGGCTCATGTGTCCAAATACTTTTCGGAAACGCTACGTAAGCTGAACTCCGAGGTTGTTTAATTCCTCTCTGCTGTGAATGAAAGTCAATTCTGAGTAAAATGTAAGATTTAACTGCTATGATTTTGCTGGAAATGTTGGCTGTGTGAACGGGGCTGTGACGATGTCCCATGCATGGATAGATACAGTTCCGTCCAAAAGCCAACAAATGACTGGTACTTGTACAGAACTGTAATATATGGCTGACATTTGCATTATTGTATCTAACAGAGTATTTTATCCATTGTCATAAAAAAACACATATGGGGTCACTCATATATTCCATTTCTGTTTGTTCGTCATGTGATTTCACCTTCCTGTATCTTACTTGACTTCTGTAATAGTAACTCAATGAATCTGACACATATCTCACAGACAGAACATATCTTGATTTCTATGATAGCTATGTTGCACAAAACTGTGGTTGGGTATCTTAAATTCACTATCCTTCTTGCGTTGATCATTCCTTTCAGAATTTGCATTTGCGCTCAAAATACAGTGATAGGTTCTTTCTTGTCTTTTGTTATATAAGAAGTAAAATCAATAAAGATTTGTTTTATAAGAGTTGGTCTGTACTTGTGAATTGCTTGTGACACCATCAGTTTCAATCCAATCTGGGCTAATTTCATCAAAGCTGGTTTAATCATTAATTCTAATCAACAGTCATGATTGAACTCAACAGTGTTGCACACCACCCACCCACTAGGGGTGGCCGTAGAAACTTACTATATTATTATATATTTAGAAATATTAATAATAAAATGTACTTCATGCCGAGAATCTGTTATTTGTGTGCTTTAGTGGTTCTGCCGGGTTGTAATCCACCCTCCTATTATTTTTTTTCTAATTAAAACCAAAGTGGTGTTCATTAAAGTGATTGTATATCAACCTGTCATATAATTAACTTGTTACAGAAGGGTTAAATAAAATTTAAAAAAAAAAGTTGTAGTTGTAGTAAGATGTAGTTGGGTGGACTAAAATAAATAAAAAAATAATAACAAAAATAAATATAGAAAGTAAATAATTAATCAATTAATAAATAATTTAATATCACATAACTATAAAAATAACAATCTTTCCTACAAAATATACTTTATCCATTAAATAAAACACCAAAAAGTTAGCATACTTTTAAAATTTTAGTTGCATTATGTTTCACTGGAGGCAGATTAACATTTAATATAGATTTTAATGTCTTCTTGAAAGTAAAATATATGGCCTAATACTTTATTACGTAGTTTCAAAACATGACGCATTCTACGGAACAGGCTTGGCTCATGAATATTAATATTATCAATCACGCGTCAACTCGTAACAACAATCAACTAGGCCTGCTTGAACAACGTCATTTTTCTCATAAATATTCATGAGTAACACAGTCGCCATATTAGGTGCAGTTCTCAGATTCCTCCTCTAGATGTCATCGCTATAGTTTGAATGTCTCAGTGGCTCTGCGTTACACACTCTGGACCGGTAGGTGGCAGAAAGTCTGAATCCCACGGATATCCAGTCAGAGGAAGGCTTAAGGCTGGACTGTGTTTGAAAACAGGAAATAAGAGAGCTTCAACCCAACAGATGAGAGTTACTCTAGAGAAGAGCTCTGGAGTCAGAGGAGCGATGTTTCTACCGGGGAGAAAACAGCTTTTCTGTCTTTTATGGAGCGTAATTTTATTTTCACAGTGGGTAAGTGTGGGGATTATTTGTTGTTGTGTCTGTTAACGTCACTAGTGTAGCCTAGCACAAACTTCAGCCAGCCTGACAGTTTTCAAGAGTTGTCAGATTACGTCTCAAGGCAAAGGCTTGGCTTTAAAAGCATGTCATGTATCTTTGTCGTTATAAGGGCTCTTTTATTCTTGTTAAACCCCAGTCGAAGGTTGCGGACAGAGGAAATATGCTTTGCTACATCATGTGAATCATCTGTCAGTCTGTGCAGATTTACAGAGCAGCACATGATCTGATATGCAAGATCAGCTTTTAGCAGACTAGAACTGCTGCTGATGGTGTTTTTAAAGGCTGGAAAGTGAGCTTTCTGTTAAGCCGCTTCCCCTCAGGGAGAGTGCCTTTGCATTACGACACACTGGATGACTCCCAGAACCTATCGAGCCACCTGTCTAGGCTGCTTTTGTTTTAATTTTAGGCCAAAAATGCTGCTAAGTTGGCTCACAGGGTTTTGAGATACAACAAGGCTTCCATGTTGACTGAAAATAGATGCAGAAAGGGGATTGTCCGTTTAGGTTCATGTGCTTTTGCTTTCATTTAATTTCTTTTCTTCAATGGGATTCATTAGACTTTTTTTTTTTTACTTCTAAAGTGTCACTCTCTGACCAAATTTTTAATGTTTTACGTCTAATCTGAAACATTTAATCCAAATAAATCATTTTTTCCTCTTATAACCTAATTTTGGCTCATGTGAATGACCGTGAGTCAGAATATGATTGCTCACTTCTATGTTAGTAATCTGAGACAAACATCATAGTGTTTGGTAACCAAGTGATTGTAGCTGAGCTCATTTGTTTGGCCTTTCCATTTCTGATTGCAGAGTCAAAGAAGAGCATCAGCTTTCTAATAGATTCTCAATTTGTAAAGCTTCACAGTTTTATGAAACTGCTTTCACTTCTAATCTAAAATGACCCTTGGCCTGTCAAAAAAAAGTACTGAAAGATCTGCACTAAAAACAAGGCTCAGGAAAAACTGGAGCTATTTTAAAAGTTTTAGACAAGATTTATTTGGTCTGTAGTCTGATTCCTGGACACTGAGACAAAACGGGTTACAAGACTGCAAATATCAATTAGGTTGGGGTATCATTGAATAAGTTTATATGAATCATATTCAGAGGTAACCTATTCACTGATATTGGGTGCACGCCTTGCTTCTTCCGTTTTCTTACAAACTATCAACACAAGCCCAAGACTTGTTCGTGTCTCAGACACAAGTGCGGTAGTCTCGACACCAACACTGCATAGTTTTCATCTGTCATTAGAAATAATTTTGACAAATAACCATATTTTGCAGAAGTCACGTCTTAAATGTGGTATTATTTATAAGTTACGCAATTTGTGGGTGGGGTTGGGATATTCAGATATATCGGTGTTAAAAATCATTTTTAATCATGTTTAATAACCAGTGTGTTTATTTCACTCCTTGTCTAGTTTATTCAAGAAATCTATTTGAAAATGCAACATGCATGCAATCGAAAAGCACTCATAGATTTAAGAGCACCTCAAAATCAGCCATTCCTTTTCTTCAAAGCACCGTAATCTCAAAATTGCTACTAATAATTTGACTAATCATCCTGACCAATACATTTGCCTATTATTACTTATTTGAAAAGTAAAGTAAAAAAAAAAAAACAATTAGTTGTGACCTGAATTAAAGATGTTAGAATTTGTGTGCAATAGCAAACTTGCATTCATCTGGGGACTGACTAACAATGACACTTTTTACATAATGGATATGATTAATAACTATGTCAAGGGTACAATTAGTCTGTTATATTTCCTGTCAGTTAGTTTCTCTAATCAGGTTCCTAGTATAGAGTTAGAAGTTGTATGTGTTGCAGGTTTATAGAGATCTTTGTTTGGTTACACTTTACTTTAAGGTCCAATTCTCGCTATTAACTAATTAGCCTATTAACTATGACGTTTGCTAATTTGCTGTTTATCAGTGGTTAGTAAGGCAGGTGTTACATTTTATGTATGGGAAAGGATCTAAAATATGGTCATGCAGAAAAAGGCATTAATATGTGCTTTATAAGCACTCATAAACAGCCAAAATGCAATTAATATGCATGCTAATAAACAGTTCGGTAATAGTGAGAATTGGTCTATACAACAAAGTGTTGACCTTTGTTTTGTAGGAGATGTTTCATGGGAAAGATCTGTGCGTTGTATCAGATTTAGCTTACTTGTACTTTTCATGTCAATACGTGAGTCGTAAGTTCGTCCAAAACAACAGACCAAAAGGGAAAGAGGAATGGTAGAAATTATGACTCAGCTGTCCCAAAGTTTCCTGCATAAGAGATGGCACAACACTGATCAGTCACATGCTCAGTCACACGCTTTTGTTTTCAGATGAGTGGACCGTTCACAGCACAACAAAAGCTTGACAGTTATTTGGTTTAAATGCTTGACCCCTTGACCTTTGTGACACTTTATACTGTTTACCATTTAAAATCAAATTGTTGTTGATCTTAAACACAGTCCGTCTTTGTTGAATTTGATTGCATTAATTGAAAATCGACTTGGGAGTGGGGACAGTTCTTTACGAAGGCAGCACATGTGTCTGCAACAGTGATGAAATAGCTGAGGAATGTACACTTCTTTGGTTTCACTGAGATGTCATTCTGGATTAGTGACGTGATAACTTTACAAGTTTTGGGGGAATTTTTTTTTTTCTCCAGGAAATTATATTTCATGTCTTGTGGTGGACAACATGGTCTGTTGTCTTGAAAGTAACCCCCATAAATGAAACCGTAAAAGGGAAGGAACCTGATTTTGAGGAACATTTAATTTTAAACATCAGTGGTTGCATATCATGCTAAACAGATGTTCATAGCAGAGAGATGGTGATCTGAAAGGTTACAGTTTTTTTTGTTTGTTTTTGTTACAGTAGTTAGGAGCCGTTTTTAAATAACCTTGGTCACTTTTTCAAAACTATTTACACTTTATAAAACAATGACTACTTCACCACTGCTAACAAAAAAAATATTAAAAGTTGCATTTTTTTTTTAAGTAAAAATATAAAAAATATTCAAAAAGTAATTTTGAAAGTTGTAGTCATTCATGCATCCATAGATTCACCCACATAGACTGCTTTAGTGTGTGCTCTGTGTGAAAAGTTATTAAAAGCTGACATAAGTATTGAGAAATAGGTTCAGTGACTGAAAAAAATAAATTGTATTGTATCATTGAATTGTTTTCTTATGTGTCCCCACTCAGGTGCATGGCCAGCACTGTATCTGGTATGGTGAATGTGGTAATTCCCCTAGAATTCCACAGCAGAAGTTAAACTGTAATTACACAGGCCCACCTTTACCTTTACCTGACCAGGAAGGACAGGACCTGCTACTGGTAAGAGAACATGCCCCTTTAGATCCACTAAAGAAATTCTTTGATTATTTATTCACCCTGTCTTTCTAAACCTGTATGACTTAAAATCTTTTTTCTTTTTTTTTTAATACCTAACATAACTTCACTTTGACGTTTGGAGAAGAGATTCTTTGTTATCTCACGTCAAACCTCACAGTAACAGTAGTCTAGGCAGTAAGAGATCTGAATCGATGAAAAGAGGCTCTCAACCTGAATATTTCAGTGTCAAATTCATTTCTGTGATGTCAAACCTCAAATGAATGACATGTGGCAGATGGAAAAGGACAAATGTCACGGAAATAGGCTATATGAAACAAATACTAGTATAAGAGAAATATATTTTTTACTAATTTTAAATCTTGGTATGACCAGTTTGTTTTTACAAAGTGTCTTTTCAGTCATATAAGACTTAGACATGGATATTTATTAAAAGGTGAATAACCACCATCATGCATTACTTGGCAAACTAAAATGACTGTGAAGCATATTTTATTGGATTGTACTGTTTTTAATGTTAATAGACAGTGGTTTTATTCAGAGGTGTGTTTTAAATGATTTATTGAAAAATGTATCATCTGAATGTGTTTTGGAATTTTTGTCTAGTGCACAGCCTTGATGCTGGCATGGTGTTAAAAAGTGAATTAAAAAAAATATCTGAATCAGAGTTTGAAGAATTCAATGGGCAGACACTGTTCAGTCATGGGTGATCATTATACTTTGCATTTTCTGTACTTTAAATGTTAGGTACCCATAAAGCCCTATAGAGTACAGTATGTAACACTTCAGTGCTCTTGCTACCTTCATTTACATGCACATACAATGACAATTGAATGTTTGGAGATTAAATGAAATATATAATTTCTATGCCACTAGTGCCACCAAGCAGAATTGCAAAATGAGGGACTGTTTTTAGAAAATGTTTAAGGATTCTCTCGGTTTTTATAATAAACAAATGAATCAAGTAGGATTTTATTTAAATTGTCATCAAAAGCAGTCAAGATTTTTTCCTAGTTTTAAAATCATTTGTGTGACCTCTCACACTGTTTGCAGGAGCTGTGCCCAGGACTGGTCTATGGGGAAAACAAACTTTGCTGCAACACCCAACAGCTCAGAACACTGAAAACCAATATTCAGGTCCCGCTTCAGTTCCTGTCTAGGTATGACTGATATACATCTATAAAGATACACTATAAGATAGTTGTGTGGCATGAGAACTTTGACCCATTACTGAGTCACGAGCAGGTTATTTATTCATCCAAGTCACGTTTTCAGTTGTACCCAAATAACATGTACTTGTCTGACATGGCTTACATTGGGAGAATTACCAGGTTTATTGCAGCAATATAAAATGCATTCAATAAAAGCTGTATGTTGTCTCTGTTTTTGTGTGACAGGTGTCCAGCATGTTTCTTCAACTTCATGACCCTGTTCTGCGAGCTTACCTGCAGCCCCAGACAGAGTGATTTCGTCAATGCTACAAATTTCACTGAATTTAACAAAACCGAAGTTAATGTTGAAGAGGTGTCCTACTATATCAGCCAGACATTTGCCAATGGTGGGGAACAGTGATTAGAGGAAAAGATCACATTTTACTGATGCTTCAGATACTTTATATTGGTACTGATGTTTCAGATTACTTTACTTAGTATAAACCAGGAAGGACTCGAGAAGTAACTCGTTGTAGTTCCTTACCGGTACCTACATTTAAAATGCATTATGAACACATTAGAGTAGGGGTACTCAAGTTAAGGGGTGGTTAACTTGAGTTATGACTGGCTAAACCATCTCTAGAGGTGACTACACATCCAGCCCCTCAGCTCAGCGACATGTATTGTTTACAATCATGTTGATCAACCACCCCTTTAAGACTTATTTTTCAGGATATGTAATATAAAGGTTATTATTTATTTATTTATTTATTTATTATGTTAATTACATATTATTATTGTATACTTTCCTTCCTTTCCTTTATTATTATTATTATTATTATTATTATTAGTTGTCCAGTATTAAAAGCAGGTCATATCAGGACTTGTTTCCCTTTC
>JAUMHE010000043.1:2127873-2144735 GCA_032359235.1 Enteromius mattozi
GACAAGTATTTTTTTAAAGTATTATGTTTATTAATTTCTGAAGTGGCTTAATTTCTTTTTCTTTCTTTCTTTCTTTCATTATTATTATTATTATTACTATTATTTGTTTCCCAGGCAAATCGTCCAGATATATTGTGCTGTGTGAAGTTGTCTGATAGACAGCAGGAAAAATCAGAAGGTTGTCTTTTCCACTTTTTCAAGAAGATATACGCTCCTTTCATTTTGAAGGATTGGGTGCGCCCCCTGGTGGTAAGTTAAAAGAAACAAGACAAAATGGAAATAGTATTAATCTTTTATTTATTTATTTATTTTAATGCATTAAGAGTTGTATAATACAAAGCCAATAATTCAATAAAATAAATGAATAATTGTGATGCAACTGCTACTAATTAATAACTGCTAATAGATTTTAGCAAGTTTGTCTTTTTCTGAAATTTTAATTCTCTTTTGCAGGTTGCTGTGTTTGTGGGAATGCTGTCATTTAGTATAGCTGTTGTTAATAAAGTGGAGATTGGACTTGATCAGAGATTGTCCATGCCTGACGTACGTATATACCTGTTCACTCCTTTCGCACATATTTACATTCTGAAGAACCTAAAAGGGGTCATTGGGATCATAAATCTTTACAATCTCACAGGACTCCTATGTGCTGAATTATTTTGGGAATTTGAGTGAGTACCTGCACACCGGGGCGCCAGTTTACTTTGTGGTGGAAGACGGACATGACTATAAAACATCAGAGGGTCAGAATGCGGTGTGTGGCGGAGTGGGCTGCAACAACAACTCTCTAGTGCAGCAAATTTATACCGCATCTCTCTTGAATAAGTAGTAAGTGGCAGTTCTTAAAACCTTTCCACTGACAAAAAGTTTACTTTCAGTAATATATATATATATTAGTGCTGTCAAACGATTAATCGTGATTAATCGCATCCAAAATAAAAGTTTCTTCTTTACATAATGTGTTTATGCTGTGTTTATTTATTATGTTTATATTAAAACGCTCATGTACAGTATATATTTTGAAAGTATTTATATGTAAATGCGTTTATATATTTATTTTCTTATGTTTGATATTATATCTAAATATATTTAATATATAAACATAACATATTTTCATTAAATATATACATGCATGTGTTTGTGTGTATGTGTATATATTATTATTTTTATTTTTATTTATTTTTTTATTTTTTTGTTATTTTAATAAACCAAGTTCTTTTTGTATTTTATTTCAGGCTAAAAAAAATTTTCTGGTTTTAGTTAAATATAATAACCATGCAATAATCAATAAGTGTTTAGCTTTATTTTCTCAGTCATGTAAGTGTCGGAAATTCCCAGAAAAGTTCCTGACTTTACCACCTGCTTTCAGTTTTTTTTTTTTTTTTTTAAATCAATATAGCCATATTTTGTATGTTGTAATACAATGTTTTATATGCTGTAATTTTAGTACTAAGATCAGAAATGTTCCATCGTCCTGGCTGGATGACTACTTTGATTGGGTGAAGCCGCAGTCCTCCTGCTGCAGATATTACAACAGCACCGGAGCGTTCTGCAATGCTTCAGGTAAACCATTATCCACCGAATCAACAGAGCCCTGACCTCCACTGCCCCACAGGACCTTTATCCAGGGTGCTGTTTGTTAGTTATTGAGTTTTCACTTCAGATACAACTGTACAGATCACACTGTTCTTGGGTCTTTAAACCTAAATATATTTAAATGAAAATGATGTGTCTTCATAAATGTGAACTTTCATATATGTTTTTATTTTTTATTATTTTATAATGCTTGTGATGTTTGTTTTTTTCCATCAGTGGTGAATGAGACATGTGTTCACTGCAGACAAATGTCCTCTAGTGGGAAACAGAGGCCTAATGGTACAGAATTCATGCACTTCCTCCCCATGTTTCTCTCAGACAACCCGAATGTCAAGTGTGGAAAAGGGTAAGTTTAAATCATTTCCATAAATCTCATGAATCCAGTACCTGTACACCATCCATTTAGTGATCTGTTTTGTGTCTGATTTGTATTTTACACAAGATTTCCAATCACTTGCCAAAATAGCAATCTCTAATTGACTAATTTAATGCAATTTTAAGGTTTCAGGGTACATAGGGTTTTACCAGTATGCCATAAACATGTTGGGTACAATGACTGTATAGTGTGTGTATATATATATATATATATCTATATCCACTTCAAGTTAATTCAGCTCACAAAAAGGTATAATAGCTCTAATATCTCCTTTTCTTTCCCATGCAGTGGTCATGCTGCATACAGCACTGCTGTGGATTTCATAGAAAACAACACTGACGTAGGTGCCACCTACTTCATGAGCTATCACACCATCTTGAAAACATCATCTGACTACATTGACGCCTTGAAGATGGCGCGAGAGCTTACAGACAACATCACGCAAGCCATCGGGCCACAGAACAAGACTTACAGTGTCTTCCCTTACAGGTAAACACACCTTGAACATGGGATGGTCTCTAAACCATCTTTATTGTAAAGCTTTTCACTAAAATAAAAAATCTTTGCTGCTGCTTTTTAAATATTTGAGTTAATGGTTAAAGTCACATGGAAAGTTCAAGAAGAATCCTCCTTAGTGACCTACTTCCATTAAGAGTGGTGAAATTGTGCAAATGTATCTAAACCTGAAACTTTCTGAATGCAAACAAGTGTGTCCCTGTGAGGGTCAGTTATGTAGGGCAGCCCTCTTTCTATTCCTCTGGGTGAGTGTTAACTGTGCCAAAAGTCTTGCAGGTCCTAGCAGCCTTCACATACCACAGTAAACCTATAAGGAATTTCAGTTTTTTATTACATTATTTTAACGAATACTGGGATTGTCATGTGAATGCAATTTCATAGTTAAATATAAATAAAGTTATTTAATAACATCACATTAATGGCACATGTACCAAAAAACAAAAAAATAACATTTGAAAATAAGTTATGGTTATCTTATTGTCGCATTTATGATAATTTTGGTAATAATAAACCTTTTAATGATAAATGCATGCTTGCATACATTCTAGTTTTGTCAGTTGTAATCAGTAATCCCTGACCTGTTTGTATTTTTTTTTTAATTTATTTATTTTTTTTCCCCATGGACAGTGTATTCTACGTCTTCTATGAACAATATCTCACGATCATCTATGACACTGCCTTTAACCTCGGCGTGTCATTGCTGGCCATCTTCTTGGTGTCTACGGTGCTTTTGGGCTTTGAGCTGTGGTCCGCAGTACTGGTGTCCTTCACGATTGCCATGATCCTGGTCAACATGTTCGGAGTCATGTGGCTGTGGGATATAAGCCTCAACGCGGTCTCATTGGTCAACCTTGTGATGGTGAGTTAAAGCAATAATATTTCATAGGATTGGTTTGTTGAACATTCATTACTGAAGCACTTTTTCAGCGCTCGCTAACATCATTTACCTGTTGTTTTCTTTGCAGTGTTGTGGTATATCGGTGGAGTTCTGCAGTCATATTGTGAGGGCTTTCTCTGTCAGTACCAGGGGCTCGAGGGTCGATCGGGCAGAGGAGGCGCTGGCACACATGGGCAGCTCTGTGAGTGATGTTTGCTGCTGCTGTATGAATGTGTAGTACACAGATATATTCTGGTTGAACATGAGGCTACATAATGTGAGTGCAATGAAGCACCTTCTTACCTGCTGCTCTGACTCCGCAGGTGTTCAGTGGCATCACCCTCACTAAATTCGGTGGGATCCTGATTCTCGCTCTGTCCAAATCCCAGATCTTCCAGATTTTCTACTTCCGCATGTATCTCTCTATAGTCCTGCTCGGAGCCGCTCATGGCCTCATCTTTCTGCCTGTATTACTCAGTTATGCAGGTAAATCACAATACATTAACATTCGCAATGTGCTGTCAAGAAGTTGTACACTTAAAATTGAGGATTTGAGGATGCGGCACCAAAAATACCCTTTGATTTCTATAATGCAGAAAGCACAGACAGAATCTCAAAAAGCAGTTATAAAAATGAAGTTAATAATATTGTGTGTATGTATTTTGTCATATTTTTGATGAATATTGGTAAAACCATTGTTGGGTACATTTATTTTATTTTTTATTAAAAACTATGGAAGAATGTTTTTAACAGTAAACATCACTTTGTTTAAATTAATTACATTTTTAATCTTTATTATCATTAAAACAGAAAAAAAATATTAAAAATGTTGTTATTGTAAAAATGTTTATTAAGTATTTAATTGTTAAAGTTGCCTTAATTTAATTAGTTTAAATTATTAAACTTTAATCAAACCGTTAACAAATGTATCAAAATATGAAAACAGAATTTAAAACAAAGCAACAAAGACATCTTTTAGGGCTCTAAAAACTTATCATTTTAATAAATTGTTTAAATTAATGTGACATGCTTTTTGATTACTAAAATTTAATTTAATTATTAAAACGTAATACAGTTAAAATGGGGGGAAGCATATTTGGGTAGGAAAATAAAATAGACTTGATAGAGCCTTAAACTTAAACCACGTAAAATCTTCTAAACCAAATATTTTGATTGTGAAAAAAAAAAAAGAAATGTTTTTTTTTTTTTTTTTTTAATGGCCTTTTCCTTTCTTTTTTTTCCAGGCCCATCTGTGAATAAAGCAAAAGTAATGGCTGCTCACAAGAGGGTTGTGGGTACGGAAAGAGAGCAGCTTATCTACTAACAGCTCTGTGATGCTGAGCGGCAGTGGACAGCTTCAGCTTTTCATTTCCATGTTACATGCTTAGTAACACACTTCAACAGACTTAACTCAGGACCTCCTTCGGGTAAACAGAAGGCCTTTTCCACAGCTTTCCCTTTTAACATCCACCAAAAAACCTTGACTCTGAAGAATAGGCTTGGAAGAACCTTTTAGTATTAAAATGATACAGTAAATAGAGTCTGTATGTGGAAAAGATGACAGTCATTTCCTTAAATGTGTGTAAACATCAATAACATGTTGTAACCACATGTAATGCAGCAGTCACTGTGGTAAACCAACCAACCAACCAAGACAACTTTTTTTCATATGAATGTGTGTAAGAAATGTATAACTAATCCTTTTTATTTATTTGTGTGTTTCTTTTCAATTTGTTAGTGTGTTTCATTTATTTACTTCACAAATAATGTCGACAATGAGCAACGATGGACAATCTCTTGATTTATTGTGATGCTATGACAAAACCGACATGTTACACAGACGGCTATCGACTTGCTGTTATAGGGCTACCTGAACTCTGTGGTTTTCAGGTAGCAAAACCACTTTAGTCTTAGCTAATTAACTAAGTTGGGGAAAATGGGTTGAAGTGGCACACGATAAACATTTATGTTTTTACAATGTTTACTTATGAAGTTGTTCTGTGCAGCAGTAATTAGCACTGACATGCTAATAAAGGGAGTGCTAGCATACATTTACAGACTTGAATCACTAACCTGAGGTTTAATTAACCAAAACATAAGTATACTTCAGCACTGCAGTTTGGTTTAAACTCACGTTCCTCAGGATTTGCCTGCTTATTTCCATTACTAACACAATGTAGCTTTAGAAAGGCTGCTAAAACAGGTTTTGTACCTCATAAACGTGGTGGGGGTAACACTATTGAATCAACATGTCTAAGGCAAACATGTGTTTGCATACAAATGGTTATTTTTTAAGTTTAAGTTTGCATTGATATGGACTGTCAGGGGTTGGCACTGGCAACATGGACATATTTGAAAATGTAATAGTTTTTTTTTTAAACGAGTTGGATTATGTCTGCCTCATGAATGTTCTAACAGTTTAAAGTTTGTGCTTTTTGGGTAACGGTCCTTGATTTGAAGAATTTTTGAAATAAAATACAGATACTAATTTGTATTAAATGGAGTTGATTATTTATTTGCACTTTTGTCCACTTCAGCATAGTGAGAGTTTTTCTTACTGAGTAACATGCTTGAAAAGAATATAAGTGCAAACTTTTTAAAAGTACTTTATTTGTAAAACTTTTTCTTTTCCAAAAACATAACACTGTGTAATAATACAATATAGCCAAAATGGATACCCCACCCAACAACAACACCCCCACCCCCCAAACCCACTCAGTTATTCATGAGGTTAATCACAATTCACCATCACAAGAACCTCAGCTGGAAAATAAGGGAACAGAAAACACAAACAGAGGAAGAACACAACCAAATGCCATGTTGCACCTTCGCAGCAAAGATACAGTCTCTTTAAAACATAAAACTGAGAAAGGGGCCCCAAATTTTGTCGAACATCTTTAATCTGCCTGCTCTAGAGAAACGTAGCTTTTCAAGCTTGAGGAGCGAAACCATTTCAGCTAACCATTTACATTTGCATGTTAGTTTACAATTAAATGATAAATGTAATTTCAATTTATGTTAAATACAACCGGTTGAACTTCAGAGTGATTTTTTGTCCACAAGTAAGTAGGAGTAGGACTTAAAAGGGTTAGTTCACCCAAAAATGAAACTTCTGTCATTAATTCCTCACCCTCATTTCATTCCAAACACTTAAGACCTTCGTTCAACTTCCGAACACAAATTAAAATATTTTTGATGAGATCAGAGAGCAGTCAGACCCTCCATAGACAGCAATATAAAATGTTAAATTGTAAAAACACTGATAAAACAGTCTATGTGACATCAGTGTATCAACTTCAGTTTTGCCGCGCTACGAGAATACTTTTTTTGTGCAAAGAAAGCAAAAATAAGATAATCTAGCCTAACTCTACCACGTCTTCCGCTATTTTATAGTGTATTACAAGGCAGCATTCGCACGCTTTAACGTATTCGGTAATCAGCCTTGTTTGCATCCAGGTGAAAGCATGTGCATGTGAGTAATCTGTGGCTGTTTGCGCCTAGAAGAAAGCGTACGCTTATGTTGTGATACGTCTTCCGCCATTTTAGAGAGTAAGTCACGAGAGAAGAATGGTAGCGTTAAATTATGTTGTTTTTGTTTTTATTCCGCGAAAAAAGTATTCTCCAAGCATCGCAAAACTTAAGTTGAGCCACTGATGTCACATGGGCTGTTTCACCAATGTATTTACTACGTTTCTGGACCTGGGATCATTTCAGTTGTATTGCTGTCTATGGAGGGTCATAGCTCTCTGATCTCATCAAAAATATCTTAATTTGTGTTTTCCGAAGATGAACAAAGGTCTTATGGGTTTGAAAGGACACGAGGGTGAGTAATTAATCACAGAATTTTCTTTTTTGGGTGAACTAACCCTTTAAAGGAATAGTCTGTCATCATTTGCTCACCCTCCAGTAGTTCCAAAGTAGGAAACAAATTCTGTGGAAGTCAATGGTGACCCAAAACAGCCTGGTTTCTTCATAATATCTTCCTTTGTGTTCAGCAGAACAAAGAAATTCATACAGGTTTGGAACTACTCGAGGGTGAGTAAAAAAAAAAAAAATCCTTTTTGGGTGAAATATTCCTTTAACTCTTTATGCACAATATCAATTTTCTTGTCTTTGGAATGTGGTTAAAGTGCAGATGTATAACAAAACAAAATATACAAACAGTTGCTAGTCTTCACTGACTTCTATAGTATGGTATTGTATAGTATTGGTTACATTCATCAGTATTTCAGTAAAAGAAAAAGAAATCACACCGGTTTGGAACAAATTGAGAGTGGTTGAACTGTGTTATACAGTTATATTCAGCATGATTTGTGCTTTATAAAAATACAATTTCTATTTTATAAACTTACAATTTCCTTGTGAGAAAAGCTGCGAACGTGCCTGAGAGCTTCCTGAATTAATCGCACTAGATCATGAACAATTTTAGACCTTTTTGCATACTGATTAATACGACCAATTCTAGAAACTGGCGTCGTTTTTTTAATTCTAGACATCGGACAGAAAGCACACGACATGACTACCAAAGTATTAACAGGAAAAAATTTAATAAACAAATAAAAACCGTACCTGAGAATATATCTCGGCATTATTTTCCAATCCAATCAATGGATTCCAATGCAGTACTCGTGAAAGTGCTATTTTTATTTTAACCGCGCGGTGGCGCCACCTACATTGTGCATGAGCTAAGAAAAAATTAATCAGTGCCTACACACATCCATAATGACCTACATCTCTCTGCTCTGTGAATACATTACAAAAGAACTCTTCTGCATATTATTATTAACATTTTATTTAGCTTTTTGTGACATGCCAACATCACCTCTGGTAAATCTGTCTTAACTCTTAAGATGATTTTTTTTTTTTGCGCACACAGTCAAGAGAATTAAAGGGCTATGGAAAACAGACTTATTTTAAGACTAAACATCGTACAGTATTAATATTAATATTAAGCTACGGCAGTGCCTGACCTGAGCTGACTGCCTCCTCAGAGTTGTTGTCACACTAGCTGCCAATTCATCATTTATTAATATGTTTCTATCTAGCCCCATGTGGTGGAGAGACAATGAAATATTGATTTAGGCTGGCAGTAAATACAGGGCTCTTGTTTTTTATGTAAGCATTTAGATTGTCCCTTCTGAGACCCTTACTAGCCAGCAGTAGTGGACAGGAAGTAAGGTGTTTTGCTCATGTTAACCTCTGTGCAAATGAAAGTAACATTTCTACAAGGCAACAAAATCAGTTCACATTACAAAAGTGCTGAGTTTTGTTCAAAAGGATGTAGGAGTCTTACTTCTGCCTCCTACTATCTGACCATGGCTTTTTTTTTTTGACCTTGCAGTTCCAAGCCAGCTCATCTGTTTTTTTTATTATTCATTCTTGCATGCTTTCCAAAAATGACTGGAATCATGCTATTATTAAGACTGCAACAAACAAACAGTTTCTTCTTCGTTTCTTGTCTTGTGTCACTCTGAACATTGTTATTGGTGTTGCTGGTTATAAAAGGAGAACGCACAGCCATAAACTTCATTTCTGCATAAGCTGGTTATATAAATGTTACACTTGTGCAGGCAATGTTCACCAATCACACTCATTGTCTTAAGAAACGCTATGCCCAAACTCGCAATATGGCATAATTTCAAATAAAATTTTACATTTTGACTGTGTTAGGCCTTTTAGGTTAAATTAAAGTCAAATTTTAAAACAAACAGATTAATTCTTTAAATAGCAATACTACTACTACTTCTACTGGTAATAATACAGTGTAAAAGCTGCAGATATCAAAATAAAAATAACCCTCCACTGCTGATCTTCCCTATATAGCATTTAAAAATAGCAGCATTATTACCCACAATTGTTAGGTTTAGACTATGCACTTTGCACTTGCTTTCATTTCTATTTTTAACCCGTAATTCAAAACCAAATTGCAAGCGTATTCTTGTACCTTTTTTTCTTCCAAATTAAATTGAGCAGTATTCGGCACCTGTAATGTGGGGCCCAAACACAGAACCATTAATAAATAAGTGTCTGGAATTCAGTGTCTTGTTTTTGCGTCACTGGCTCACAGTTACTGGGGTCATTTGACAGGAGAACAGGCCACGAGTGGAGAGAAAGGAACTGGATAGCCAATAAGATAGCCATCTCAAGTGCAGGAGGCAGGGATCAGATTCATGGGCCCATCTGCAGCGCTTTAACTGGGAAAGATTCAGGAATTTCAAACCAGGAAAGGGCTTTTATTGTGGGCTGAAGGGGGAATTAGTTGGTGAATGGGGAGCGCTAAGCTACATATACAGTGTCCACAGTCAGGCCAGCGTGTTTGTTTTTATCGCTGCATGAGACTGGTGTGACCGGGCCTTGTTTACCTTGGAACTGTGTCAGAATTCATTCTCTGCTTGAAACCCTTTCTCTCGATTGCATCAGAGCTATGGGAACAGCATTTCCAGAGCCCATCTGATGTTTTGGCTGTTGCTCTCAAGTTCTTATTACAAACTATTGGTGATTTGTTATTTACACATGTTTAACTAAGAGCTGTGTTTTACTTCAAATGTGACATATACACACACACACACACACACACACATATATATATATAGCCTTTTAGCATTTTCTCTGAATAGTATGGAAGTATGTAATAACTGAATGAAAATGAAATAGTTTCAAATGCTACACGTTTGGCTAATGTGTATTGTGTGTTTTTTATTTTATTTCTTAGTTTATGGGTAAAAGGAAAGCTGTCAGCAGGCATTTAGTTCTGATGAAATCAGCCCATAACACTGAACAATGGAGTGTTTGCTCACCTGATTTAATCTCTGCGATATGTGTAAACATCAGCTGGCCACTCATGATAAACAGATGTTACGTTCAAAAATTCTTATCTATTACTTTCTATTAAGGAGAAATTTGGTGATAACACTTTTATTCTTATGAAAACAAGAGGGGAGCTGTGTATTTGTGTTTTGCACGTTTTCTTGCCAGAGACATTTACAAGAATGTGTTCTTCATATCAGTGGCAATTACCAGAACGTGCTGTCAAGAATATAAGTCAAGTGTGAAGGGTGTGCCTCAAGAACCAGACAGAACATCAAGACCATGCAATGTTGCTTTAAAGTGCAGATAATAGTGAGGGAAGAAAGAGCAATGTTAGTCAGGAGAGCTGGAAATATGAGGTTGATAAGATTGGTGTATGATTGGTGTCTAAAACGTTTTTGGTGAAAAGTAAAGTGGCCTAGATGTATTTATATGTATTTCAATTGTCTGTGGAAGGTGTCCAAGTCATATCCCTTAGTCCAAGGGCTATAATAGGCTGTCCTACCTGCCTGTCAAGGCATGTATTTGCACACTTCTGTGTACCCTGTTTTCGCAGATATGATACATCAACGTGTTCCATTTAGCTCCTGCGGGCCAAGTGAGAATGGAAGGCATTATTATTGTAATATTATGCAGAATGGTGAGATCTTATGCTTTCAATGATAAGCTTGCTATTACTAGCCTACCAGCTAGTGGTTGAAACAGGAACTATTTATCAAATATTGGAATACGCTGTTTCTGCCACGTTCCTCCTCGATGATCATGATGGTTTCCAGATGCAAGTGAAACTGACAACTGAAACTTACGTCGGTACTTTAAACAACACTAGACCAGCGCCTGTTAGATATGGATGCTGAGACTTTTTTAATTTGCAACCCAGTTCATTTGCTGGCTTCAGTGCTCTCTGAAGGTGAGACCCTTCAGCAAGGCCTGCTCCCCGGGCGCTGCAGCATTGGTTGCCCATTGCTTCGGGTGCATGTTCACAGGGTGTGTGAGTGTGTATTTGTTTGTGTGCACTTGGATAGGTTAAATGCAGAGCACAAATTCCAAGTATGGGACACCATACTTGGCCACACGTCACTTCCTTTCCTTTCCTTTTCCTTTTCTAAGTATCTACATCCTCTCCAGGACATTCTCTTTCATTGTCTCCTGTTGGTGGAATTAACTACTTAACTCCAAAAACTATGCCTTCACTTTTTCTGTTCTCTAATTATCCCTATGTCTAGCTTTAACCATTTTGAATGATGATTGAAACCTTGTATAATGGGCACTTCTTGTGTTTATTCCCATCTTATGGTGAAAACATATAAAACATCTTCCAAATTAATAAATGTAAATGCAGTAGAAACTTCCATGCAAGTGTATTGTGGTAGGTTAGAGCTAAACTCTGCAGGACTAAACTCTATCCCTCCAGGAGCAAGATTGGACACCCTTTACCTAGACAGATGATGTAGCTCAACTTTACAAAACATGCTGTTTGCTCATTTAGACCTCTGCATAATAATATACAAGTATAAGCCAGAAGTACACTTTGCGCCATGTCACTGACAATGTGTCTGACATCATTTTTGGCATGTCCACACAGATCAATTAATATAGCCAGGTAAACTTGAAGAGTCCACTGTAGTGTGCATGCATCTTCTACTACAGAATATTGCTGAGCAAGTTAAATTTTCAACAGGTATTTAGTTACCTGACACTATAGCTCAGACTTTTGAAGGTAACTGTATCTTTCCATCGAATACCAGGGTTTGTTACTGCAACACTTACATAACAACATATGTAACAAGACCACACACTTGCAATGACCGGGCCTTAGTGACTGCTGTCGCACACTTGTATTGAGTGTTTTTGATTTTAGTTTGAGTGTGAAATATATTACTGGTGAGTCATCTATGTTCTGTTAGCGTCTGGGAGTTCATAGATGAACTGGATGTCATGTGGACAGATGGGAGAGGGTGGCGAGTTGATTCAGAATAACCATGAGTATTTATCAGCTTGGGTGTACTGTTTGATGGAGGATTGAACATACCATAGATATTGCCATTGGCATTGTTTTGAAGTTGATTCTGGCAGTCAATGCAGTTGAGGTATAACATTTGCAGTGGTCAAACACAAACTGTTTTGAGACATTGAGGGAATGTGGCAGATACACATGAAGAGGGAATAGAGCTTGTGCAGGAGGTCAGCTGACTCAATCTTCTACATTATGGAGCATGAATTAGCAGAAACCAACAGTTTCTTTCCACTGAGCATTAAGTGGTATTTAGAAAGAGTTCAAGGTGGATGTTGTTATCTGCAGATATATATATATGTATATAAACTGAGGCAAAACAGTAGACTATTCTTGTGACGTCAGAAGTAGAGATCAAAATTAAGGTTTGACATCAAAATTAGTAAGAAGGAGCTAGAGGAGCTGGAGTTTAGGAGATCGTGGTAGTATTTTTTTTACATACTGTATCAAAATAAACAGTAAGATAATGTACTATAGCCCATTGTTCTCTTTAAGTTTAGGGGAGAGAGCAGCTGAAGGAGAAGATGTAAGTGAGTGTCTATATGAATGTTAAAATAACCAAGATGGGTGTTGGGCAAACTTCTCTAAAATTTGTTTCAACATTTGGTCAGAAACGAAGAATGGAGTTACACAGCATTTCCTGTTAAACAGAAATCAATCATCGTTTTTCATGATTAAAGACCTATTTTTTAAATTTTCCCTTTTATTAAGCCAGCTTGTAATGATAAATTAGATAATTTCTTTAAATGACCTTGTTGTGATTACAGACAAAGAATTAAATTAGGTATAGATCATAAAGGTCTAACTGAGCAAGAAGGTTATATCAATATATTAATTATTTTGATGCATCATTCATAACTTACATAAAACCAAATATCCAATGATGACACATTTTCAAAATGTAGCTTTTTATTGAACAAGCAAAGCAGCATATTTACACAACTGTATCTGCATTGTACAAATGTTTCATCTGTTTAGGGCATCCAAGTCACTTGCTAACAAATCCTAAAGTGCATTTCACAAGGCCAAATCTTCTTATTTTATAACTCTTCACATTCTAGGCATTATTCATTTTAGAGTTAAATTGTTAAATGCAAGTTTGCCATTACTCTTCTAAAAGTGTTTAACTCCTTCTGCTATTAGATACTTCTCAACTGAATTTATTTTGCAACAATCTCTAACTGTTGTTTATAACTGATTTATGGAACTGAGTAGTGCATAGTGAACGTTATACACTTTACATATTTAAAAACGGGATTATGAATGTAGTAACACAGTCGGTGCGCTGTGAGATAAAATTCAGCTTACACACATTTCTGTACCACCAACGGTGATAGAAAACATCTGGTTCAGAGGAAACGGATTTAAAACAATCATCAAACCAAAACATATTTTCAAAAAGAAGCGTTTACAAGGCAAACGCAAGTTTAACACTGCTTTGGTGTACATGCATTAGTCAACACCGTAGCATACAGTCATACAGATTTTACTCCCGCCACTGTCGAGCCTAGTTAGGCAAAATAGCGTTGATTATCAGCGGTATGACCCGATGTTGCTTCATACAGTGTAGCACTACAAATGTGCTCAGAATCCACTCTAACATAGAGCACAACCACAATAACCATGAGTGCAGCAAGCCACACCACTAAACTGTCAAAGTCAACACACAAGGGTAAAAAAAAGAAAAAAAAACGACAGGGGTACGTAAATGTACCCCTTAAGAACTGTATAACAAGTCCCACCACAGATGCCACTGTTAATGTCCACAACATATTTTTGCTTGGTGGTTACACTAACAGAGGACTGCTGGCTGAAATGAATTTAAATGAGAAATGAGATGAAAACCCCTCCACCTACAGCTTCTGCAGATACTGTAAAGGTCTGCCATTCACAAGACCTGAAAAGTGCACTTGTCGTACATAAGGAACAGTCACATACTCGTCAGAGTTCAGGATCAGTCGACTATTTTTTAAGGCTTTCAACCGAGTGATCGAGTGCAGCGAAATTAGTCAGATTTGGCAGAAGTCTCAAACTTTGGGATTAAGGAAATATGACGAAGAGTGGAAAAATACAGGAATACTGTAAGTTCTATAAAGAACGCAAAATCAAACAGTCCATACTTGGCCAGCTTTTGTGAAAAGTCAAACAGAATAAAAGTTCTGTCATGATTTGCTCATCCTCGACTCGTTTTACTCATGTTTCCATCCATACACTGCTCTCTTTTTTCATGGAACGCAGAAGAAGTTTTCAGTAAACAATGATGAACAAATGAAAATTCTGTCATCATATACTCGTTCCAAACCTGGATGACTTTCCTTCCTCTTTGGAAAATAATTAGATATTTTTTTTGAAAAATGTGTTTTTTTACTCCTATTTCTTGGTCCACTTTCATTATAGACAAAACTGTATAACGTTCTGCACGTTTGGAATGATTTAAATTTCTTGCGTGAACCACTGCTCAGAAATGATTGATGAAATGTATTTGCACAAAAAGTCATTATATGGCTTCAGAAGAATTTTATGGTGAAAAAAGAACAAGATTCTTCAAAAGTTCAACTTTTGTGTTTCACAAAAAACATAACGGCATACAAATTGAGAATAATGAGGTTGAGCAAATGATGACAGAAATTTTGCTATTCCTTTTAACACTTACGAACCTTTAAGTAGGAAACAATTGAACGCTTTAAAATGTCCTCAGTAAACTGAGAAATCAACAGTCTAGGAAAAGGTACTCCCTTTAGAAACTAGCTTCTTGGAGTGGAAACAAACGTTCAATATAGAGTTGTCACTTTGGCTGAAAAGAGAACAGTGGAATAGTGTCTTTATTCCAACATCTGGAGATGATAGTGGACGTTGGCGATGTGCATAGGGGGTTTCTGGGATGAGAAGATCAGGAGAGAAGAGGACTCTCCCCTGATGGGGCTGTCGCTAGGAGTTTTGCAGAAGCCGTCTATAATGGGGCATGACTTCATGCTCTGGAAGATGCAGGTTGAACTCTAGAGCCACGAGAACGGGGAACTCAAAGGCTATCAGCTCTCGACGGTTCACCCTAAACCTCTCCTCCAGTTTCTAAAGAGAAAGAGATTAAGAGTTATATAACAGCAATTAAAGACCATCATTACACAACACAGAAACGTAGAGTACAGAGTAATGAAGAGTTAAAGACTGCTCATTTTGTCTATTTTTGATCCCAGATGTGCCATTAAAGCCACGTTTGTTATTCAGAGAGAAAACATCAGTCTTAAGGACTGTTGAGTAAATAACATCTGTTTAGTAGCTGCGGTCACAAACCCTCCATTTGGGACTTCAGGTGAAGAGCTGAAAGAGCCAGTGTGCAAAGATAAACTCACATCAATCAGAAGCTTGACTTCATGTTTCTTTAAGTCTCCTCCGATCTTGGCTGCGAGGAGGACGCAGGCCCCCGCGCAGAGTTTGCGGTTCTGTTTGTTGAGTTTACCCTGGAGCACCAGCTTCTCAAAGTAAACGAAGGCCATGGCCACCGTGGACTCCTCATAGCCGCACTCCTCCTGAGCTAGTTTACGGATCTCTCTCTTCAGGCTAGAACATAATACAAAAGGCCACGTACATCAGTACTCCAGTTACTCAGATGATACTGTAAATATTTATGAAAGGCTTGTCACAACTTCTTGTACAAAATGTACAAAACAAATTTGCTGAAACCCTTGGTATCATAAACCAGCTCATAAGAAATCAAGAGCTGGTTTATAAAACCACAATCTGCTTTGTTTAGCTGGCAAACCTTTCTGGTATTTACACTAGCAGCACGTGAATAATTTGGCCATTGGTTTGGTTTGATTCCAAATTACAACCAATCTCACCTCTGCAAAGACCTGTGTTCAAGATTAAATCCTGACTGAATAGCTGAATTATTTCATTTCTTCACTGCTTTCCAAGGATTGGCAATCAATGTGATTTCGGAAAACAACATTTGGTTGTTTCAGACTATGTAGAAAATATGTAGTATTTATGTGATCTGCAAGATTATTTTGAATTATTTTGAACCTGAAATACATTTTGAGTGTTATGTTTTATTCTACTCCAAAACACTGCTGAGATATTTATTTAATTTATTTATGTGACAGGTTTATTCAAACATTCAAGAAATAAACATTTCATTTATGACTTTAAATATTTTTATTATTTACTTCACACCACATTAAAAAAGCACCATAACAACATTCATTGTTTGAATTTATATTCAAATATATAATATAATATTGTACCATAAAAAAGAAAGAAAGAAATAAGTATAATATAATATACACTGCCCTCCAAAAGTTTGGGAACACCCTAGAAAAGTGAAGGTTTTGGACAATATTGGCATGAATCCTTTTCAATGTGTGATAATTTTGCACTGATAAGGGACAACACAAACTACGAAAACATATTTTTATTACATAAACACTTTATACATAGAAAATACTATGTAGAACTGTGGCAATGTCTCCAAGATGCTTCAAAAAAACCTAACTGCAAAGCTACAGTACTGTTCAAAGTTTAGACATTCGTGTAAAAATGCTGTAAAATGAGGATGCTTTCAAAAATAATGCCATAAATAGATTTAATTTAGCAATTAATTTCTATTAACTAAATCAAATAAATATTTGGTATTACAGCTTTTGGTAAAACAGCTTCTGTTCTGAGGTACACTTGCC
>JAUMHE010000043.1:2144835-2180842 GCA_032359235.1 Enteromius mattozi
TGAAAATGACAGGCCTCTCTCATCTTTTTAAGTGGGAGAACTTGCACAATTGGTGGCTGACTAAATACTTTTTTGCCTCACTGCATATATATATATATATATATGCCTTTAAATACTAAGTATGTAGACTGCTTTACCAACATGAAGCAATCATAAGAAGAACTGGATACCAACTTTCTTACCTTCTGATCTTGCTCAGTGTTAGACGAATGTGAGGAAACTTCTCCTTGAAGGTCTCATTCATGTCCTTCTTGAGATCAGAGGGTTTGACATACTCGATGACTGTGGTCTGGAAAAAAGTTATGAATATTCATTGAGACTGGCTGTCAAACACACATACTGTATGAATACAGACATATCACAAGGGTTTTCCACAGGGTCACAGAAACATTTGCCCAATTTCAAAGCATGGGGCCTGGATTTGTTCTGGAAACTGTTTGCGGACTCAGAACCAGTGTGTTTCTTGGCCATGCTCAATCGAGCTCCTAGAGTTACACTTCAATTCTTGCGATAATCATATCTTCCAAATTTTCAAACACAGTCATGCAATAGAAATAATGAATGTTAGACTCCAGACAGTTCTTTTATCCCAAAATAATGTGTGTGGAAACTACAAGTCGATTTCTTTATACAGTCCGGTAACTTTCCTTCATAGAACACAATAGCGATTGTTACAAGCATTAAATAACCAACAGAAGGAAGGGGAAGGCTGTCTCCTGAACCGTCTGAGTTTTTGAGTTCAAGTACGTGTCTACTACACAATGCAAAAACAAAAACAGAGCCGAATAGGAAATGAACATAGTTTTCTGTTACGTAAGCATGATAAATTCACTTTCAGACGCTAGCTGCTATTTGAAAAAAGTAATTACAGTTGCAAACAACAGAAACAGAGGATACAAAATAAAAAAAAAAAATAATGAAGACAAACAAAGGCATAGTGTTTCTTCAAGTGTTTGGAAGTAAGACAAGTATTTTTCAAGGTCACCAGTCTGGTATTTCTGCTACATAAAGTTCATTACTAATTAACTGACAACTAGGGACTCAAGTTCACACTGTAAATGTGTCTGTAACAGTAAATAATAAAAGTCACATCACTGAGTGACACATGTAATATGAACTGACTTTTATTTTTATTTATTTTTTTTTAAAGTATCTCAATAGTCTCCTGCTTCTCAGATTTTTCTCTCTTGAGAAAATGACCTGGGTCATCTCATGTGTGTTTCTAGTTTCAGATAAGGTCTAATCGGTCTCAAACTGTGCTCAGATCTGTTAAGATAGCAAATGTTGCGATTAAAAGTCAGCCAGCCACACTTTATTTTAGGGTCTCTTAACTAGTTGCTTCTTAGCATGCATATTACTAGAATATTAGCCATTTATAAGTAGTAATTAAGCACATATTAATGCCTTATTCAACATGACCTTATACTACATCCCTAATCCTACCCAATCACTCAAGATAACAACTACCTTACTAACTATTAATAAGCAGCAAATTAACAATTTATTGAGGGAAAAGTCATAGTTAATAGTGAATAAGTGTTCCCTATTCTAAAGTGTTACAGTTATGTAATCCATATTTATTTAATATTTCGGTAACACTTTACAATAAAGGTTCATTATTTAACATTAACATGAACTAAGAATACACAATACTTCTACAGCATTTAAAAGCTTAATTATGCACTGTGAACTAACATGAATTAACAAAGACTGTGTTTTTATGAACTAACATTAACAAAGATTTGTAATAAATATATTGTTTATTGTCTGTTCATGTTAGTTAACACACTGACTAATGTTAACAAATGACACCTTTTTGTAAAGCGTTACCACTATTTTATATTTTAGGGCTTTCACATGTTTACGGTATGTAAAGTACCAAGTAAATAAATGCATTTTAACACACTCCCTACAACATTTAATAATAAATAAAAAGTTTCCGTTCATGTTTATATATTACTTTCATAGTAATAAGAAGGACATAAAAAATAGAAAATGCTTTAAAAGATATGCTATTAACTTAATGTCAAAGAAATATTTTAATTCACTTTGGCTTTTGTATAAATAATGTAACATTTATTTTATTAAAAAGCATAAATAAATCTACATACATGAAATTCAGCTCTATTTAAATTTTTAGGAAAGAGTTCTGATGGTCCTTGGAAACAAAACTTCTGAATACTCTTGTCCTAAGCTACGAAAGAGCAATTTCCAAATAATTATACACAGTTGATACAAATCACTTGTGAATCAGTCTTGCTACGTGATAACTCACCATGTATGAAGGAAAGATCAGCACTCTTTTGTGCTTTCCACACGGCCATTGCGGGTCATCCAGAAGATTGGGGTCGTACTCCCTGAAATCTCCCAGTTCATTCCCTATGAGAAAAGAGAGGGCAAATAAACAGATTTTTACAGAAGTGCTGAGATCACATAATACTCAAAACAAATGAAAAGAATTTATTTGCAAAAACAGATAACCCAGTTTTTTTTTATTTTTAAAAATCATGTTTTATTGTGTTAGTTGGCTAGTATTTTATTTACATTTTTTAGTATTTGCAGTTTGAGTGAGATTAATTGGAACGCACAATGAAAAACATGATTTTTGAACATTTTTAAAAACTGAGTGATCTGTTTTTGCAAACAAACTCTTCAAATATATGACTTAATAAATATCATTCTACACTTAGAGAAGCAACTGTATGGTAAGCATTTTATATCAAGAAGTTTATGACCTTGCTCAAGGGTGCTTAATAAATAACACATTATTAAACAAAGGTCTTACCAAAATGCTCATTAAAACCAAACAAGCGGCCCCTTGTTGGGACGTATTAGGGAGATTGAGGCAAAATGAAAGAGCCATGACAAGTTGTTGGCACACGCACCGGTATCAAGGCTACTCTGGTTACTGTTGGCACGTGCCAGGCTGAGGCTGCGGTGGCTGGCATTGCGAGACTGAGAGAAAGACGACGTGGAATCGATGGTGTTTCGACGACCCAGGACATTGGTTGGATACAGGAACTGTGTGTACGACACTGTCTGTGTAGACATTTACAGAAACTGTAGTCAAATACTCACCAAGCTTTTCTGGGAAATATTTTATTAGTCACAAAAGTGGCCATAAAATGCATTTACAATCAGAAAGGAAGGTGAAAACAGACATTGTGCAGATTTTGCTATAAAAAATTTCTGTAATTGTTTGTACACTCACCTTGCCATCTGCACCCAATTCAACACCCTCCAGGCCGATCACCATCTCCTTGGCACTCATGCCACCCGAGGGGTGTCGCTGGCGTCCGCTTTCTGCCTTCACATCCCTGCTGGGGCAAGAGAACATCTCAGAGTCCCTTCATAGACAGCAGTACTGGCAAACATACTTAACCTGCTGCTACACCATTTGCCACCATAACCTGCTGCTCTCACTGCTTGGCTATATTATTTTTTATTCAGCTTAAGCACTAACATTTTAGATGAGGAAGAGGGAAAAAACATTATGTTATTAAACCAAACACCGTACAATCCAAATTCATATGCCAAACATTGTTCTTATAATCATTTTCTACACTTACACAATGAACTCTAATGTAATAAATGTTATTTTAAAACATTATTTACTGAATGAAATATATGTATAAATAATGTATCATACAATTACAGTGTGGTTACAACATCAAACAAATGAAGTAAAAAATGAATTGCAATATTAATATCTCATGCCCCAATGTGAATGGATGGATGGCACATATAGGGTCCAGGAATAATACAAATAAATCAGTCAGCCTTACATGACAAGAACTTGCATGAAAATGTAAGACATTCTTTGCATCTCAGCTGTATTCAATTTCAACCATTATGACAGGCTTTATTAATATTACAAGAGTTATTATCGTAACATAAATGATAAATGTTGCCTTGCCAAATAATTTAAGCTCAAGTCTTAAATAAATAAAAAAACCTTCCAAACTTCCAAAACTAATTCCAATATTCCATGAAGCAGAAATACAAACAATATTATCTAGATCATCTGTAAATAATGTTGACATTTTGTTGACATCATAAAAAATAAAGTAAAATACCAAATAATCAGTTATAGTGGCCACTTTAATTTGGCTGCTTGTAAACCAAATCAATTTGTTAAGATCGAAAAGACAACAACATAACTAACTTATTCATGTGCAGACTTAGAAGCGGATTCTCATTAGTAGACAACAGACGGAACTTAGCTTTAGAACAGAGTATTTGTGAGTTATGTTTAGTGATCTATCAATAATCTCAGATCCCATGAGGATAGACAGCAGTTATAGGTAATGTGCACAGGAGTCCTTCAAACAGCTTGGTGAATGGAAAAGCATTAGGCAAGAACTAATAGGAACAGGTGCCCTTGAGAGTTTGCATATAAATATTTAAAAAACAAAACCAGATTTTCAGGAGGAGTCCAAGGAAACTCCTAGATCCACTTCGTACAAATCCCACAGCTAATTATCAGTTCTCCTGACTCGTTTCTTCAGTTTGCTGACATAATCCTTGTGAGTGTTTTAGTTTGTTAGCACTCAAGCAATCAGGAACACATGAGCGTCTAACACTCTTTGGCCACTGGTGGCGCTGATGCAAGCAGAACATGTCCATAAACTTGGCACTCTATCCTGGACAACCCCTCTTAGATTGCTCTGTCAATACTGTGCACTTTACAGCCAATCAGCCAAGCCAAAACATCAATGGAATAAATCAAGCTGAATTCTGCCATGACCCATTCATCGTACTGAATGCATAAATAAGCAGATTAAGTTATATAATACTACATACAAAGGGGTCCAAATCTCAGAGTTCACAAAACAAGACGCATTCAGCATTTCAAGGTCAAATTGAATCAATCACTTAAGCAAATTAGCTAACATTATTAAAAAAAATGTCCAAATCAGTTTTCACCATGCATAAAAAGTTAGATTAACCAAAAAAAATCCTTTTTAACCATTATGTTCTTTCTTGAATGTACTTAAAAATTACACCAATGATGCATTTTCACTTGTGGTCAGAGACTTTTGGTCTGTATTTATCCATATACCATACATTTATAATACAGAGAGGCTTTTATCTCTACAAGGCTTTTATCAGCTTTCCATAGTACCTCAATAAATGCAAGTGTAGCCATAAAAAGGATGTTTAAACGGATTTAAAATTGCCCTTTGTCCAACTAATATACACTTTCACAATCTGTATCACAAATTATTTACATGTTGTTTCTGTTAAACCATTAATATCAACTCTTTTTTTAGTAGTGAATAGAATGAAGAAAAGAAACGGTGCAAGATCTAGCCATTCAGTGGTAAGTCATTATTAATAAAGTATGTAAATACAGACACAGCAGGACTCAAGGTCTACACCATCCTCCACAAAGCCTAATTTCAGACAGTAATAAATCCAATCACTGAGATTCCCTCAAGTTTCTATCGCTAAAAACAAACCAGCAACCCAGCAAAGAGTCTCCAATCTTATGTTCAAAGCAAGCTGAACTGTTTAAATGTATTTTTTTTTAAAGAGGCCTCAAGTCTAAAAAGCAAAAACTATGTTGAAAGCTGAAGCGAGTAATTTCTATTAGCATCACTAAGTGGAAAGTCAAAAATAACTGTTTTCTAACAAGTTTTAGCCTTAAAATTATACCATTGGTTGAGCTGTAGGTTTTCAAGATACTTAAACAAGTGTTTGAAAGAACTATCACAGAGCTCTTACTCTTACTTACTTACAGTTGTCTTTGCATATTAAAAAAAAAAAAAATAAGTAGATGAAATCATTTTAATGGATTATGAATAAAATACAAGCTTCAGCTTTAAATGATGGGAAAGCAGGCAAGCCAAGGCGTAGGTAAGAAAAACGTCCCACTACAAGTTAGACAAAAAATAGCCGTATAGCTGCAGATCCAGTAATTAAAAAAGCCTGTTCTAGAGAAAAAGAAAAAAAAAAGCGGTGAAGTTAAGGGTGAGGTCTATGTAAAGCATGCCCAAGCTTGTTGGTCAGTCTCTCTGAATTAAAATGACACACGTACTACCAAAAATCAGGAGAGCTATGCATGATACAAAACTTATAACAAACGATCTGTGCATACAGTCTGAAAACAACTGAATACATGAGAACACTATATGAAAAAATCCTAATAATAGATTAAAAAAAAAACTTTCAAGTTTATGTAAAATATGATTTTTTTTTTTTAGGATAACTTCGAAGGAGGATACAGAATGTTTATTTTTGGACCCACTGATAATGGCCAGGAAAAAAAAATGGTAGGACTCGAAAGTGAAGGGATATAAAGGATGATAATGAAAAGAAGATTTGCATGCTGAAGAATACATACCCTGTTTGGCTACAATCTCGATAGGGCAGGACAGAAAAAACACTATAGAAGGATCTTCTGCCACTGATAAGGACTATCCTATAAAGACAAAATGATACATGAACTAATTGAAGTGAACTCTGTCAATATAGAGGTCAGGACCACAGGCAAAGATGAAGAGATACACAGTAAATAACTGGTATGAAATAGTATGTCATATATAATGTAGGAATGTATCTGAATGAATATGCAGCAAAGATCAGAAGAAAACAAAAAGAAAGCCAAATTGCTTGTAAAAATAATTTTTGAAGTAAATTAAAAGCTGATTGAGACCACTGAGAACTGAACGTGTTTACAAACAAAGGATTTAAGAATGTAATATTCTGACAAGGCTTTTCAAGTTCTTATATTTCCTTCCGAAGTTCATCAACTGCTACTAACTGATCTAAAGCACAAAATAAAAATATGCTGGATCAAAGTACAGCCAGAGAGAAAAAAAAAAAGCTCTCTGACACATCAAACACTGCAGTTAGCTTTACAAAACAAAAGTCAGCGACTTCATTGGAAGGCTGCAAATGTGTTTATTTTATGGATTTTCTCGAACACCTAAAGGAAAAAACGAAGCTAGTCAACCTACTGTTTTCCAACACACCCAATCAAAATCGCATTCAGTTAAAAGAGTGCATCTGGATAACACTCTATAACCATTTATTAAAAAAAATAATAATAATAACACGCCCCAAATATTTGAGTTTAAGAGAGTGAATGCTTATACTATCACCTTAAAATGACCAGAGAGTTTGTTAGAGATAAAAATATCTCTCTCACACACACACACACACACACACACTCACACACTGATTAACATCTGCATGAGAGTAATGAAAAACTTCTACAACTTCAAGTGGTCTTGTTTATGAAAAGAAAAAAAGAAAATGTATTATATTCAAATGGCATGACCTTATAAAATAGTAAGAAATATGATGGATGCAATGTGCATGATTATCCAGGGACAAATTCATCAAAAAGGGAAATATTCTAGCAAATTTCATATAGAAAACAAACAAACAAAACAAAACTGACAACCAGGAAAAATCTATTAATAAATTCAGGGGGAGTCTTCTGCTGAAAGACTTGATGTGTGGGTGCTGTTTTCTGTGAGATGTGTGTGTGTGGGCTGCTGGGTAGCTGTGAGCATACCTTCCATTGCGCATGTCATGCTGTCTCATGTTTTTGATGAAATGGACCTTCTTGAAACTCTTTGGTCGGGGTGAACCAGATAAAGTTCGGCATCTCGATGAAAACAAAGAAGCATCAATACTTTTCATTAGAAAAATAAATACTGATATCCTTCAAAAAATACAGAGCAAATTTCAGCTAATCTGCTTAATATAAACATAATTTTTTCGTGATCAACTTTTTATTGTCTTTAGATGAACAAAACAACATCCATTCAAACAAACAAACAGGGAAAAGGACACCAGACGTTATATTAAAAAAAAACACAATCTGAAAAGAGAAAAAAACTTTAAATGGTTATTCCTTTATGTAGTCCAAAATGTTGGAAGAGTAAAATTGCCATGCATTAATGGTACTAGGTTCAGCCTTGTTACTTTGTGCTGTAGTACATTCACAAGTCACTATTTTAAGGAGATTATAAATCCAAAATGTTTTGCACACAAGATACTATTCTTAACATTAACATTATGATTTTCTGTAAAGCTGCTCTCAAATAATGTGTATTGTGAAAAGTTCTATATAAATCAGTTTTTTACTTGACTTCTGACCTCACGTGTTTTTCTTACACAGTTTTTTTACTCTTAACAATTTATTTATTTACAAGCTTTATCCTAGTGTGACTAACTTGAAGCACTGTTACTAAATCAGAATAAGTCTGAAGATACCAGTCTTGTTAAAGAGTAAATAAAGCAATTGTGTTAAACATAAACTATGCAGACAATCATTCTGAACAGCACTAAAATTACTTTTAATATATCACTTTTAAAGTAAAAAGATTTACATAATGTTAACTGAAAGAACAATTAGGTTACCCAAGCAATAATTTATCACAATCTGTCAGAATCACACATGTATACCAAGTAACGCCCTTTAAAGCGAAAATCAATTGCAAGATTAAAAAAAATTTGAAAATTTGAAAATTAATTACTGCTGGTAATACCTGCGTAGAGGGGCATTCTCCTCAATATCCTCCAGAGTCTCCAGTGAGGAACGCTGGGATATTAGTCTCCGCCTGCAAATTAACAACAATAGGGTAAGACTTTCTAGTGCTCCATTTCATAAAATTACAGTAGTAAGTTCATATTTTGATATATCTCTTAAACAAAATAAAGATGTGTAAATTAGCTTATTTTAATGGGAATGGGAAAAGGGAATGTTGCAAGCAAGACTCGAACCTGAATGTCAGTGTGAATGTCAATCTTACATGTGCCATGACCAACTCACTTACTCAACAATTAATCATTTCACTAGTTTTTACCACACAATAGGCTTATGCACAAAAATAGCAACTACAGAATTTCACACACCACCTACTAAGTCAAACATATAACCAACTTATGATGATTTAGCACGTTGCCAAACAAAGCTTGATTGAGTGCACAACACTGTGGGCTCTAGAGCATTGCTTCAAATTCAGGTTAAAGTTTCCCATCAATACCAAACCTGTGGCAGCACAAGTGTTCGACTCTGTTTTTCTTGATGTACTATGAGATCACACACACACAGAATGTTCCAGAAACAAGCCCCTGTAAGAGGATAAGTCATGGCTCCAGCAGAGATTTCGGTTACACTTTCACATAACACATTCCTTCTAACAAGCTGAGGTAATAACGAACATCTATTAGTCTGCTGATAAGGTACAACACACCAGGGAGATTGAGAAAAAGCCTCATAAGCAACACTTGTTTCTATTTCAAGACATTATCATAAGCAGTTTGTCCTCAAAGCTCACACACTCTGAGATTTTCAAAAGCAGAGAGCAGTACTGAAAAGCAGGTCAAGCATGGCCTTGTTGCAAAAACCTGTATCTGTGGAAACGTGGGCTGAAGAATGCTTGTGTTCCTGCCAAATAAGCTCTGAAACCAGACCAATAACAGACACCTGATAAGAGTGTGACCACTGCAAAAGTACACTGTATGTACTGTTCATTCAAGCTCATTCCTCTTTCCATTCAAGTCCAGTCATCTTTATTTTTATAGTGCTTTCTATAATACAGATTGTTTCACAATAATTAAAAGTTAAATAATGATTCAGTGATTCAAACAGAATTCAATCCTGCTGTAAAGTAAGTTACAACAGTAAGCTGTCATTATTCGTCTGAAATCAGGTTATTGTTGGTTCACTCTGGTTCAATAACTCTGTAAAATTCCTCAATTGTGGAATGAGCTTAATTCACCAGAAGCTCTGGAGAGTCACCAACCAGCTAAATTCTGTTAGGCTTGTCGCAATAATCAATATATCGACATGTACATGACCTCAATAATTTTTGGTGATGCAATATATTGCCCATTATGTTTACATAAAAAAAATCATTATAAAAAAACACAACAACAAAAAACTGTTTTTGGCATTCCACTTGTGCCTATGTCCGTTGCTTCTTGTAAATAATGTGGTGTAGTCATGAGATGCTAGTTCAAATTTTTTATTTTTTAAACCTGCAGATATGGCCTTGTTTAGTGATCTGTGCCTTTGTGCATACAGAGATCTGACTGCTAAATATCAGCAATAGCGTGCACCCTTACTTTTCAGAGAAAAAAAGGGAAAAATCTATAGATAGAAAAATCTCCAGAAATTGTCTTTTTTCTACTTGTAAGAAAATGTGCATTTACTATTTATTCAAGTTTAAGGTATCTAATATTCTGATACCTAATTTCCATTATCTAAATATTTTTAAGAATTAAATGTTTGCTGTCAATTGAAAGTGTGTAGGCCTTCTTGCATTATTATGCGGTTATGTTATGATTATACATTCAGTGGCATAAAATGGTTTTAAAACAACAATAACATCACTTATCACAATTATTTATTGGGCAATATATCGCAGAACAAAAAGTTGTTATTGTGACAGGCCTAAAATCAGTTTCAATCCAATAGTGTCTTTGCAGTCAAATTAATATTATTGCCAAATATTGTCCCAAACCAAACAAGGCAAAAAGGCGAAAGTGGCAAAAAAAAGTCCACCAGCGACAGAAACTGAGAAAAAACCTTGGGAGAAATTAGGCTTTTAAATCAAAAATATATAGAGTAAAACAGTGATATTGTTTTTGTATTTAAGTATGTTTAAAGTACATAATATATAATTTATTCCTGCAATAGCAAAGTTTATATTTCAGCAGCCATTACTACTAATGTCAAATAATATGCTGATTTGCTGCTCAAGAAACTTTTCAATGTTGAAAACCGTTTTGCTGCTTATTTTTGTGAAAACAGTGATACAGCGATTTTTCGAATCTTTAAATAGTATGTTAGAATGTTTAAAAAACAATTATAGCACACTCACAAGACATGCATTTAGAGCATATAGAAATGTTCATGCAAAAATACTATAATATACAATACAATGCTATCCACCTTTTTCCTCAACGCGGAAGTAAGCCTATGAGTGAGGCTTCCGGTTCATCAGCTGCTCTGGGTAAAAACGAGGATAATAACAAGTGCAGATATGGTAAAATTGTTTGCACTGCATACCAGAGTGTTTATAATTAAGATAATACATTAAAATAATATGCTAAGAGACACCAATTTTTAATATCAAGCAGGAAGGCTAACTGTTTTGTAAAGTTAAAATAGCTGGACACAGATGAGACCGGAAGCTAGACCCATATCATTTACAAATGGCGGCGCCCATTTTTACATCAAGAGAAGGTGCATAGCAATCAGTGTGCCGGTGGTTTATGCATCAATAATAATGAGCCCAAGTGAATTTAAGGAATAACTGTTGTATGTCATTGTAACGGTCTTTCCCTTGATTACAATCATCATCCATCCAAACTACTACTACCATTAGCGTGACACTGGGTTTCTTTATCCAACTAAGAGATGTAGTTTGCATATCATATGCTTATGCAGTGGCTGGGCGATTCAGAACAATACAGCTTGGGCTGCTCCAAAACAATGTCAGAATAAGAGAGAGGTTGTACTTTGAGGCCAAATTCCCATTTGAAATGGATAATTTACTGAAATCTGGATGCAAGTGCATTCACTTACTGGATCCTTGGACTGAAAACTTTCTAGAAGTTACTGATCTGAAGGATCAGGTTAACAGAAACATAATGTCTTCTGACAGAACCACAACAAAATCAAATGACATTAAATGTCAATTCGGCCTTAAAATTACATATTCAATTTATTTCTATAAACTATAAGTGGCAAGAAAAAAAATGGACTATCCCAGGAAACAACTAAACAAGGCCACAAGTTCAAGCCCCCACACCTGCCTTATAAAATAACACCAGAGAGCACCAAATCCAGCACAGGCTGCCTACATCAACACCCTAAATTTATTCTACATGATGATCTAAAATATACTTCCCCCCAGTGTAATTGAACCGCTTTGGTTTTGTGTCATTCTTCACGAACAACTTGGCCCAAAACACACTCAGTGGTAATATTAGAGAGCAGTGCTTCAAGCTATAAAAGCTTGATTTCACATGGTGTTGTGTTCCAAAAAGTTTCAGAACTAAATTCTATACAAAACAGAACTACATTCTGCTTTCTCGGATTGCTGAAAGAGGGTGCTGTATTAGTGTCTACATCCTGATTCATATACTTATGAACTATTCAACAACATTTTGTAGCATATGTACTGTGACTAGTGTGATAACACAAAAAAACGTAATGAGGCATGGTGCACTACAAGTGAAAAAAAATATCACATACTTTAAGCATTCAAGTCAGAGCTTCCCTGAAGAAATTAAAGAAAAAGAAAGACGTCAGCAGCCCATCAGGTGCATTTTAAATGTAATTTTCTTTAATGAAAAACTAGTAAAATACTAGTAAAATGTATGCTACATAACATACTGTTGTGGTATATATTATACGAGATGGAGCTACTTTTCCTTTTCAGTTGAACTACTGTCAAGTTAGTAAAGAATCAACAAGTTAAACTTCTCTTAAGTACTTGCATACTTACAGTAAGTGTTTCTGGCCTTAGTGTGTTCTTTCATTAAAAACACCATACCGTTGAATTCTGCTCTTATAGGAAGGACTCAAAACATCACAAAGCTCATCTCAATTTCAAAAGTTGTCTGAATCTTTGATCTTGGAGGAGTGAATGAAAAACAGAGCTGTGTGTTCTGTGTGATTATGTTTTACACCATTGGAATGGTAAAAAAACAATGGTCAAGACCAGACTAAACTAAATGACCTCAGTCAAAACATCAATACACAACATGTCTAATGTTTATGAAATGCTTTTCAGACCACAAGGCTATAGCAAATGCTTTTATTTTCACAGTTTATCTATAACAGGAATTGCAAGCGCCATCCACTGAGTGTCAAAACGCATGGGCCTTTACCATGCAAAGAGTAGCTTTCTAAACATGAAAGGTTACTCGTTTGTGAACTTGACTCGTAACAGCAGCAGAATCTCACTTTATGCTATTTCCCACCCTCCTGATGAATCCAAATACATGCCATCCTTTATTCCTGCCACATCTGCTTGCCATTAAACAACAGCATTTCCTTTACCTCCAGTCTTAAAATGCCACTGTTCATCGTTTTAAGTAACGGGTGGGATCTAATCCAGTAAAAGTCCTGTGTTCCTGAAAACTCTCAGGATAAAAACAGAGCAACAAGCCACAACAGCCCATGTTTTTTTGTGTTTTTTTTTAATCATGTCTCAGCCTGAATTTGCCTGGTTGCAATTCCCACCACATCCGATACTGGTTTTAAGTTCTGGTTTAAAACCTTATCCTGACTTCATTTATTTCACTGGAAAAAAATTTCAGCATAATCTCTCAGCAATGCCAGCTAACCGCATAACACAAAGTAAAAGGACGTGGTCCATCCAAAACATGACTCGATTCAATGGTTATGGAGCATATCCAATAATGAGTCTGGAGGAAATGTTAATGTTCTGTCAAGAATAAATTAGGTGCAAAGCTTAAAAATATATCAAAATATGTGGAAAAAGAAAAACAATGGTATTTAGGACATCAAATAAATCATGTTTTTTTTTCTCTCTTTCTTATTCATGTCTAAAATGAATTTACAGTGTATTCCTGACTATTAGTTTATGAATTTTATAGTAGCAGTTCTACAAATGACTTCATAATGGACAGGAGCAGGAAATGATGTGAACACAATGATTAGCTATGCCCTATTTAAGGTAATATTTTTAATGGTTAAATAATTGTGCCATGTACTTTTTTTTATATTATTTTATGCCAATTTGCTGTCATTAGAAATGTTCAAAGTTTATTTATTATCTGAAATGCCTATTGATCAATCACTAAAACAGATTGCGTTCCACAACACTGCAGCTAGGATAAAAAAACGTATTAAAAGTAAATTAGGTCCATGTTTCCAACACTTATCCCCATAATGGAGACTGTTTAACATTTATTTTACACAACATATGAGATATAGTTACTTTTTTCCAGTAAAAAGGAATGTGGCGTTACAGTGTAAATTACAGCTAGAGCCTTGAAATTTTTAGAGCCCTCTACTTAGTTGTCTTGGAGGACAATTGTGAGGCAAGATTAAAGTCGGCACCAGAAAGATCCAGGCTATTTGCACAGATGTATAGCCACCCATTAGAGCTCAGGAATTACATAACACCACACTCTTCACACAGTTAGACCTGACAGGGTTGCAATAATACTTTTGTGTGGAGCCGCCCAATCAAGGCAGCCTTAACAGAAGGCCCTGAAGAACAGGATCATATAGGGTGTGTGTGTGCCAGCACAAGAGACAGCACTACATTGCAGGCTGCTCTTGGCAGTGCTTCTAAAGGTTTTGGTCTTCCTGGTGGAAAGTGGCAGCCCATGCAGGAGGGGGTCTGGGAGAGGAAGTGGAGGTCAGAGGCAGGGAGTGGAGGAAGGGGAAGAGCGGAGTCAGGGCAGAGACTGGGCATCCTGCCTGGAACCTGTGTTTGTTTCTAGCAGCTGCCCATTTAGAACAAGTCCTACACTGTTTAAAGCTCAAGTATGTCATGTTAAAATACTTTCTCCTATATGAGCTTAATATGCAGAGATGGCTATAAAAAAATCTGTGAAACTGACTGTAAAAAATGGCAGCTGTAGCTGCTAAAAATTCACCTTAAACAATAAGGTAGCAACATTTTAGCTTTTACAGATTTAATTTACAGTTAAAAAACAAAATTATATTGTATTATATAATATATATCTTTTCTGCAAGCTCATGCAAATAATACATAGAAGATGTGCAGTGTCATGCACAAATATAAAACCACCATCATGGTACCACACATGACACTAAATTACTAAAATAAACATTGGTTTAACAACTTATGCTGTAACATAAAGCCACAATGTACATAACTGATAAGAAAAAGCTCAGAAGAAACCGTTATAACAGTGAAGTTTACTGAGACATGGCAAATCATCTTGAAGTTTAATGAGAAATGTGTATTTTCTGAAAATATTGTATATACCTACAGGCATTACAATTAAAGTGTAAAGTGTAAAGATTGTCTGTAAGTGATAGTTCAAAATAAAAGTTACTGTTTCTATTTGACCTTAAATTGTATTTTATTTATTTTATTGTTTTGAAATATCCCAATATAGTAAGAATAATTCAGACATATTACTTTTGTCTGGAGTCAAACCAGTTCATTTAGATGTTGGTCTGACCCATCTTGCACAACTAAACCAACAGGAGACATAACTGCTGTGAAATGAAGCAAGAATTAGGTTTCAGGTCAGTCCAGTGCCTGTCAGTACCACAGTGAAGCACTAAAACAGTTATTGTCATGAGAAAACAGTTGTGCATAATGTAATTTTATTCTGTAATGTGTTGCAAGTCCATTTTGGTTCACTCTTTCCTTACAAACACCAAAGAAAATGCAATATTGCATACTAACTATATTCACAAAAACATTCCCTGCTGTCTCTCTGGCTCCAATACAAAGCAACTGAACAAAGGACACCCAACTTGCATGCATGGCCTGTACTGTCTCAAATTACAGCACGTTCATATGTTCACATTAAAGCACTCAAAGCAGGTGCAGAAGGTGTGTGCGTGTGTGTGTGTGTGTGCTAGAAAGAGAAAGTAAAAGACACTGTAACCCGAACGTTAATGACTGTATATTTGGTTGAGCTTTGCATGACTTTAAAGCAACAGCTAGAGCAACAGACACCAGTGTTGTGGCTGTTTGGCTGAGATTGAAATGTTGTGGTTATGTTGGTTGGAACTGAAACTAATGTGCCTGGCAGATACTTCAGTGCTGCCACCTGCTCATCTCCGATTAGACACAGTTGTCACTATGAACATGCTAAATATATGATCCTGATACTTTAGAGATATTGGCTGCTGTGTGTTTTTCTTCACAGGGCACATTTCGAAGATGAGTATGCTTTGAAGGGCCACACTAATAGGTTTTTACATTTAAACAGTTCCGAACTATTTTGAAAAGTGATTCAATGAAAACATTGTGTGATATTAAATGTAAATATATCTTAAAATGTTTTGGTAAGCACAGGTGAACTGAGAAATTCACCCATGAAAACTGTGTCATCGGCAGTATCCTCAGAACATGGGTCACTTAGGATATTAATGAATGAACGATGTACTGTAGAAAAGTCTGATTGGAGTTATTGATTTGTTTTTTCCAGGGATTGTGTTTAATGTGTTTAATGGGGCCATTAGTTCAATGGCAGCTAATCTCCCATTTCAATAAAGTCAAAGTAATCCCTCACTTCACAGCTTCTATAATGTGCATTCCTCTAAAAATATACCTGTATCCAACCTCAACAGCAATATTGTGAAACACTTTTGCAATACAGCAAAAGAGTACACTGTATAAAACAATTAAAGACACATAATGGGACCCGTTAACACTGTGATGTACATTATTTGTGTGTACTGTCTGAATATAGCTTGAAAAACTGGTTTAACCATAATACCGATTTTACAAAGAAGTGTCTTTATATCAAAGATTAATACAATTGATAGACTGAATAAAATGTATTTGGCCAGACACTTTGTGGTAGTAAATGTGGAAAATATTTATAGTTTACATGAGGAACTACATCTGAGGTAACATGTAAGTAAACTTGAGAGGTGATATCATAAATCTTCTCGAAATCACCTTGACATTGGTTAAAGGTGCTTTTTCTAGAATCGTTTTGTTTTGGATTAGATTTGTTGGTGCATATTTACTGATTAACACAAATGGACTTGCATGTTAATAATTCGTGGAGCACCTTACTGCATTACTGCTGTAATTAATGACCTGTCCTCATCCCAGTGCATAAGGTTACCTGGATCTCTGCAGTTCCAGGGCTGAGTTGGCTATCTGCCCTCCCTCCAGAGAACAGTAGTTCTGGCTCGACTGCCTGGAGTAGGACACAGGCAGGATTCCCTGAGTGTACGTCTGAAGTCTCCCTCTCGTAGCCGGCGGAACTGCTGAAAAGGGGGAGCTGAACACGGACTGGAGCACCTGAGAGCCGCACACATCCCCCTCCGCGTCCGCTCCGCACGCTGGAGGAGGAGCAGCAGCAACAGCAGAGGCGGCCGCGCCGGGACCCGTGATCCCAGCCATGAAACCAGCAGCTCGGGCACTGCTGAGAGCCTGGTTCGCTGCTGCGGCCAATGCCTGCTGGTGCACTGCAGAAACCAGGCTCTGTCTAGTCCTGGAGCTGTCCTCGTCCTCGGTCTGACTCTCCCCGTCATCCTGCACTGGTCGTCCGTCCAGAGAGATGTTGCTGAGGAATGAGAGTGCAGCTTGTCTCCGTCGTGGATCTATTACGCGCTTCCGTGTGTGCTCCAGACTGGAGTGCTTCATCTGCAACGCGCTCGCCATTAGCCGTGGGATAGTGCGTGTTTGTCAACGGAGAGGGTTCATAGTGATTGTTTGGATATGGGGTGAAATTGGTGGTCAAAGCGCCATGGCGTTGGCTTTTAAGTGCCTGCTGTGTTTTACTGTGTGTCTGTGTGTGTGTGTGTGTGTACAGAAAAGCAGGGTCACGTGTGTGCAGTATTGTGGCAGCAGGAGCTTTAGTCTGACCAATGGGGATTCATGAGAACAAGGCGGCGTTCCAAAACATAGCGAGTCGCCTAACTAGACAACATTCGTAGCGCTTTTGGAATTGAGCGCAAAATTCTAGACAGCATGTTTGAGAGCGGTTTAGTTCATTTAGTTGAACGGATTCTGAGCACGCTTTTGATGTTAAAAATGATGTCTACTTTAGGAGACTCAGTACGTTTTGAAACACAGCCTGCGTGTTTTTCCCCTTGCCTTCATTTTTGTTCCGCCCTTCTGGGCTACTTGGACAGGACATTAAAAATTACATAAAAGTAAACATTTGAGGTACAAACAGTCCGAGGTAGCACGATATCGTGATGCCCTTTTAGATATCGTTATTGTGCGTTCAAATAGCATTTCAACTCCAAACAACTGGAAATAGACTTGCTCCCTTCTTAAAACTTCTTAAACATGTAATAAGTAGCCCTTTTGAATTTTACTTGGGTAATTTTACATAACTGCGTACCTTTTGCCTTGCAAGAGCTTTCATGGGATACGAAATTATACTTTTCTTCAATTTTTATTAAAATGTGTGTCATGCAAAATTTGTCATGAAGCTGCAGTTTAATAATATATTTAACTTTAAATGTAATATCAAATAACACACTGCAGTTAAATGATAATCAAGTAGGCTACTTTATATGTGCTTTAGTAGGTAGTGTAGACATAAAAATAAGCATGACAAACATTATTAAAACAAAACATTTTAAATGTAAGCGTTTAATTAGAAATGATCATTAAGTGTGTAAGGAAATGAAGTACACTACAAACATACTATTTAGTATACTTAAATGGGAAGCTTGTAGACCACCTTGGTTTGGCAACCATGTTCCAAAACATATTTAATATTTTAAGTTGGATTCTTCAGCTGGGTGGGCAGCCTGTGATGATTTAGTAACTGAAGTTCACACACATTAAAGCACTGTGTGAGTGTTATGGATTCCTCTTCTACCAAACTAAGCTGAAACTACAAAACTCTACATGATGGCACAATTTATTACAAGGGCAAACGTTTGCTGACTGCAACTTCCTTAGTTGCCTTAAAGACTGACTGTTTTGTTTTTGTTTTTTTAAGACAGTATGCAGTTATTTTCAACATCACTACGCCATCTAGTGCTGAATCAAGTTATATGCATATGCCTAGAGGTTATGTGGCGATTAAAGAATGATTTCTTCAAGGTGTTCACTAGATGGCGCTAGAGTGCTGCCTAAACGTTGAAGTTATTATTATTTTTCACTCAGATAATGGTGCGAGTGATTCCAGTTATGAAATGAATGAGGGAGGTGATATAAACCAGTGATGAAATATTATATAGTTCATTTGCTGTTTTGTAACACTTCTCAATCACTTCCCTAGGTTACAGATACGTTTATGAAGGTAATTGTCAAGAAGAGACTGGTGCAATTTGGGAATATTGTGGTTTTATATCATGATACAGCTAGTTACATGTGAGGATAGTTGCTCCCATCTCAAACAGTTTTATGAGCTCGCATAAACTGGGCAACTACATGGAATATTTGTACTTCTTAATCTCTTAATTTTCCACTGATTTGGCCAAGTAAATGAAGGAGATGTAAATGTGGACTACAACATCCATGCTCCAGTAACAGTGGGTGGTCCCTTTGCTCTGTCATCTGGTCAGAATTCTTCCTCACTGATAACCTTCCTCGGTCAGAAGCACTCAGGTCAATGACATTATTCTAACATGCTGAGTTAACCATGTTATGGTAATGACAGATACTCAAGCGAAGAAATACGTGAGCAACTCCTTCACCACAGAAGCTGTTTAGTGATCCCCCCCCCCCCCCTTTTTTTTTTCTTCATACCCATAATGTGCATATCAGCCATGATTTTCAGGGATAAAAGACTATTGCGTTGGACAGACAGAGCATTAAACGTCAATAAAACAAGACCTACTTTCACTTTCCACTACTAATTTGACAGATCCTCAATTGGTTGCACATTCTGTGCTGTTTTATTACTTCCTCAGTCTCATAATGCACCAAAATAACACAACTTTTCACAGTGTTGCTTTTTTTTTTTTTGGAGCTGCACTGTCACGAGCAACAATAATGTAACTCTCGGCCAGGTTAATCTTATCCCAAAATCAGTGAAGCAGAGCACAGACCTCAGACTCTCTGTCCCTGTGTGTGAAATGCAGCACTTCCTGTGTTTGTGTGGGGTTTCCTCCCCCTCAAGTGATTTTGGCACCTTATTGTGAGTCACTAGGCACACGATGTGGCAACTGCTTGGGGAAAAAAACAAAAATATTGCTGATGGTGTTCTGACAGCAGATGGTTGGGAATATGAGGCTGGAATAACCGGGATCTTGTGGAACTGAAAGTGAAAGTGATTTATCAGAACTATCAGTCTGTTCTTATCAGCTGGGTTCAGGGAGTAAAGCGTGATTCATGTGATGCGACTAAAGTTTATTTTTAAGTACATTTGTTTTGGGAGTGACTAGGAGTCACGTGATATTAGTCAGTTTCGTTAGAAATGCGTGTAAGTTGATTTTAATGATATACCAATTTAAGTGGTGATTTATATACTTTCAGGAGCCTAATCGGAGTGACGGATAGCTGCTTCTGCCCTAACGTCACCCAGTCTGACGCTGAGCGTTCTTGTTGTTGCTTCTCTGTGGTCAAGAGGGCAGAGGTGGCCGGGCAGAGGGAGATCTGCGGTCAGATGGTAGGATTGATGAGTGAGTTTTTAGGGGGAACTGTGAGGAAGTCCATCTCCAGCCCACCCGTGGGCCACAGCAGCCCCACATCAAACGGACCAGCTCCGCTGTGATGTATGGCGGCTGCGCTGCACTTTCAACCAGAGTCGAGAAGGTCCATCAAGGGATTTATCTCAAGGGAGGATGAAAGGAGAAGCAGAGGCGTCTGCCAAACAAAGGCTCATGGGGGCCAACAGTACAGGTCAGGCCTGGCCCTCAAACTGGAGAGATTTATATTAGTCCACTTTAGCTAAAGACACTTTCTAGGCAGAGATGGGTTAAGTGGATACTAAATATTGGAAAAATAATGATAATATTAAAATTTGTGCACTATATATATATATATATATTGATGTGACCATTGAAAATACAATTCATTTATACAAGGAATGTTATTCTATAAAACCTACTGTATCATACATAATGTCTAAGTCCTCTTAGAAAAAAAAACTGGATAATTATCTTGTACAATATATTACATGCTTTCTGACTGGTGCTTAGCAAGTAAAAATCTCATTCTAAAATATACCTCTTCAGGTTGTGCATTTTTAAAGTAAATGTACAAATACTTTTTTATATTGTTAATACTTTAATATTTTTCTACCATTTACTTGATTGTCCATATACTTTTTAAAGAAAACCATATTAATATCTCTCAGTCATCACTGTATTTCATTGCATTCTGTATTGCCCCCATAATAAAAACTAGAGCTTTGAGAATAAAAAATATTTAAATATTATGACCAAACCACTGATGACCGCACCAAATTGTACATTTTTGCTCAGGTTAGGCTTCTGAATACAATTTACTGTAGGTGTTTATTTGATCCTTAAGTATTCATATTCTCTTATATATCATACTAAATGAGTCATCATGGTATCAGATATAATGCAGCAAAGAACACATGATTTATCATATATAAATGATATCATAGGGTGGACCCTTAAAGACCAGAATGACAATTTGTTCTCTTGAAATGCCATATACGTTGATCTTTTTTTTTGTAAAATGTCACGTTGTGTGATTCCTCAAAAAAATGGATGCTCTTATGATATTAGAATGTATTTTTTTCGTTTGTTTTATTAAAATGAACACATAAAGAAAATGTTAGTACATTTTACTTGATGATTCCACCACAAGACTTTCATGTCATTAAATTGAAAGTTTTGACAGTGATATTAACGATTTTCAGAACTATATAAAACCTGAATACAAAAAGTACAAGTTCTAAGAAATGCTTGAAAAACTTGAGTTTTAAAAGATTTGGCCTTTCTTCGTCATGGACATTTATGAAACCAAATTCACTGTTCACCTTAAAGTCAGCTCAAGCAGCATTACTATAGCATAATAGTGATATAAACATTGCCATTGCAATGTGATAATTTAAACATTTAGGAAACCTTCCCCCCAATATAAGCCCCCCAAAACACACACAATTCTGACATGTTCCTGGAATGAATCTGAATTCCTTTAAAATGAGATTAAAATTCCAACTGACCGGTATCTCCTTAAATAAGGTAAAAATCATTATTATCTTATAATACAATTATAAAAAGTTTGTGTAACAGCAAACAGCTTGGGCAATTTGCGTGGGGGGGAATCTTCTAGAAATAAACTGCATAATAATACATTATATGAAATATTCATCATTTATGAGAATAAAATGAAACAATACTAAATTTCTCCATGATGTAAGGTATTAGTCTAATGATCATGTGTTACATGTGAGGTCATGACCTCTTGAAATGGTGGTAACTGAGGCACTTCATAAAGCTGTCAGATGAGAGCAGACCGTATTAATCACACCATCATTCTTGTACACAACCTCAACATTAAAACAATTTAGTCATAATGGGATAGCATTTTTGAAACCGTTTGAATCTGTATTTGTTTTCTCTTCTCTTGCGTGGAGGAAAGCAGGCCTGTGATAACATACTTTACTGTTCGGCTCAAAATGAAAACATTAATTTGTATTCATTTGAAGAGGACAAGCAAGCATGTGGGAGGAGACACTGAAGTTGGCACACTTGAGCTCGGATCCAAACTCTAGTGAGGTGCCTTGTTGTCTACTACCTACATAGACAACCTTCCTCTTAGCCAGCATCGGTTGGAGTTTTTAAAAAGTGAGTACTAGGGTTTTTGTGGAAAGGATTTAAGGATTTAAAGGATTTAAAACAATGTAAAAATGTAACCAGAAAAATAATACTAACTACATATTTTCCAAATAGTATTTTACACATTATTATTAATATTATTATTATTATTATTATTAAATTTACACCATAAATTGGGTCTTCATGCATGAAAACATGAGAGAAGTCTTAAAATGGGGTCTCTCAGACAAAACGAATTGCTAACACTTTATGTTAAAGACCACTTCTCACAAATAATTAGAAGCTTATTAGCATGCATTTTACTAGCATGGCTATTTATTAGTACTTATTAGACACATATTAATGCCTTATTCTGAATGATCATTTTCTAGATCGCTGACCCAATACCTAAACGCAACTACTCCCTTGTTATTAGTAAGGAAAACCTCTTAGTTAATAATGAATATGTGTTCCCTAATCTAAAATGTTGCCAGATAATCATTTTTAGGGGTTTGTGGCATGGTAAAAAAACTAAACAAAAGCTTTTAACATAGCACATTGTAGAACTGCCTTCCTAATTGCACATGAATAAGCCTTGATAGCCTACTTAAAAAAGATTGTATCTCAGTGGGCAGCTAATTAGGATTTGGACAGGACCATTGTTTCACTGTGTACAGCACAGACCTCGCAAAGAAATTATCTGCCCACAATGTTTCCCATGCTCTATTAATTTGATGCCTCTCACTCCACTTCACTTCAGTTTTCTGAAAGTTGTCTATCCAAGTCATTGCCTTTAAAATTTCACTTTTTCACTTGTGTTCAAGAAAACACCACACATTAGTCACTGACTGGATACATGTGAACACACAGTGACACTTGTCGAACAAAAACACTGTATGTTTAATATAAATCCTTTCTTAGAGAAAAGAGCACAACCCAGCCTTACTGTTTGGCGAATATTTTGATTTCAGGTAAAATGAAGTATGGCAGGATGGGGACACTGGATAAAACAATAAAGGGCCACGAATGGGGCCACATTTAGGTGGCTAAGAGGAAACATGGTGTTGGATTTATGGGGGAAGTCTGAGGTGAAAACAGTAGCAGTTGGTTCATTGGGAAGGTCAGTGTATAGACTCTAAGTTTACAGTAACAGCAACCTATAACTGTGAGGAAAAGCCCACGCAAGTCAGTGGGCAAAAACAGCAGTCTTTCAGTATAAGAGGAAGGAGTATATTATGAGTCAGCATGTAGAGAGGAAGAAGACCTGTGCATTCCACAGCCATGGGGATGACTGTACTGTGTGTGTTCAAAGAACTATGTCAAATGTGTTGGTTTAGTGCTTTAAAATATGTGCTCCATAGAAATCCATGTAATACGTTTCATTGACTTTAATGTCGTAATGACCTTTTCCCCTGAAATACAAGCTGTCAATGATCAATGATTCATTCATTCTGATCTCTGTTGAAAGCTGTTTGATCTTAAACAACATGCCCATTACCTGTCCTTTGACCCTGATTTGAGCTCATTATTTTAAGGATCATTATTATAATTGTTCAATCTTTGAATTATAACTTATGACTTAATGATAATTATAACTTTACTTATGCAATATGATATTTTTGCTTTTACATTTCTTAGTTACACATGTAGTTACTATAATAATTATAAATTATATGTATTAAAAGAAAATTACATATGACTAACCCTAAACCAAACCCTAACCCTATAATAATAACTTTTTTTTAACAGCCCTGTTACAGTCTGTAACGGATGTCTATTTAAATTTGTTAGTCGTACTGCATGACTAGTGATCAAAAACAGAAATATTTTTATCAGAAAAATTTAAATATTATGCCAGATTTACTAAAGTTTTCATTCTTTGAATACATATTTTTTCATCATCAATCAATTTATGGTTTCATAATTTATCAGTACCTTGCCATGAAATCCCTAATAAACATTCATGAAATTGTAAGAGTTTACAATTTCTCAGAAATTTTACTAGAAATTAAAAAAAAAAAAAAAAAAAAAAAATTAAGTATTACATTTTCATGAAATTAACCCTTTAACCTCATCAACTAGTGGGCACGAGCAGATTATGAACGGAATAAGAATTCATACAAATTCAGCAATGTAAAATGTGCATAAAACATTTATACTTTTATACCCCATATTTTAAAAGTACTGTGCTAAACAGGGGCATTCAGATGTGTTAATTTCAAATGAATGTATTTTTAAATCAGTTATCAAAATAATAACATCATGTTGGTGACCTATGAGTCATGAAAAGAGCCAAAAAAGCTTTGCATGTGAGACTGAGATATGGCTTACAAATAAGTTCCTTAGAGATTGTCATTAACATGATGCTAGCTAGAAGATAATAATCTAATAAGCAAGTAAAAGGGGTCATTAACAGAAAAATCTAAATGCCTTTTTGCTTTTGACATATAAAAGGTCTTTGTACTATAAAAACATCCTGTAAAGTTTCAGAGCTCAAAACTTTCTCATTAGTCTAAAGACAGCTTTTGGAATGTACCACTCTGTGATGTAATAGTGTGGCCTCTGCAGAAGAATATCAGTGCCTGCTTTTACATCACTGCCTGTTTAGCCCCACCCACTGATTCACACACATAGGCAAATACAGGTCTATGCAGAGACCAAATGATAAACACTGTTCAGTGCCAAGTTGTGGAAAAGCACAGTCTTTGCATTTCCTTACTTCTGATCCCAACATTATGAAGGAGTGGAGGAACTTTTTTTCTAGACCATGTCACGAAGATCTTAGTCATTTGTTTGCTTCATTTTATAGTGGATTCGTGTACAAACAAGGCACACTTTTCAGGACACAAGTTTTCAGAAAGACTGAAAGTAAAAGACAATGCTGTGTCAACTATACCACACAACTGTGAATAACTGTTTTTATTATTTATACTGTCTGTTATTAGAGATTGTTTGACATACTGCACATTTATGTGTTTTCAACCTAAATCACAGCAGCTTTGTAAAATTAAATCTGACCCCTGATGTCACATGGACTATTTAACTGAAGTCCTTGCTACGTTTCTGGACCTTGATAGTGGAAGTAACCTTGCTGTCTATGGGAGGATCAAAGAGCTCTTGATTTTATCAGAAATATCTTAATTTGTGCTCCAAAGATGAACAAAGGTCTTACTGGTTTGTAACGAAATGATGGTGTGTAATTAATGACAGAATTTTCATTTCTGGATGAACTATCCCTTTAATCTTGCTGTGTTTGTGCAAATGTATGCATTTACAGCAAATACTGATACTTAGGAATGTGAGGCTCCAGCCCATTACAGCTCAAGCCTCTGGCCCATGTAACTGCATGGAGGAGGAGAGAATCCATCACGGCTGGCTGAGGGCGTCTTGGGTCAGCGCCGCAGGACTGAAGCCTCTCACCGTGCCTGGCACCTGCTTGAACGGCCGGCTTGGAAACCACACAGCACACGCCCCAGTCAGCCTTGAGAGACGCAGCCAGGACAGAATGTACGCTCAGCCTGAGCACCCCCTATTTCATCCCAGCCTCTCCCCCAGCTCTCGATGCTTACAAGCAGAGAAGTGAACAATGTTTAGGGAATGCATGCTGGGAACACCCCTGTGCTTTGTTTTTGAGGTCTTTTTGTAATGTTAGCAAGTCTGTAAGGAGTCTCAGCCTACAGGTTCAAGGTGTGAGTTATAGATCACTACAATGACTCATAAATTGCGAAGTGGTTTGACGTTTTTATTATAGCTTCCCCATATTAGATCAAGCCGTGTTTAACGGCCGCAATAATTCACGAACCACACTGATGTGGAGAGCAAACAATATGAAATCTGTTAAACTGACATTTTGTTGATGTTACTGTAAAAGTGCTTTTCATTATGACTGTTTCTGCAGCTATCGTAAAGTTTAGCAGACCCAGTACACGGGGAAAAAGTATTCAAATATTTTCAGCATCACATACAGTGCACCGTCCATATCACCTGATGTCTAATCATATGGTGCATCATAAAGGTTTTTAGCAGTCTAGACTAACTGGTTAAAGTTTAGACCTACTTAGGCATGCTAGTGAGACCTACTGAAGTGAAAACAAAGCAGAGCAGATGCTTTGTATGGTGTTCAGTATTAAGAAAGGTTAATAGGGTACAGTGGATGAGCAGTGAGTGATGTGCTACAGGTTTTATGGCTCGGTCTACTGTGTCTTGTCAGATGGGCTTTAAGAAATGCAGGGCAGTCTGTGGTTAGTGGTCTTTTTTGACACAGCTTGATCCTCTGCCTTATCCAACTTGTATTTCACATCATGAAACATGAAACAAATGACCTTTTCTACCCTGCTTGTGGCATTCCTGAGCACTATAGAGTGAAATCCAGACTAATCAACCTCCAAATATTTGCTCAATGTCATAGATCACATCTAAACATCTAAATTCAATTAATCTCTGAAACAACTTGATTCCACTGGGTTACACCAATTAGTTTAATTTGTAAGGTTTGGGTAGAAATCGTTTCTCGAGGTGTACAAGTTCTTGTATTCTAAAGGGGAAAAAAACTAATCTAATCTAATTCTAAATCTAAGAATATTCATTAAATTCCGAAGCACACTCCTAGTTCCTAACACTGAAAAAAATGTGCTTCCAAAGAGGTTTATTACATTTTAATGATAGGTCTCCCATTCAAATTCTATTACAGTGTTTTCAGGTTGTACCAGCATAATTCTTTCTTTGAAAAAAAAAAAAAATAGTTTTTATAAAACAAATCATTACTTACCTCTGACATTAACAAGACTCGTTGAGCACACATAAAACACCAATGCTGAGGGTTTGAGAAACACTCACAACTCAGGTATATCAACCAATTAATAATTAGCAAATAAAATGAATACTTTATAACTGTTCACAACTTTATAACTGTTCACAACTTTTTATTTCATATATCACAACTTAGGTCATGTAAAGTTTCTTTCTATTTTCTCTCTCTCAGTTACTTGTGAGTATGACTCTCAGTTACTCATCACTATGAGTGTGATGTGCATGCATGCATGATTAAATAAAATGAAGAAGAAGAAATAGAAACACATTTTTACAGTGTCTTTACAGGTTTTTGTTCATTCTTGTTTAATGTAGTATCAAATGTATGTGTATATGGGTCAATGATATGCTATGTTTACAATAACAAAAGAACAATCTTTAAAAAAAAGTAATTCATAACACATGAAAGATTTTAGAAAAGTAATTATACATGTCAGCTTTAGTGTTTCTTCTTTTATTTCAATTTTACATCAGTTTTAATAAATCAGTCAGCTGTAAAAGTAAAAGAAAAATTATATATACATTCTTTATACGATGTGGAACAAAGAAAAAGTATTTTTTTAAATGAATATTATGAATTATTTTAAAAGATATTGACACATGAGGGCCTGCGTGGGTATTCTGTGCTTACTTAAAAAAAAAAAAAAAAAATGAAAAGAAATCCTTCATATTCCTTCATTCACAAAAAAATTATAATAATTTAATTTTAATAAAGCAGTAAAAGAAAAAAAAAAAAGTATTCTTTTAGAAATTAAAAACATGGACAAAAACAATGAACATCATATCATGTGTCAAAGGTTCACTGCAAAACCAGCACTTTGAACCAAAACTGCTTCCTAAAAAAGAAGAGACCCAAATCATGCCTCTCATAGCGCTCCTCCCATCAGATAGCACGTTCTCAGCCATACATCATCTCCTAATTCTCTCGTCTGGGTTAAGGTTAGGCAGACAAGGTTTTGGCAGGTAGAACTCCTCTGAGTTGGCCTCACTGCACTCCATCAACACCGCTCATAGTCATTTGTTTTCCCACTCTCTGCTCTATCCAAGCCCTTCTAATGAAGTTGTCATTTTCTCCTGGGCAGACGCAGCCAGCATTCCCTTGCTCTGCTGAGGAAAGGGTGGGAGTAGAATTTAAAAAAAGAAGAGAAAGAAAAAACATTAACTTCAGTTCCAAGGCATTCTACAATGCATTAGGTCATGAGAATTTAATCATACACTGCTCAAATGATGAAATAAGTCACCGAAAGGGCCGGGGTTGAGCTTCACCATTGGTCACTCAAAGGTCATCTCCATCTGCGGAGAGAGGAATGATAAATAACTTGGGCAAAACAGTATTATTGAGTTTCTTCCTCGCTTGTAACAGTAGAGCAAATTAGAAGTCCTCAAAGACAGTCCAGGTTCCAGAATGAGTTTGCTCAGCTTCTGGGAATTCTGGCTGACAGATAGAAAAAGTGCACAGTGCTTGAGGAATGGACGTATCCAGTCGCCCGAGTTATTTTTGTTTGCTGAAATTCAGAAGTAGGCCTGTTACCCTGGAGGCAGCTCGTGTTTTCCATGTAGTTCAGCGTCTTGGCAGGGTCTAGATCCTTGGTTTCCCACTCTGTCCCCCCTTCCCACTGGCCCTCTCCCTCTCTCTGTCGCTCTCCTCAACCAAAGCATCCCCCAACCAGGAAAGAGAGCGCAGCCTGCCGTGGAGACAGACTGACTGCGCAGGCGGCCCGGCAGATGTACGGAAGATAAGTTTGTGTTCGTAAGCTGGGCCGTGACCCTCAGCAGCAGGACACTGACCAGATCCTGTCAGCGAGAGGGCAGAAGGGAGCCCGGCACAGCCGCTATACCCTCCCCCACAGCTGCGGCCCTCCTGCCACCCAGCCTATCACGGCCCGGCGGGGAGGGAGGAGGGAAGCCCCGTGGAGCCGACGCTTTCCTCTACGGCAGCACCGCGAGGCTCCCTAACACCTCCTCCGACCCCACAATCTCTATCAGGCTCTGCCGACACACAATGATGGCCCGCATCATTTCCCCTCTCCCTGCCGGACTAATGGATGGAGACGTGTGACAGCGACGCCGGAGTACTTTCGAAAACACTCCATCAGCAGTTTCTCATGGCTGGAGCGCCTAGAGTAACCAAAGAAAGCGTTTGCTTGCAGTTGAGAGTTAAGACGTGGCTGGAAAAGCGTTTTAAATGTTTCTTGCAAACATACAAACATACATCCAAAATAATAACCTGAAAAAGGGAGTGGCCACTTGAAAATTGAAAAAATTTAACATTTTTGTACAGACACAAACATACAGACTGTATCATGTATCACTGTATCATGACTTTTAGGGTTTTGTCTGTGATTTTAGAGTCTTCGGATCCTCTTCCCAGCCTAGAAAGCTATAGTCACACAGTCATGCTGTCACTGGAACACTAATGTGGCAGGCGTTCCCGATGACTTCCTGACCCTGTCTATGAGCTGAGACCAGTTGGGACACAGGACAAGATGAAAGCACTGGCACAACTTGAAATGCCAACAGGAAGTACTGAAAACACTGCTTTGAAGTGAACCTAATTGGGCTTTCAGCAGTTACTGTGCATCTGCTTTATAGAGTTTATTTAAAGCACTGTGGCCTGATTACAATGCAGTGGAACTCTACTGACTGGACTGTATCTTACCTTGCCTTTCAAAAGGGATTTAACGCAAAAGGGAGTTTACCTTAAAGCCAGAAAAAAGTGCATTCCAAGAAAACAGTGGAACTAAAATAGTAGCTTTATCAGAGGTGGCTGTATTTCATGTGCTCTTTTGACCACCTGGAATAAAATCCTATTCAACAAGTGATAACAAAGAAGGAGTCTAGTAATAGTTTATTTCTTAGTGTTATGTGAGCTGAACGGTGTTCTTCTGGGGGAGATTATTGATTTGTCCCTAGCGACTGCAGAGTATTTTGAATAACGTGGGAAATTAACAAGCTGAAATTAAATTGACGGAAAATAAGGAAATAAGTCCAAACAGAACAAATCACCATTTGGCAATGTGACAGCTTTGACAGTTTTTTAAAATGTACTTTGCACTCACAGTATCGGGGTGTGGGTATTATTTTTTACAGAGGTCTCACAAGACCTGTGCACAAGTCCAACAACATTGAAAAACAAAGCAACACCAAAAGAAAATGTCTAAACTTTTCAGGGACAAAGAATATTACAGAACCTTAAGTGACTATAAGCTTTGTTGTGGCTTAATATTTAGAGATTCCACTGGTCCGGGTGTGTGTGTGTGTGTTTGTTTGTTCATTACTCACTGCTGTGTGCGTGTACTTGGTTGGGTGAAATGCAGAGCGCAAATTCCGAGCATGGGACACCATATTTGGCCACATTCACATCCTTGCTTTTACTTTCATTCCCATTAGAAACAGAACCCCCCATGGTATTTTTTTTGACAAAGTGGATACAGCTAACCCCCAATAGTTAGTCTCATCTTTGATAATTACCTTGCATAATTAGCATCACCATCAATATATTCTGTGGGGGCTCGTCAGAGTAAAGGGAAAGCTCAACACAACGACATATAGAGAGAGCCTTCATGAAAACCTACCTCACTGGGCAGAAGGTGATCCCATAAGCACATAGCTAAGATAATGCAACAGTGGCTTATGGACGATTCTGTGAATGTCATTGAGTGACCCAGCCAGAGCATGGGCTTGAAGTCAAGTCACCATTATTTATATAGTGATTTTTATAATGCAGACTGTGTCAAAGCAGTTTTACAGTATTAAAGAGGAAATAGTGAGTTCCACTCTCCTCTGGAGTTGCAACAAAATCAGACTGTGCAGAGGACTCGTCTGGTTCCTGATGTTCCGAATCCGATGGCTGTCTAGGTGACGAGGTCTTCGAAGGGGATTATGTTTTTGTTTCTGCATGATTGGCTTCATTGTGAATCTTCTTTATTACAATTTCAGCACATTTTTACTTTATGCAATTACATGAGCTAGCCTCCCACTCTAAAGTGTTGTTTAGTTCAGACTTATCCAGAATCTCACATTAGATAAAATAAAGAGATACTAATGGGTGATTTACCCTTATTCCTTCGATTTTTCACGCTGGTGTCATTTAGCAAAAACATTTGTTTTAATTCAATAAAAATTTGGCTTGATTAACCTTTAACTCAACTTATTAAAGCATGTTCCTGATATATGACGAATCCAAAAACATGATTGTATAAAGCCAATGTGATACTAAGAATTGTGGAGTCATTGAAGGAGCATGTTCAGATAATTCTAGCCAATAGCAACACAATAGATGCATGACAGCAGCTTACCTCACTCCTAACAATTCTTCCAGCATCCAAAATCCACACTTACTGTTGCCCCGGGAGGAGAGAGGTGGAAGGCTCTCAAAACCTGGGTCTGGACTCTTTCCTCCATCAGAGGCTGTACACCATTTTTTCTTTTACTTTTTTTTTTACTTTTTTGTCTCCTCTGTGCTAATTACCATGAAAACTAGTGAATGTGGTTTGTTTAGATATGGATAATAGACTTGGATAATATTTTACACCCCTTTACTGCCCACTCCACACAGTCCTGGCAAAGCAGTGTTGCTTCAGCTAATTCCCCGAGCATTTGACAAATGACACACAACCCGAAAGTGTTTAGAGTCCCCAAGAGTAAACCTACCATTGTTTTACACCATCAACACATTCATTATAGTGTGTCACCTTCCCAAAACGGCAAGCAAAGAAGCATTCGGAATCATTATTAGTGGCCTAGGGGCAGTCGTGGCCTAATGGATAGGGAGTTGGACTTGTAACCCAAAGGTCGTGGGTTCGCGTACCAGGTCCGGCAGGTTGTGGGTGGGGGGAGTGAATAACTAGTGCTCTCTCCACCTTCAATACCACGACTGAGGTGAGACCCTTGAGCAAGGCACTGTTCCCCCAACTGCTCCCGTTGTGTTCACTGTGTGTGTGTTCTCACTGCTGTGTGTGTGTGTGTGCACTCGGATGGGTTAAATCATACCTAGTCACATCCTATATATATATATATTTTATTTTTCCTATTAGAAATTAAGAGATGGATTCTAATGCAAAAATTTGTGTAAGGCAGTATCTGATTTTGCTGAGTGCAATGTTCCTGGATCAATGTCTTTGTTGACCCTGGAACAACATTGTGATTAACCAATTAGATTTGAAGAACCAGTTTATAGTTTTTGTGAAGTTTATGCTTAAAATCAGTGTTTGGTGCTTGTACATCAGTGTCATTCATCTATCATTTCCTCTGATTTTAGGCATTACTCATGGGTAAGGTTAGGTTTAGGTGTAGAGATATGGTCAAGACTAAACTTGTGGGTTAAAGTGTTTCAAACTCAGGACGTGCAAGGTATAAGATTGACAGTTTTGCCTTCATTGGAGGTATTGTTCCAGTTAATATTGATTAATTGTTATTAAATTATTAACTGTTATAAATATATATATTTTTAGAACATGAAATCATTCTTATTTGCCATAAATTGCATAACTCAAAAGTAGCTCAGCCACTGCTGGGATAATTTACTTCCATTGCATAAAAATATCTCAGAAAAGCAAGCAAGCATGGAAACAAGAGGAAACAACAGGAGGCATACCAGACTCAAACCTGTGTCTCTCACAAATGATTCTAACCACTAGGCCATGACTCCAAGGTCTTTTTTTTCAATCCAGATGCAATGAGGACCTGAATAAACAATTACAGAGCTCTTCTAGTGGACAATACTTTAGAAGAAACTGACTGTAGAAGGCTCTGTGAAGATACATATATTATGAATTTGTTCTTTCTACTTCAATGTGACACAACTGCTTTATATTTATAATTTTCACTGTGACAAATGGACGCCTTTAAAAGAGAATTTTCAGCATCTGAACCAACTCATGTTTCATCTCCAATTTTGATAATGAATTACAAAGCTCCTGTGAGGGTGTTCTGTTGAAGTTTACACTACATTAGCAGCACACCAGAAACTTGATTCCCAAATGTTATGGGAATTTTTCAACTTGTCTCTCTTGAATCTATCAACATGAACATTTTGAAACAAAATCTTTTGGAATAAAACTTGACTTTACAATACTAGAGGCTATTATGAAGAGAAAAATTAAAATCAAGATACGTGCCTCTTTTCCCAAGCCTGTTCAGAGAAATAAAAAAATAAAAAACATTCCTGGGTATTTCTCCCATAAGTTCACATTATGCATATATTCAACATGCCAGAATTTTAATGCTCATGCATAGTGAAGCAAAGGTTTAAAACCACAAAATGACAAATCAAGTACTTTGGTTTGATGTGGTTATTCTAATGATATCAGATATGATATCAGAAGTGAAATCATATTTTAGTCCAGGACACTGTCATTTTTTACATTATACATAAACAGTTTTTAATAATACATAATAGTGCTGAAAACGATTAATCACAAGTAATTGCATCCAAAATAACAGTTTTTGTTTACATAATGTATATATATATATATATATATATTAATATTAAATACATGCATGTATATATTTAAGAAAAATATGTTCAGTATGTTAATATATATAATATAAACTAAGAATATAAATATATACATGTAAATACATGTAAACATTTTCTAAATATTTACTGTATGTGTATTTATATATACACAGTAAAAAAAAATCCTATTACAATTGTGTCCATTTGGAAAGTATTTTCATAGTTTCACAGTAATATTACCCCATCCATAGCAAACTTTATGATGACACCATTACAAAGCAACTCACTTAAGGTTGCCACTGTTCTAGTTTTCCTTTTCCACCTACTATGGTGCCTTGCTCCTGATAGTGAGTCTGTCTAGCCTCCCACTGCATTCATTTCTTGGAAAAAGGCAAACATTCGATGGCAGGCTGAAAAAAGGCCAGTATTGACTCTAATATCCACAGCTTAGAAGTGTTCAAATACAGCCTGAACGTATTTACCTCACACTTGCTGTGCTTTAATGTTTAATCCCTGATTCAGCATCAGACAACACAAGTAAATAGACTATTGTATGCGACACTACGTCACACGGAAAGGTGTGAGGGTGTGTGTGTCTGTGAATGTGACCTCTACTGTACACACACAGTCTTGATAGATGAAAGAGAGTAAGAGGGCAACTACAGGTAAAAGTTCAGCAACAGGTGACACATGAGATGTCCATTTAGCTGCTGCAATGGGAAGGAAGGAAATGGAAATGAAACGAAACTAAACCTAAATCAGATGGTATTACTTCAGCATGGTATCCCCCGAAGATGAAAATACTCAAACTTTTTCATGTTTAAATCAAAGAGAACTTCTTTGACTCCTGAAATACTGCTAAATAAACAAGAATGCTGATTACATGGCAACACAAACTAAGTGATACACTAAGGAGTTGCCTAGGCATGATTTGTTTCCTGGATTTGTAGACACAGGCTTCAAACTGGTGCCATTAGGTATGAAATTCATCATTGTTTGGCATCAGCCTTTGACATATATTGATACAGGCATAGTAAAACTACCCAATAGATGCAGATAAATTGTGTCGTGGTCTTTTATGAGAATGTAGAGAAATAATTGGACCACTGAAATGTTCTGTGTATTAATTGTGTGAATGACTAAAAGTAGTGAAGCTATTATGCTAACTACATTTCTCAGTAGCGAGATCATCAGTTGTTTTCCTTTTCTTAAAACTTTATATTTTGTATGAATACATGCACTGGCAGTTTAGAATCAGAACAAGCAATGACTCTTTTGAATAGGTTATTTTCTTTGATAAGCAGTAATGAATGAGTATAGAAGTACAGACATTGTCAACAAAAAAACCCCATCCCATTTATTCTTTATTAGTGAATAGTTTCTTTTTAATTAATTTAAGTTAAAACAACATGAATTATCAAGGTCAAAAGTTTGAGTTTGAATTTATTAGAGCAGTTTCAACATATATGACTCACTCACTCTGCACTGTATCATTTGAGCGATTCCTCCATAAGCGCTTTGCACGTTCACAACACTACTAGTTCTCCCACACTGCCTTGTGTCAGAACAGTGAGTCACAATGTCCATACATTGCCAGTTAGATGAAATAAGTGAAAAAAATAGGTATTTCATTATTTATTCTGCAGTCTAAAGTAAATTTTCTAATTGAAGACATAAAACACATGACAACAGGTTTACTGCTAACTAGGCCACCTTCACACAGCAGCAGAGTACCATCGTCTGTTCTTTATTTGAGGTATTAATTCATTTACAAACAGTTTGGCTATTTTAAGAGACAAGCACATTCAGTTACACTGAGGGGGAACCAAACATGTCCCTTCCCCGTCACCATAAACAGTTCTGGTAAGGTTACTTTGGAAATGTAATAAGTTAGAGATTCCAAGTTATCCAAAATGTAATAAGTAGTGTAAACATTTGAATTACTTTATTAAAGTAATGTAACTGATTAAATTTGATTACTTTTCAAAATTTCTGATGTTTTCAAACATGAAACCAGGCAGGGTTAACCTTATAGCACTGATTACTGTCACTTTGAAATCCTTCATCATCACTTGAATTAATATTATAATTTAATTTTAAAACACAGCCACCCCATAATCAGACTTACTTTGAGATGATTCTAAGGTTTAAATACATATTTCACTGTAACCTCCTTTTCATAAGTAAATAATTTAACTGATTACTTTGAAGGGTTGAGGTTACACATATCATGTACTTACTATTTGTCACGGGTGGTGTGTGTGGAGAAGGAGATTGCTGGAGACAGGAGCTCAGTTTTAACTCAAAGTCCTTTTAATATTAATCCAGGCAAGGCTTCAAACATCCAAACATGAATTAACTAAAAGAAAGAC
>JAUMHE010000043.1:2180942-2253551 GCA_032359235.1 Enteromius mattozi
CACAATGAAACGTAAACAAAACCAAGAATACAAAAACACAGAGTTTAAACAGAACTAAACAAACATGAAACGTGACACTATTAAAAATAACAATAATTTGTGACAAATTACATGCAAGTAAACCTAACCATATAATAAGAACATGTAGCTAATTAATATTACAAAGTATTTAAATGTATAATTACACTGTAAAAAGGACACAAAATAACATTTCGGTATTCATATGATCTGCTTTTAAGATATGATTGGATGAACTTGCGTCTTGACTGGACTTTTGATATTTCATGTGTTATAAGGCTTTCTAGTTTTACTTTAGTCGCTGTTGCTATAGTTACAGGTAATATTCACCAATAGGTCTGAGCTTGACTTCTTTTGCATGTTAATACAGACAAGCTGCTTTAAAAGGATAGCTCACTTTGAAACTAAAATTTTAAGTTTATCAGCTTACCCCAAGGACATCTAAGGTGTAGGTGTCTTTTTTCTTCAATAGATTACACTTGTTTAACACAATCTAAGTAAATGGATGACTTATTGAAAGTTTACATTTTCGCGCTGTTGTGACGACGTATGACACGTGACAACATCAATATGGAAAAGTTCCCTATACAGACCATTATATGACTGACAGACTACAACGGTTTGACTTTTTTGAATCTCAAAATTGGATCTAATGAAGAAAAAAGACACCTACACCTTGGGGTAAGCTGATAAATTTAAATTTTGAAACTGACTCTAAGTAAATGCGATTGCCTATCCTAAACACTGACAGCGTAAACAAATTGAAAACGTTAAGTAACTTAAATGTAGTAAGCTTAGCCACGTTGTATTCTCCATGGACGTTTTCATTTTAGTCTAATTAATTTTCTAGCTTGTAGCTTAAGTAATAAAATATCATGTCCAACACTGGTTTTGTCTCCGCTGCCTCACTATGCAATATGACACAATTACAAAATGAGCGCTGAGTTGAGCTATGTAAATATCATATGATGTATTTAATAGCATTTACCATCTCAGGTGACGTCCTCCAAACATCATCCTGTTCAACGTCCCAAATACTCAGTGATTAATTGTCCAGAGATGAGCTCATTTACCAAGCTGAAGGGTTGTGTGTAATGTTCCCATGGATATTGTCTTTGCTTGTAAACAATCAGAGGAGGGTGCAAAGATGTACTTTACCCCGTCAGCCATGTAAACTTCAGGGACCACACAAAGTGTATTTATACCTCACACATCTTGATATAAACACCTGTGTTTATTAATCGAGCATCCAGTGAGCATAAACGTTCCTCACTGCCAGGCTTGGGCACCATGTTTCCTCTCAGGCCCACTTCTGCTGCATACTCAAACTGACTGACTGAATGCAGGGCCCAGTTAAGCAGCCCCAAAAGACCAGCTCTACTTGGTTATTATCGCTATCACCCTGTCAGCTGCGACTCCGGGCGGCTCGCAAGGAATGCGACCAACCTTACCACAGCTCAAGACCCTCTCACTTAGGTTCTGCACAGCCACCTTCAACCCATCCATCAACCGACCCCCCTGCCCTTTTTGAAAAACAAGTACTCTCTAAGTAGCGAAGAGGTGCCAGGGCTAATTATAAACAAATCATTGATGTTTTAGGGACCTAGGCAGCCTGCAGTAAAAGCCTGGAACTGAGCCATTAAGGATGGGAGGGCAGGGGGATCTTCTGAAGTGTTCTGCTTGAGAGAGCGTCCAATAGACTGTGGAAGGGGACCTCACACGGGGACCGCAGTGCTACAGCAGAGTGACAGGTGTTTAGGAGCAGAGCCAAACAAAGACAAGAGGATGCCTAGTGAAAGGCACGAGAGGTAAGTGTCTTGGCAAAGCACGTGCATTCAGAAGACTGGTGGGGCTTGATTTCCAAAAGAGAGCGTACTTTTTTTTTAAAAGAGTGTTCAGTTCTACAAGAAAAGAATCAAAAACAGAAATGGCTAAAAAATTTGACAATTCAGTTGTGAGGTCATTTAGAAGTATGAATTTGTCTTCACACTTGACACCCCATGACATTGCTTAAGTAACCCCTAAAATCAGAGTAAATAATAGATTAATGACACTGATTGTAAGCCTAAATTTCACAAAACTATAAACTAGTTCTTCAGATCTGATTGGTTAATCACGTTGTTCCAAGGTCAACAAATATGTTGATCCAGAAATATGTTGCACTTAGTAAAATTAGGCTCTGTATACAAGCTACTGAAGCCGAGAAACTTTGCAAGTATAGGCTATGTCAACCTGTTCTACTAACCCTAACTTACCCTCTCAGACTGCTCTGAGAGTTAGTAGACATGTAGTTGCAAATTGATTAGAATTAGTTGGCAATGTAGTTACAAAGTTACTTACAGGTGGTAGAATGTCTAAAGTGGACTATCAAAATAAAGTGTAACTGAATAAAGATTTGTGCAGTGCAAGACAAGTCATCAATAATGGTGGTCCATCTGTTTTCTAAATGCATGTTATTGTGAAGAGTTGGTTTGACATTGTATTTTATCATGTTTTGAACAAAAAGTGATTAAATATTTGAAATCAAAAGGTGATAACCTTTCTGTGAAATGACAGACTTTTCTCTGGTGAATTATTCCAGACTTCTCCAGTCGTTTCAAACTAGTCACACAGAACACATTTTAGCTGTAAAATTTGTGAGACATGGGCGATGGACTGAGGGAAAAACGAAAAGGCCTCAAGATGGACAAGTTGAACTTATTTTAATTTAACGCTGCATTTTTAGAATGGCAAGTCTAAAGACATCTGATGCAATCTCAATGGTAAAACCCGTCTGTCTAAAGTGCATGTTTACCTTGAAAAACAGTGAAAAAGTAATTGTTCTGTGGTGGCCCCCTAGTCCACTTTAACCCTGCTTCTTTCTTAAAATCAACTACAAGCAACCATGGAACCAACCATGCTGAAATCTCATTTTCATTGCAGCTTTTAATGTGTACATCTACAAAAAAGGTACTTTTTCTGAACTTTAAAGGGAATGCTAGCATAGAGGTATCCTCAAGCTAGCAGACATGGGCTCATAGACCTTATGTAGTTTCCCTTTTTAGCACTGTTGTCATTGTCGTCTGTTCAGTTTGTATTTCTACAGCGTGTAGGTAAGATGGTACGAATTCATGATTAAACCACTCGTTTTAAAATCCTCATGGTCTGCTGACATTTGTTATGACATCGCCTTTGAACGTTACAAGGCACATAACAACTTTTGCAGTCACACTTTATTTTAAGGTCCAATTCTTGCTGTATAACGAGCCATTAACTATGAATTTGTTTTGCCTTAATAAAGTCCTAATTTGCTGCTTATTAATATAGCAAGGTAGTTGTTAAATTTAGGTATTGGGTAGGATTAGAGATGTAGAATATTAAAAAGTGACGCAGTAATGACGATTTTCTCCGGCCAATCAGTGACCAGCAGAGTTTACACGTCACGTTTTGGTAACGGTTCGGCTCGCTTGGAACCTCGGCTGAGGTGGTACTAAAAAAAGGACCAGGTACTGTTCCCACTGGAAAACCCCCCCAAAAGTGAGCTGTACTGAACCGTGCCGTGCCGTACTATGCAGTGGAAAAGCGCCATAAGACTAACCTAACTAGACTGAAGACATTCAAATCACTATCTAATGCATAATTGTAGACCATTATAGAGCTATCAAGTCATTTTATACTCTCACCCAGAGTGGTATTAGAATGGAGAATTCTGAAACTTTTGTTCAATAACAAATGTTATTCTAAAATCCCAACTGAAATTCATTAATTAGCGCATGGCTTGAAAAGTTCTCTTCCGAGCTTTAGGACAACAAACTGAACAGTTCTAGAGAAACTCCCCAGAATTAAATGACAGTCCTTATTTTCTTTCTTATTTACAGCATCATATTTAAAAGCTCAAAAATTCTGTCTACTCAAAACAGCCACTATTTATTTTGGTATCAGCCTTAGTTTTTTTTTTTTTTTTTTTTGCTAGTGAGAGATGAAAAAAAAGAAACGTCCCAGCAAGCACACAGGGATATGTGGGAGTGGGGAGTTTTGCCATTAATTCCAAAACAGGCCGACATAAATGCACATGAGAATCCTTCACTGTGGCGAAATCATCCTCCTGTTTCATGTACTGTATGACTCACAGAGGAAAGAACTAAACGTGAAATGGCGTTTTAGAGCAGGGCAGAGTGTTCATGTATTCAAACTGATTTAGAATAATGGTTATTCTAAAGTGTTTCTATGCACAAACATGAACCTGTTAGAGTAAGCATCATTGTAGACATGGTTTATTGTATGGGAGATTTTTATGTAATAGTATATAATAATGTCTCCAAAAAGAGAAGCCAGCCCCTACTGCACCCTCCTCTTTAGCTCTCCACAGGAGAAAAAGGTTAAATAAATGTTAGTGATGTGATAACCCGCCTGTTTTCTGTAGGGGGCAGGCAGGCTTTACATAGTTGTGATGCACAGAGACTGTGTAACAATGTTGTGGATTTTAGACTGTGTCCACCACTATTTACGTTTTGGTACTTGTTTTTATTTTAAACTTTGGATTTATACCTCTAATTATGTAATCTATAGCTAGAGTCCTAATGATGCAGTGTTTGGGATTACCATAATTACCAGTTTGCATCTACATTTTAAATTTGTAAGGTGATTGCGCTAATATATTTCATGTTTTATGTTTAATATATTGTAATATTATAAGCATATGTTACCTTGTGTGTATCGAAGTGAATTAATATAGTATTTTGCACCAACAAATCTGAATGAATCAATATAACATTATGCGCAACAGCATTTTAGTGCCATATTAAAAATATAAAATTCTCAGAGAATAATGTTCCTTATGAAGCAGTATTCGGTAGCAGTGTTATCTATTTAGCCATTTTGTAGCTAGATTTAGCAATTTCCACAACCTTTTTGAAACTTTTTTTCAAAAGTTTAGGGACAAATATAGCAACCTCTTGGACAAACCTTATCTAACTTCTCATCTTGCCCACTGATCTATATTCATCTTTATATAGATCAGTGAATTTGCCATTATGACGTCATCTAGTGACATTTAGCTACCAGTTTTAGCTTTCAACTGACAGCAGTTGGCAACACTGTTCAGTAGTCTTATTTAATCGCATTTAAATCGCAGATCCTTCAGTCTAACTCCCAATCCCATTAATCCATTTTCCAAACCACTTGTCCCATGTAGGATAGCGGGAACGCTGGAACACCCTTGACAGGAAAATCCCAATTCCATTGGAGAATTTCCTAAATCTGCACTGATGACAGCTGTAACCAAATCAAAATTATATTGGTAACCATTACTGTTATGTATATTGTTATTCTGAGTTATGAACATTATGTTCCATGCTTTTAAATATTTCACTCAATCAAAAGGTACTTTGCAATGATGGCAATAAAATTATACTTGCTGACAGTATTTTAATTATTAAAGAATATTGTATTAGTCCGTCTTGTTTTCTTCAACTTTGAAACTCCAATGTGGTAAAAATGCTCTTTCCTTTTGAGTAACAGATGGGTGAGGCTGGAGGTGAGTTTCAGTTCACAGTTAAAAAGTGTGAAAACACTCCATTTACGAAAACTGTGGAGTTGACTTGTGGCTGTGGAGACCCCACTAATGACTGTTTGTGACTATGAGAATGTTGTCAGAATGAGAGGACAAAAAACTGAGGGTCAAGGTCAGTTAAGCAGGTGCTTTTAGAGGGAATTAGTTGGAGAAATGTTCTTGTTTCGTATTGATAGAAGGAAGTCCTTATTTTTCACAAGAAAGTCCCTCTTAAATTGTCCTACACTGAATTTTCAAGGGAAGTGTGAGACATTGTGAATAAGGGAGGAAAAGTAACAGGGAGCACAAGTCAACAATTCTTCTCTACACTCAGTGAGTAAGTGCAAGTAATGATAATAAACATAATGGTCAGAGATTGATGGTGGATGGCCCTGACCTTGAGCACGTACAGCTTGGGCACTGGCCATGCCCACGGCAGGCGCTGTTCCTTCTGAAAAATTCCCACATTACCCTTCATGGCAAAGGAAGAAATGACAGACATCATTTCCCCCAAGGATCAAGCACTGTTGATCTCTGCGTTGACACGATTTGATGCAATCTGCTACTCGGCACAAAATAATTGAATGTGCTGAAAATTGGGAACTATTTCTAGGTATTTCCTCTCTTTAAAGTTCAGGGCAGATTAGCTTAATTAAGGAGGGGGAAAACAGGAAATTTTTAAGTCCTGTGGGTAATTAATAGGCAGCCTTGGCCAAGAGGTCTGCGTGGTCACTCTGTGTAAGGATCCAGGAAAAGGTTGTATATTTGTCTAACTTGGTACAAAAAATATTGTTGATAAAACCAACATCTGCACATCTTCAAAACAGAACCTTACTTAAATACAAAACACTTAAGCAGCATTAATAATGCATGCTTACTTCATACAGTCATAAGATTTGGATAAAAAAACAAAACAAAGATTTGCTGTAAACAAGGGGAATTGTAAAAGTGTCCAGGCCAACAGGTTGTCTGTATCTTACTATAGTTCCTGAAGTGTGTCTCTCTGAGCTGTATCCTGTCTTACGTCATCCCTGATTTACTCTGGTTTCTTGTCTTGTTATCAGTTTATTATTGGCTCCCCGGGGACTGCTGATAGTTTAGAAGGGCAGAATAACTTAGAATCTCACACACAGAGACCACTCTATCGCAAGAGCCACAAATAACCAACGCTGCTTCATGTGTGACTGGCAGTGTGATAATCATACTTATACAGAGCACAGAGGAGCCCTTGTTATTCATTTATGTAGTTTGTCATCTCATAAATCATTTAGAAACAAGCAGCGATAATTTTTATAAAAATAAATGTTTTTCTATTCAATGACAGTCAATGAATATCACCCCTGAATATTCAATCAGCTAGCAATCACATAATTTACTAAAATGGCACAAGCCCCTCCACCTCCCCCAGCTCCACCTGTCTGGATCTGCTTCATGATTTTTATGTATGCCTATTTATGTAGCAGCAGCAGCATATTTTATATGCTCACAGCAGCATGTCTGTATATCTACTGTCAGTTTGTTTTGCAGATCTAGTCCACCAAGGCCAAACGCATGGACATTGTCATATCCATTACATGCTAAAATTATTCAGGGAGTTGTCGTGATCTAACTACAAATTTTTTTTAAAAATCATTCAGTTTCTTAACCTATACACCATAAAAAAACTTCAGGTGCTGCTCTGTTTAATGACATTAGTTTGAAACTCATTAATTTACAAAAACACACAAGATTATACCTCACTCACATTGTATGGTCCTCATTAGAACAGTAGCCTTTAATGATCTCAGAAAAAAGATGAAATAAATGTAACTTTTCAATTGATTCATCTATCTCGTTTTCTGCCGTTTAGGCACGGCTTGCATACGACAACAATCCCCTTTCCCTGTTAAGAATGATTAGAATTTGGTTTGTTGACACATAGGTAATTGATTCAAATGGGGCTCCAATGAGTTCAGTGATTGTGTTGTTTTTAAAAGGCTTGAGCTTTGACAGAAATACGCCGGGAAGTATTGCAATTGGCGGCAAGCACAGTTTCCCATAGACCAATGTGTTGAACTCAGCTCCAAGCCTCTTGGATGTGAGATGACTGTTGAGCTAGTGGGAGAGGAGAGATAGCAATGACCTCGCTGTGAACCCCTGCAAAAACTTGGATTATGTCTGGAGTATTTGGAGAAAATACTTAAATGAGCTTCATGATTTAGTGGGGCGGCTTACAGACACAGTTCTGAAATAGGGGAAAGAAGGTGAAAAGGAAACTGGGAAAATAACATTAGAGGATCACTCTTGCTAACACAGCCGTTAGTGCATCTGACTGTCAAACTGCTGTACTTTGGCCTATGAGTGCATTTTCAAACTAAAAATGTTCAGAGGTTTCAAAACAAGTAAAAAATGACTGTGATCTCAGTTTCATGCTTTTTGTGTGTTTACTCTTGGAAACAGCATGTCTAGTTTGGCACAATGCCAAGAAAAAACCTACCCCTGTTTTCTTTGCAGTGGGCAATCTTTAAGAAAAGCAGGTCAAATCGCACTATGAACTTCTTCATAATATGGCTTCTATCTGAACTTATACACAATTTTAAAGCAAAATATATTTAAAATGAACTATATTGCTAATATATATTTTCTAAATGTATGTTTGATATACATAGTTGCTAATATTTTCCTACGAAGTTTTGAAAAATGTAATGTATTTGTATTCAGTAATGAAAAAAAATATGATTAAAATATTGTAACATACTGTTTTAACTGTTAATGCACTGGCATGTACGTTTCATCTTACAGTAACACTGCTGTTTGTCCGGAATATAACAGTTCAATAAATAACAAGTTAATATTGTATTATATTTCAAGCAAAATATTGTCTTTGTTTGCTCAGTTTTAACAAAAATAAATAAATAGGTAAGTAAAAGTAATATTACTATTAAAGTAATAATTTTAAATTATTTATAACAGTTAAGCAGAACTGATGTGCCCCTCTGAGCAACAGTGTTTAGTTTCTGACGTGTTTTGAACGAATCAGGTAAATCAATGATTCTTCTCTTTATTGGGCCCTATCATACATCCGGGGCAATGCGGCACCAGGTGCAACACAAGTGTTTTTTTTTTTAATTAATTTTTTTGCTAGTTTCAGTCTGATGCAGTTATCAATTTTCACGTCTTGCGGCACATTTAAATAGCAAATAATGCATTTGTGCCCATTTGTGTGCCCATGGGCATGCTGGTCTAAAAATGAAGTGTGTTCAGGCGCAATTGAAATAGACTTCACCTAGTCTTTCAAAAAAGAGAAACTGAAACAAAGATATACCTGATAAACACAGATATACGAGACGTAGACAAAGCAGTGATTACTTACCATTTTGAATATCAGTAATGTTTATAACTGTTTCAATTTTAAAAGATCACGTTACATTTAAATAGCCTTCTGTCTGTCTTTGCCTTGGTGTGTTCTGGCCTTAAGAGAATAAGGACAACCATATAAGTCTAATACACACCCAGCTGATGGTCCATCATTCTAGGTTTTCCTCAGTGTGTTCCTGCATGGTGGCTTAAATTGTTTGTTTTTTTTAGGCCGATTCGACATGTTGAATTGACGTCGGAGTTTATCTGATTATTTGGCTTTTCAGCTGGTGCATCAGCACAAAGAAAAGCACAGAACGTACATGCTACTTGGCCATCAGGTATCAATTGTCAGCTTGGTGTGTCAGAGCAACTGACACTCAGACACACCCTAAGTGCACTTGCGCCATGCCCTTTATGCACTTAGATTGTTAAAATAGGGCCTGTAATGTTAGCCATTTACTGAATTCCTGAATCCTTCTGTTTGAATGAATCAAATGAATTAATGACTCATAAAGAATTTTTTTTATTTGGATGACTATTTCATTTAAAGGACCTACTGTGTTACCCTGTAATGTTCTCAACATTGAAGATGTGAGGTGATTTTTAGTGTTTAAGGCAAATTATCATTAGAATAAAAGCAACCAGAGAAACAGTTTGATATTGTCAATAGTTGTCAACGGTTTTTCGAATCACACTTTTAAGAAGAATTAAAAATACTAATATAAACAATGCTTTTATTTGAGATGTGCCTTTCTAAAATTAAGAGCTTCTCAGGAAGGTCAGTCTGTCTCTTGGGACAAATTCTATACGCAATTGCCCTTGCTTGTGGAGCTTGTGGAAGTGTGAGTGTCATATCCTCCATATCATTATAGCAGGCCATGCAGAAGTCAGTTGTCAGTTATGACTAATGTTTGCGTTTCCGTTCTTCAAGACTAAAGACCTGTACTTTTGCCCTTCCCTCATGTTCCACAGTATACCTAGCTCTTTCTATGTTCGTTCTAATTTCCCTTCCCCTTAACTTCCTCATATTTGACATTTGGAGAGGAGCACCAAAAACAAAAACAGAACTTTGCTTCCTGCATTTTCTTCATTCACTCACTCATCTCACTCCACAGTCGCACTTCAGCAAACTTCTTTGTTAGCCAAAAATTGAAATTTTATAGGTATAACCAAGGATGTCTAAAATATCCAGAGACAGCTATCCATTAGCAATCCTGTTCATCTGGTTGCTCGGCTGGCTCAGGGACCCCTCAAAAGTATGTGACCTAAAGGCCTTCATCTTTACTTCATGGGCATACAGTTCTGGAAACATGCCATGCAACCGTTTTTGTGTCAAAAAATTATTGCAATTAAAAAAACATAAAAATGTTAGTTTTTTTTAAAGACTTCACAGAACTGCCATGTCTTCATTATTCCTTTTATTATGATTCCTTTGTAATATGTCATAGAAATTTGTTGTACTTATTTCTAAGGGAATATCCCCAGGATTTCCTTTTTCAGAATGCCAGGCCTGTTTGTTTAGGGAAAGATCAGTTGGAAATTGGGCTGTATTTTACTAGAAATCCTCAAGGGCTGCATCAGTGATCCCATCTCTTCCGGAGCCTGTGGACACAGACAGTGCCTCACTGAGATCCGCTGGGTAACTCCCCCTAGGGGAAAACAATTCTTTACCCATTTTCAAACAGCCTAAGGCTTTCAGCTCTTCGTCCTGAGACCTCCTCCATGTTTACTCTGGCACAGGGTGGACTTTTAACTCCACCCCAGAGAGGAGAGGGTGACACTGACCCTTTTACTCACTGTCGAAATACAGAGTTCAGTGCTGGACATCAGAGGCTGTGGAGACTTAGTGTTGATTTAAAGGGAAAACATTATATTGTGCATAGTTGCAGTGTAGTGCATAGTGAGAACTGAATGCAATAGACAATGTCTTTTTCTTTTGAATGGGATTCCCCAGGTAACATCTGAAAGACAAAAAGATGAATGTCTCTTAAAGCTCCCAGAAGACACACACGTGAATGCTTGACCATTGACTATATATTTTTAGTTAGTTCCTTATCCTTCTGAATCAGTATTCAGACTGATTATAGTCTCAGTTGTGTGATTTGTGTATTTTATTAAAGCTAGTGTACTTATTTTTAGGAATACAGTGTGTTGTCCCAAACTTAAACATACCAGTACACAAGTTCACAGACAAAGAAATATTCAGAGCATGTTTGGTATTGTGAAGACCTTGTCCTCAGCTGTGGGTTAAACAAAAAAGAAAAGTTTCTTTAGTCTTCTCATACTGAAAGCAATATTTACAGTAAATGTAATTGTCTTTGCAATTATTTGTAAAATGAAAGGAAATAATACATTGTGTATGTTTTTTTTTACAGCCTTTTAAAGCTAAAATCATGATTTTTTTCTTTTCTTTTCTTTTACAGCGAACCATATTTTAAATTAACCATTTTTAACAATATACACAAATACCATACCAGGACAATCCCCAGATTATTTATAAAATTATATATATATATATATATTTATTTATTTATTTATTTTACACAATTTCTCAGAAATGTAAAAAAATAAATAAATAAAACAAATAGACCCATTAAATGTCTCGAGTGTCATCCCGTGGATAAAAAAAGATCTCTGGACTGCAAAAAAAAAAAAATATAATAATAATTGAATCCATTAATCCGCCTGATAAATGTACTTGAAAAGTAGCATTGCTTTTTACATTAGGTTTTCATATACTACATTTTTTGTTGTCTATCTGCCTGTCTTTAGCTGTTTACACATAAAACAAGTAAATAAAAATCTTCCAGTTTAGTAAGACAAAATATAACTTTGTATTAGATGTTTCTGAAAACAGGTCTTAAGCAATCTTTCTTCTCCACAAAATATCTTTTTATATATTACTTATATATTATTTTTATATGTTACTTGATACTTTTAGATAAAAAAAGAACAAAATTAAGACATATACTGTCATACACTCACTTACATATACTGAGGAAAAACACTCTCAGTGTTTTGTTTTTTCTGGTATTACAGATCCTACATTGAAAGAAGCAATCAGATATGCCATACCAACTCGTACCTCCAGGACCGTGCTTGCATGGAGCGTCTTGGCACAGATTGCCACTCCCAGCGCTCAATCACAAAGAGAAGAATTTTCTGAAATCCCTCGCAGATCCCAGCCCCCAATAAACCTCATAGCAATATGTCATACACCCTGGGCAGATAACCAGAATGCATAAGAATAAATCTTAATCAACGCTGGAGCGGTAGGTGACAGGAGAGGGGAGCTGGAATGTAATGTGACGTTACTGCAGTCTAAGTGAATTCTGTTGGACTGTGCCAAAGCTGTTATTAATGGAGTGCGTTTCTGAGTTATTGAGCTTTATGTTGTGGCTGGTACTTCTCTCTGAAGCAAAGAGGGCAAACGTAGTTCAAAAGGGCAGCAGGGAGCAACTTTTGCTCTGTGGAAATACTAGTCTGGGCTGGTGTTATATGGTGTTGCAACCAACAGACAAGGGGATTTACAATTTCAGAAAAAACTGAAACATTAACAGAATTTGAAACAATGTAAAGAAATGTGATTGTTTATGACAAAGAAACAATACAACAACTGGTTCTGGGTCGCTGTTCTTTACGCATGGTTTTCTGTCAGTGGTCGTGAGCAAAACAAATGTTGTCAACATATGTATCAGTGCACCAAAGCATGCCGTGTCTGTTGGTTTGATTCACCAGAATCACAAACAGCACAAGAAATTACATCAGAGAGCTGCAATCTATTGGAGCCGAGACGTCATCAATCAGTTGTAAATCAAAGTGCAAAGAGCAGCACATTCAAATGTCAAGAGTTCACATAAACCAATAACTCATTTGGGCTGGGCTCTGGCTTAAGAAGTCTTCAGATGCACTAGAAACATGTCAAACAGTATTTCGTTGTAACATTGATCATGCTCATTACTGACCCAAATTCAAATGCGAGCAATTTTAGAAAAAGGTTTTGATAATGTGTATCATTCATGAACTAAACGAGTGTGATTGTAATAAAAGCAACGAAGAAATCAAATGTATCTGAAAGTGACTATTACTGAAATAAAATTTCAAGTTTTTAATTTGCATCAATGTACCAGCAAACAAAACAATATGATCCATGAGCAAACATGACTAGAAAATCATTGCAAAAATAAGCTTATTTAACAATGTTGATCAATACTTGATTAAATTAAAACAATCCTAATACAACAAAAATAACGGATGGGGAAAACAACCACTTTAGTCATGGCTCTTATTTATTGTTCCAGTGTTATTGAACTGAATCTGATGAAAAAAAATTAAAATTAAAATAAAAAAAATCCAACAGTGACATCCTTCTTAATACTCTGTTCACTGGAAAACAATAGGGAGAGTCAGTGGTTTAAGAACATTTAAAAATTTGCTTCATGACTGATGATGACAATAAAAACGGAAAATCATTTTGACTAAATTAATGTACAATTGATGTGGTTCATGTGATGAGTGCGAAGAACCTTTCATAAGAAATGGAAGGTTGGAACCTTAAAATCTACAAACAAAGAAGGAAAACACACTTTGCAATTCAACATATAATTTGAATGATTTCCAGATAAAACCATAACATAACAAATAAATCTGTTTAACCCAGATGGCAATAATCAAAATAATTTGGAACTGAAATTATGGCAAAAAAAAAAAAAAAAAAACACAACCGTAAAATACAAATACGTTAATTCAAATAAAATAAACAAATACCTCTAACAAACACACTACATTGCAGAAATAAATAATTCTAGAGGTTATAAGGGTGGAGAATCACAATGATAGTAAAATGTTTCTTGTGTTGTTCACACATTGTCTCTATGACACAAAAAACTTGTCCAAAAGCGTCTTGGAATAGCTCTGCTGCTTTAAGTAATCATTTGAAGAAGGCTCTTCTGGTGCTCCTTTAATCCCCAATTTCAAAGCCATAAGATGTTTACATGGGAAACTTGTAGTTGGGTAACTGTTTATCAGATAAATCATGGACACCAAAACCACTTGAGACTGACTCTTTCATCAGTGAATTAAACTCTTTAGATAGCTCATTAATTACTGTCATTGCGCCTTATGTTTGTGGTTTAGATGGTAACTCACAAGAAACTTTCACTACTGATTGATTCTGGCACACAATACTCTCTCTAAAACATTCAACAAATTGTGAAAGCGAGATGCAGATTTAACATTGTCCCTTCATCAGCTGAAGTATAGTGACCACAGAAGTGTATCACGCTGAAAGTAAAAACAATAATAAACAGCAATATGCACTGATATTCACACATCAATGTCATACTTTAGGTAGTATTACATCCAAAATCATTGCAGCAAAAACTTTTTTTTTTTTTTTTTTTTTTTTTTTGCAGCTTTGTATTGTAACCAAAAAATGCATCAGAAAAGAAATCCTGAGTGCTTTGCTGATGATTTACTCCAGCTGGATTTCTCCACATAGGTTCGAAAAAACTATTTTTTTACTATAAATTTTGATTAGATCATTTTCATTTGATAGTAATCTCTAGGAAAATGTGTAATCGAACAAAACACTAAAAGTCTGGCGTGAGCTCCTTTGATACCCTGTGTTAAACCATCACAAAACTTCTTCTAAGAGCTTTTTTTTCTCATTTTCTTTTAAATTTCACAAAGATTAGTGAGCAACATCCACTGCAACAGCATCACGCTTGAAATAAAAGATGGCAAAGGAAAGGCAAGGCTTCAGTCCTACTCTATTTGACATTATCTTTATTGACAAATATATGCATTATTTGAACAACCGTAGCTTCATAAATATGTTTGCATTCATCAATAAGAACACCTTGACACTTTATCTTCAATTCCAGTTTCAGACAGATCAACCATTTTCTCTTCAGATCACCACAATCCAATCAACAGCCTCGTCTTTCCAGATGGGCTAAGTATCCGTTAGCATTAATATGTACAACTCTACTTTCAAAACAAATCATTTTTGATCCACTTACTCCTCCGAGCAACGTTCACGGTGCAGGGTGCGCTCTGAAAGTACCAAGCAGACGCTCTCAAGTGTCATCCTCTAGTGCAGAGTAGCAAAGATAATCTCCATTGTGGATGTCCGGTATTCCACGGGTCAAACAAAAACTGGAGGATTTGGAACAGATCAAGCCTCTGCTCGAGATCACTGACACGGACCGAAAACAGATGACACCCCGCACCCTGCCAGATTTTAAGGGATGTTCTGGAGAGCTGAAGGACAGCAAATGGCTCCCAGCCCATGATGCCAGGGTTTAGGCCAAGGCCATGGGGCACCAAGTGTCCCCTCTCACGTCAGCTGTGGAAGTCAGGCCTACATTCGTGTAGAGACTCTCCTGGCCGGGGTATTTTACCATGGAGCCCGTCGTGCCTGGAACATCCACCTGGCCCACCAGCGTCGAAGAGTTGACCTGGTTTAAACCAGAGAATGTGAGCATGACAAATAAAAGTCATTGTAATGAATTGATTTGTATGATGCCTTATAAAAGTACAAAGTGGTGCAAGTTTCATGAGTAATGCAGGAAAGCACTAGCAACTTTTTTTTTTAGGTTTGACTCATTTTAAAGATGAATTTTTGCTACACAAATGCAACTTACAGATGTTACAGGCACCTGCGTTGATGAAGGACTGTTCTTTGTGCACTCCTCTGAATTAGAAGACGATGAAGAAGTTGGAGTCATGGGGACAGAACTACTTCCTGTGAATTATTTAAACCAGTTAGTTAACTCTCAATTAAATTTTAATTTGTCTGATTGAGTTTTTGTTTTATTATTATGATTATTATTTAACATACCAGACGATCCCTTTGTTTTGTTCAGGGTTTTTGGTTTTCTTTTCCTTGTCTGAATACCTTCTTTCTTCATGGCAAGGGGTCTGGGCACCTAAAGACATGCAATCAGATTTTAATGACACCTGTGGTTTTCCCACGTTTATTTGAATCATATACTGTTTTCAGTTGTTTCAGAACGTGTTTTCATGAAACATTTAATATAACCTACCCCGTGTAATTTCGTGTAAAGTCCACACGCGTTGCACACGGGTTCTCCGTCTGCGTTTCTGCGCCACAGTGTTGTAGTGCTGGTCTGGCAGTTTGCGCACGACAGGCCAATGCGCCTTGAAGACGACTGGAGACAAAAGCAATTAACATTGTGAGCAATTGATAGTCATGAATCTAAAATGGTAGAGTTAAATAGATGTGGACTGTTAATTTAATGTTCAGCTAACTTATATTTAAATGTATTTTTTATTATTATCTATTTTACTGCAAAGTAAATTTAATAATTATAAAAAATTAAATAGAAGTGGCTTCGATTGCACAAAAAAAATTGACAAGAATAAAATATATGCATGCGCACTGTCTTTTTAGCCTAAACAATTAATATACAATGCATGCACACTTGTCTCGCCAATAAAAATAAAGTTTATTATGGGAGTAGACCTGTGAAGATGGTCCCAGATAACCTCTGGCTATTGTTTGAAATAAATAGGCAGGAAATTGAGTGGTTAAGTAGCTCATCGAGTAGGTGCTCACCATACGCTTCTGAGGTTTAATTAATGGTCGGCTGAGTCCATTCATTTTGCTGTACAGACCGCAGGCGTTACAGAGAAAGTGACCCGTGCCGTCGCGTCTCCACAGCGGGGTGGAAATGGAGCCGCAGTTGACGCACTCGCGGCTCTCCACCATGTCCTCCAGCAAATCTGAGACACAGACAGGTCCCCGTCAGTCAACATCACATTCACCATCAACTTCAATGTGTGCCAAATGAATTGCGCAGACGTGACACATTGTAGCAGACTAATAGCATTAATGACAGATGTGATTATTGGTTATCTCTGCAAATATTTTCTCCTAATTCAATTCCACACTGAAAATCCACTTTGTTATTTTGCGTACTATTATTTACAGTGTGTAATTACTTATTTTTATTTTAATCGCAATTATTTATAGCCTATTAACATGCACACCTGTAAAGCGGACACTAATGCATAGCTAATCAGAAACTTTAACTATCATACTAAAGGATACGATGGGCTGGCACAGAACTCTGTTAATGGTCTCAGATTTATGTTTTGTTAAAAAAAAAAAAGAACTTGTAAATGGCGTTAGACTATACACAGCTATCTGGGGCAGAACATGTTTTCGATTTGAATCCCATTTCCTGCATTTACATGGGATTCATTTTTTATGTTTAGGGACTATGGTGATTGAAAATCCAGGGATTAATTAAGTTAGTTATAATGATAAATTCTGCCTAAAAGAATAGTAGCTATACTACTACGATCACCAAGATTTCAGAGAAACATTTAATAAAGTCAAAAATGTGTGTTAATAAAATGTAAATAATCTGAGACTTAATTTCCATTGTTAAACGAAATTTTTCTTTCAAACTAACTATTGTACCTATGCAAATGCACAAAAAAACACCATTACCGAATGAACAAATTCATTATCTCTCTCTGTTTCTGAAGCAGCTCCAGCTCTGTCCTCTAATATGAGTTATGAGCATGTTAAGTCTAACATTAAACTAGCATTCAGAGTCTTGTCTGGATGTATGCTTGTCACAGACTGGCGGTGGCTACTTGCATTAACATGCAATCTCCGTGATCCAATCACTCAGATCTGATCATCATATCAGGTTTCCATCCAAGGACTGTTTTTGGAAAAATATTTAGCGCTTCAAAATTACGAGTTACCTCTCAAACATATATTTCTTTTAATTTGACGTTGCTTTAATACGTTGAAATTTGTAATGTATTAACTTTGTTCTGAAGATGAAAGTTGTCGAGTTACTAATGCGTAACTGCGCGCGGCGCCGGCAGGATCACTTGATTTTTTCCCCCTTCTAAAAGTTGAAACAGCTTACAATACTCGTTCAAGAATAAGGCATTGCTCGAAGCTGTTCTACTTTTTATTTTATTTTATTTGTGTACAATCACAATAAAAACAGTTGTGCTTTTTTAAATAAATGAAACAAAATAGATGGGCTTTCTGAGCGCATCACAGAAATTAACTGAAATTCGGCTATTTGTTGCAGTTTGTTTTAGAATATTTAGAATATATTTCGCATGGGCCTATTTATTTATTTTATATCTTTATTACGTTTTTCTCTGTTCTCACAAGCTCTGCGCGTCATGTGACCACGTGAATCACGTTCTGATGTTTATACTGCTTTTTGTTTGTATGAAATTAATCCCTTTATTTTTTTATTTTATTTTTAATGGATAACAGCCACGTATCCATTCAAATTTAATTGTAATTTACCATAATTTCGTCGGTTAATAATGGCTTAACGACCGTCGGTTGTCGGTTAAGAAAAATAAAATAACCGAAATTAACATTCCTATTTCCAATGCAGTCTAATAAGTTCATCAGGGAAAAATAATAGCCTGATAATAAAAGCCTAACACAACTACACCTGCTTATGAATAGCTTACTCAGGCAGTTACTCAGTGTCCTGCTGGGTCCTGCGATGACGACGTGAGCTTTAAAAATTATAACAAGACTTTGAAAGGGGGGGGGGGGCACGAACTGGATTTCTAAAAGTGGGGGGGGGACACGTTCCCCCGTCCCCAGTGGAAATTACGCCCCAGCATAAATATATCGTTGTGTCTTTGGGTTTTTTTTTCACACACGCAGCAAAAGGTTCCACCTGTTGTTTTTGTAACGACACAAGTTAGGCCTATTTAAAAAAATATATAATAAATAATAAAATAAATAAATAAATAAATAATTCTGTTTTCACCTGTCGCCAAACAAGCTCCATGCTAAAGAACAAACATCGCGTACCGAGGAAAATCTACATTTCTGGCGGTAAATTATAGGCCTAAGACATTTGACAATACAATATTACAGTATTACCAATAAATCACAACTTTAATGTTTTGTTTTAAAAATCTTTCTGACATTGATCTATGTATGAGAATAGAGCCATATTAAAACGATTGCATCCCGAAAATTACATGTGCCTTAACATTTAATCATTTAGCAGCCGTTTAACAAACAAACAAACAAACTAACTAATATGCTGCAGACATACATTTATAACAAATATAGTCTAATAATAATGATGATGATAATGACAATAAGCTAATAATAATTATAATAATAGCCTAATAATTATTATTATTATTTATTTATTCACACGCTGCCCAAAATATGAGAAAAACATAGGTTTTGAAAATCACAGTTAAAAAAAATAATAATTTTGACTTGATGAACAGCCATAGATTACCTCCGTTTGGTCCCCTGATAGACAGCGGTGCGCTTCTGGACTGCAGGGAATGCAGCATGGAGTTCTCGAAGGGCCCCGCGGGCCACGCCGCCGGTAACTGTGATAGCTGCGGTGCAACATACGGAGGATACGGGCTTGTGTAAGATCCACTTATCGGCCGTGAAAGGTACTGGTCTCGACCGTTTACATTCAGAGGATTAGTATAGCTGGCATCCCTCGATGTGCCGTTATTCATAGGCGGACTGGGGGAGTAGTGGAAACGGTTGGAGGTATGTGGGCTTCCAGTGCTGTAGGATGGGCTCTCTGGGGCGGACTGTGACCAGACCGAATGACTGCTCACCGCATGGCTCGGCTGCGACGACACACTGGGTTGTAGGTACGATAAACTCGGTATCATTGTTCCAACCCGAGACGTCGGCACATAAACGGGAGAATTAGGGTTGGAGTGCATGTAACCGGCCGACGGCGTGTCGTTATAACCGGCCTGACTCTGGGCCGCCGCGATGGCCAGGGTCTGATACATGTCGGTAGGGTCCACAATTAAGCCTCCCTTATGCGTCTCCCTGGTGTGCCCACCTGAGATGATGAGTTTATTGCCCTGGTCTAAATCCGTGAAGAGTGTAACGTCGTCAGAATTGGGCAGGGCGTTGTTGGGATGCCCAAAGTGAACGTAGGAGTGTAGGGGCCTGCCCTCGGCGCGACGCGTTCCCACCACGTCCAGGTGCGTCGGCGCCGGTGATCTCAGCCGGTCCCTGCGGTCAGTGTTCAGGTAGCTCTGCTCAGCCGGAGACCCTGGGCTGCTGCTGGACACTTCGCGCTTGACCATGGACCAGCTGTTATCACCCAGGTCCATCCAGGATCCCTTTTATTTTTCACAGTATGTGGAAAATACAGAGGCAGAGTGCGCTAAAACAAATGAGAACATAACATGTGAGAAACGTTAGGGTAACGAGAATAATATAAATGAGAAAAAATAAACAAGAGAACGAAAAGATTTTAGGAATGTCAAGAGGATCTTAAATCCTAAAAGTTGAGTTTTACGCACTTAAAATTTCAATTGGCGCAAATATTTTTTGAAATATATTCACTTTTTCTTTTACAGCGGATGAAGAGTCTTCAGAAAGCGCGCAACAGTCAACTCACTCAAATAATTCATGATTGTTGTGCCATTTGTAATAATCTAAATTTGAAAGTTGAGCCGCATGATGTGATTGACTGAACACCACTTCACTGTATTCCCAGAAAACACATGCGCACGCACATACACACCCCATACAGGGCTTTACAGTGAAGTTCTGAATCCATCCGTGTCATGAATCCTCCCTCTTGATGTAGCCTCATCATAATTACCAAAAAAAACTCACACAACGTAACAGATAGGAAACAAAAACGTAATATGTCTTTGCAGAAAAGAGATAACCACTTGATAAGACCCACAAAAGATAAGAGGGAGAGAGGCAGGGTAAAGAGAGAAAAAAAAAACAATACCCGAAATGATTTAGGCTCTCATCTCAGCACCAAGACAGGAACTTTGACAAAGACTGGAGAAGACATTTAGAATCAAGACAAGAATATGCGTGAAGAAAAAAGTCTCCACTGACCTATTGGTGGTTTGCCATAAGTTGGTGTTCGCAGGATCCAGCGGTTATGTGGTTGCAGGACTTGGAGAACTATTAGGAATGAAAGTTCTCTGTTCACTCGTGACGATGTTTAAGAGAGGAGGCGCCTCTGGGCTCCGAGCCTCTTGATTGGATTCCAGCTTGAGCAAACACGTCTGCTCGATAGGGGTGCTGCTCTTCACTTTCCACCTTGCTTATTTTTGATGTCCTTGATGTCGAATGGAAAATGCGAGTCTTGTAAATCCGACTACATTTTCTCAAAGGGACGGAACAAATTGATTTGCTTCAGCAGATTTTTTTTAATTTTTTAAATATAGCCTGTATATTTTTTCGCTGAAGGACAAGTGCAAGTTGGTTAAGATTGTAATTTAAAGCATTCATTTATAAGAAGTTCATAAATGCTGCCAGCCTAATTTGCCTGCGTAATATGGATTTTATTTACAGCAATTCTTTTTAACAAATAATTATAAAAAAAAATACATACAGTTAGGGAGAAAATGCCTTTTCGATGACTCAAATCCGTATCCAAAATCTGAATGATAATAAGCTCTTAGGAATAATATTTTGTTATATTTTATTTGCGTAAAATGTTTAATGCGAGGGTAATCACGAAAACAGAATGATGAAATCACGTACCCTTCTATTTGTTTTGATGTTGAACTTTGTCTGTGCTATGCAAATTAGGCTCGTTGCTAATTAGTTCATCTAAGACGATGGGGCATCGTTTAGGATTGCAAGAGATCTTACACAAACACCCAGCGGGCAATAGGCATTACTGAGTACTTCACTTTGAACAGCAGATAATTCATTCAAGCAGAATATACATTGTATTGTGATCTGATCAAGTATTGGAGGTTGCCAATTAGATTAATCATTTTAAAGTCGTGAGGGTCTGTGACTCGTTTGTTGTTCAGTTTATTCGATAGCACAGAATTATTGTATTGTTTGAGTTAAGAGTTGTTGTTATTACACAGCTGAGTTAAGCACTCATGCATTACATAAATAAAAATATATATATTATTAACCATAGTTATAATAATAGGCTAAATTGATAAATAATTTCAGAACAGTGTGTGTCAAAAACACAGGTATTCGAAGCCATTTTTACAAAGACGTCCCGTTGTTGTTTTATTATTTTTTTACCTTATTTAAGTGCATTTCTTATTGTGCATATTTAAATATCGCTCTTGTCACTATATGAAAAAAAAATGACTGCAGTGTAAAATGACAATAAAAACTTTTTTCACTTGCAACAGGAAGCTGGAGTATTTGTCAGTAGTTTAGTAGAGACTCTATAGGAGCACGTGTGAATACGATCCGGGCAGTTATCTGACAGATAGTAATAATCAAACACACAGTAAAATAAAATCACCTGCTTTTTTTTTTTTATTTAGAGAAACCAAAAACAATTTATTTTTAGGACGAAGGTTTAGAATTAAGAAATGTAAAATAAATACGCATCAGTCATAATTAAGAGCTAATCCCTAATTCCAAAAACCTAATAAAAACTGTTAAAACAAATCGCGTTGTAGTTCACAAAAAATAAAGGCATAATAATAAAACATAATCATTATTATTATTATTTTTTTTTTAAATTACATTTTAACTCAGGCCTATTTACCTTAGAAGCGAGAACTTAAAGACCTCTCTTTGATTATATGAAATATTGCGGGCTTGAGTGAAATGTATTTCAGAATCGTGAGCAGCTGTCACACACATTAGGCATTAGTGATAATATTAGTTATCACTGCTGTTCACTGAAATAAACAGTTAAATCAATCAAACAATCTTCCAATTAATTAAAATATTGCTTTCCTACAGTTAATATGAAATATCCTCTGCTAGCCTATTTATTGCGTGCCAGGCCACTACAAAGAGAGTCTTTATCGGGCTGCCTCCGTGTACTTTGACCCCACAATGTAAAACGAATTCAACGAACACAATAGGGACACAATGTCTGTGCAAACATGTTCTCACAAGCCAACAGCAGTGATCGACGATTACAGCGGAAGAATTATCATTTCAATTCTACATTATTAGTAGTAGTAGTTTTGTTGTTGGTTTTCGTGGACAAGACAGTTATCTACACATTAAATAAAATCGTTGACATACCCATGTATTATTGGATAATTACAACTACAGAATAATTTAACTAGTTTGCTTTCTATCTTAAAAAAAGCTCATAATTCAACGGTGCCATCAGATTAGCTCTATTTGATTAGACAGCTTCAGCAGTGCAAAGGAAAAATGCGCGCGAGTGGTCAGCGTCATATTAGATATTTGTTCAAGGCTCATCGGGTTGCGTTGTTTCTTACAGACCAATCATTGCTAGATTCGTTTGCTTTATGTTGTACATGACTAAAGTTGTAGCCGCATGAATGATAATGAAGTGATCAAATACTCATTACCTTTGGTGACATATTGTAAGACAGGGTGTTGGCCCTTCATTGGAAGACCAGTCATTGTGGACATTGTGTCACCAGAGTGCTTAGTGTCCCACCAAAAGAAATGTGTGTTCTTGTGTAGGCTATTAATTAAATATTAATGCATTTAGGACCTTATGACTTTCAGGCTGACACTGGAATGTGGTCCCACACACAGACACACACACAAAACAGAACACTTGTATTACATCACCTTCCCATTACATTAAAATTTACATATGGTTGATAACAAATGGTTTTATGTCTGGCACTGCCTTCTCCAGTTGAACTAAAAGGCAGAGACTGTCATCTATTGCGAGGGACAGTCAGAGGTATATATGTTGCTGTTTGCAATAGTAGATGATTAAACGAGAAGGTGTAAAAGCAACCTTTGTGTGTGTGTGTGGAGTTTATATATGGGGGCGAGTGGGAGAGGCCTCGATAGTAAACGTGTTAACAACCTTCTCACCGATCTTCTGTCACACCCTGTTGGAGTCATGCGATTCATTGCTGTGACCACTGTATTTCTCTTGCTCTTGCTCTCAGCAGCGAGAGTAATTCAGTAGAAATACAGAAGTATTGCAGAGGAAGTTCAAAAGAACAATGTTGCATATCGTTTGAGTCAAATAATAGTGTATGTAAATGATTTGAAATCACATTTAATGATTTTGGACCTAATAGGTACAAAAGTGCCTTTTGAAAAGGTACCACCAAAGTGACAGCTTTTGTACCTTTATTTCTGACAGTGTGTGTGTGTGTATATATATATATATATATATATATATAATAATAATAAACTATTAGGCTCTCTGTGAGATACCTCACTCCTCTAAAACATAAAATAGTAATAATAATAATAATTGTATGTAAAAAAAAAATAATAATAATAATAATAATGTAAGAGCATATTAACAGTAGAAATAAAATGAACGATTAACAGTAACAAAGAGAAAGAGAGAGAGAATCCAAATCCAAACCATGGGCTGTTAGGCAGCGAAGAGCCAAGAGCAGTCAAGCACAATAGATGACCTATGAAAGATGAGCTAGGATTACAGATAAGAGTCCCAGTCATTAGTCGTTTGATTCAAGTGTTTAAGAAACTATTAGAGCTGCACATGATAGCTGATAGAGCCTGTCAATTGTCTACATGCACCAGATTTCACAAAGAGGTCTGTTGATTAAATAAAGATTTTACTATTACTAGAATTTAACATAATAAAACATTATTAAGAGAATGCATTTTATAAGGAACGGCAAACACAGTATATAAATATTATTGTTATTATTAATATTATGAATAGTAGCATCCCACGCATCTTTACAATCAAGCTATTTGTAGAGTGGAGGAATGGACAGAGCTGCACAGGTTTATTATATACACCAGATTTAATGATGACTGTTTCGGTAAAGGTCTATTGTTAAATTATTATTATTAAATCTTGAATTGAAATTATGAATATAATAATACATCCAATTAAAAAGACTAATCAAATAGTATGTAAAAACAGCAACAACCACTATTACACAATACATAAAATAAAATGTGTTTATTTATACTGGTACAGTATCAGTTACTTACATAAATATTCAAGTTTAGTATCATTACAAACACTGATATTATCTTTTACAAGTTTATTTTCTGTATTGATTTTGACACTAGGCTTTAAAAATTTATTACTTGGATTCACAAGAAACCAAACGGACATGTTCTGGGGCATCTTGGCCGTTTGTATGAACAGTATGAGCATGATGTTCTCACACTACCCTGTGCTACATTGCAGTGTGTGCTTGACCGTTGAACTCTTCATGAGGACCTCAGAGTGAAATCGATATTGTTCAGCCACTGTGTGTCTGTGTGACTCTTATTCACTACTACCGCTTTCCTCCAAAAATAAAACGCGATGAAGCCAACGTTCTTTGGGCCATGTTGTTTTTCCATACACCATCCAATCAGCCTCCATCCTGTTGGGCTGTGGCTGTGTTTTGTCTACGGGGGAAGGTCAGCTTTGTGGTACAGACTGTGGTTTTTCCTGAATCAGCTGTTTTAGTGGCAGTCTACTGTCTATTCTGCCTCATGCTACATCACTCAGGCCTGAGACCTGGACAGTTAGGTCTGTTTGTGTGACATTGCACAGAGGGGTCATGTTAACTGTGGTCATCTTTTTCAAGATTATTGGATTATGTTCAACAAAACATATTACTTTACCAATCTTACATTTAATTCAGTTTTTTACTTACTGTGCAATTTCAGAGTGAAAATTGTTGTCAAAGTGATGGAAAGACCAAAATTAAATTTGCTACTCACAGATAATCCTCAATGAATCAATGAACAAGTAACTTTTGGGGAAAAAAACCCTCAAAAACTTTAATAACTGCTAGTTAACATGTAGTTGTTAACTTACTGCTAGTAGAATGACTAAAGTGCGCTACTAAAATAAAGTACCAAACTATTTTAGTTTTTTTCAGAAATTGCAAAAGCATGCCCACAAATAATTTCAGTGAAATACATACTTTTTATTTGCCGTCTAGAGCTAGAAGAGTTTAAATATGATGTTTTTTAATACATTCTTTTATAACTTGAAATGCATTTTTATAATTAAATGAATTTACACATTTTTAAAGTAAGTGGTTGCAATCAATTTATTTTAGCTACATTTAAATAAATTGAACTGACCAACTTTCAAAAAATTTTTTTTAATGTAGCTCAAATAAATTGTTTGCAACCACTTACCTTAAAGAATTAGTGAAAATTAGTGTTAGTATTAAATTAATTCTATAAATAATTAAATTAATATTACAATTATTAGCTTTTTTCAGTGTGTTTCACTGAATTAAAAAGCAAGTTGTAGGTTTGGAATGGCATGAGAATTCATAAATGACAACAAAATAGTTAACTGTTTAAAGAGAATTGCTTTGGGACCTTGCAATTTTTGTTCTTCACCTCTGCACTGTAAAAATGTGGCAACCTGTCATTAAAAGGCTATACCTGATTTAACCCATAAAAATGATATTTGGGTTTGATTCTGCGACGTTTCATTTTTCCAGGTTATCATTTTTTCAGCATACATGGAAAAATGTTGCCATGTCTCAGACAGTTTTCTTTCCATTTTTTTGTCTGGCAAACAAAGCTGTGCACTTTAGTTATGATAAGATCTCCTTCTGCTCCAGTGGAGTAAGGTCCCGAGAAACATGGCCACCATGATAGGGCACTGTTTCTCCTGTACAAATTCATCTTGTCCTCATGACCTCACACACACACACACACAGCACACAATCCTGATGTTGCCGAGCCGTGAACTTAAACATGCTCCTTGTGTTTGAAAATGTACACACAATACAGTTGTTGAGCCTAGTTTCTGTGGTATGACCAGGGTTTGTTTAGGCAGAAAATACATTCTCAATTATGTTTTATCAGGTCATCAAACAGTCAAATGGAGATCATTCTTTCAGAACCAGCGCTGTACCAGGCACTGTAAGAGAAGGACTTGCTGTTTACTCATGCTGGGAATTGAATGAGTCTGGATCTGCTCCCTGCTTTGGAAAAAAGAAAAAGAGAATGAAAGATGTAATACTTTATAATACTTACAATCATGTGTCACTCGGTCTCATATCTTCTAGACTGATTGTTTTTTAATTTTTAATAATAGAAGTGTCCAGGCTGCAGTGCTGCTGGGTTTTGTTGTGCGTGTTTTTGCAAAGAGATCCAAGGTCTTGAAGAAGCGGAACTTCAGAAAGGGAGTCGTATCAGGCAGATCTGCTGTATGTATAATGCTAACATTGTGAAGTGGTTTTGAGAGATCAGAGTTCTGTGCTGCAGACAGATATACAGCACTTCCATGTAATGTCTCTACAGCACGTATGCAGACTTTTACAACTGTCACTCTTTAAAACAGGGTATTTAAAAAAAATTGATACCTTGATTTTAGCACGTACACAGTCTGAGGTAGGGGTGAATATAACAGTGAAAACATTTTCACACAACACAAAAGGAAATTTTGAACAGAATGTTCTTTTCCACACAATGCATGTAGTTACATTGGACTGCTAAAGCTTCTAAAATGGATAAGAAAAGAAAAACTTGTCCATATCAGTTGTGCATTATAAATTTCAAGTAATATGGCAAATAAAAACAAAAACTTGTGGGATTTGTACGCAAATATGGACTTTGGCGTATATATGACACGCACGTGTTTGGCATGCATATAATATGCAGTTTTCGTATGCATATGATGCATAATTTGATGGCGTACATATGATACACAGTTTTTGTGTTTAATTTTGAATGCGACATCGGGTGACCAAAATTCAACGTCTGTCAATTTTAAATTAATCGCCAGTAACGATGTCATCTGCTTTGTTTGATGAACAGATCAAAATATAAGTCAACATTTGGTGAAAATCTGCTATAGATCTCTGTTCTCTTCATTCATGCATGTATATGTTGCACGCTTGTTTAAAAGTTGGTGCTTGCATGTGATTCTGATCAAAAAGTTTGTTATGCAATGCTTTGCACCGACTGTTAGTTAAGATCAAAGTCATTTTTGAGTGAAAATCTGCTATAGCTCTCAGATCTCATTCATGCTTGTTTGTAACTTCATGCTTAAAGACATGCTTGAACAACACGTACAAGTAAATGACCAGATTTTTGAGTGATTTTGTTGAAATCCTCTAATTATCCTCTTATTAAGAGGATACTTTTTTTGTTTTCAAATTACAAATTAATATTATTATTACTACACTTTAAAGGGTTACTCCACCCCAAAATGAAAATGTTGTTATTAATCACTTAGCCCCATGTCGTTCCAAACCCGTAAAAGCTTTGTTTGTCTTCAGAACACAATTTAAGATAATTTGGATGAAAACCGGGAGGATTGTGACTGTCCTATTCACTGCCAAGTAACGAACACTGTCAAGGCACAGAAAAGTATGAAATACATCGTCAAAAATAATCTATCTGACATCAGTGGTTCAACCATAACGTTATTACGGGTTGAACCACTGATGGCAGATGGATAATTCAGATGATTTCTTTTATATTTTCTGGACCTTGACATTGTTATTTGCTTTCGCAGTCAACTGGACAGTCACAAGCCTTCTGGTTTTCATCCAAAATTGCTTAAATTGAGTTCTGAAGACAAACAAAGCTTTTACGGGTTTGGAACGACATGGAGCTTAAACTTCATTTAACCCTTTAACAGTAAAAAAATCCATAAAAAAACACTTATCTTTCTATTTCAAGTCAATTAAAACATATACTCACAAAATCAAACAACACACATGAAGTAATTTCAGAAAGAAATCTGTCCAAAAGGAGCTCTGGGGTTCATTATGGTGGTTCAGAATGGCTTATCATTGAAAGCTTTGCACTGGCTGTTAAACACCTTTGAAATGCTATTGGTTTGTGATTATTAAATAATGGTTGGGAGAACTCTGGGGCTCCATGTTCATGGATGTGAAAAGGTTTTGAGGTTCATTTCTTCACTCATCTAAACATTGCTCCCAGTTGCATGGGTGGCATCGGAATGTTCTACAACAGAATGCCATTGCTCAGGTGTTTCTTTTGCTTGCCCCTGAACAAAGAACTGCAGGAGTCTTGCGTAATTGTTCTATAGTAGTACAAATATTTATCATTAAATTACAAAAACAGTGTTTCGGGGAAAATAAATAATACAAATTATACTTTGTACAGCAGTGGCGACTTTCCTATAAAATCAGCATCATGATAGCTGTCAGTCAAAGTCCCAAAAGAGTGCCAAAGAGTTAACGAGGAACCAGCATGATCTACTCCTCCCAACCCATCAGTGACCCCCTAATGCCCTAAACCTCTTGTCTCTAGCCTCTAAACTCTCTCCATTACTCCCCCTTGTCAGCCTTTGAGGCCTATTTGTTTTGATAGGCTGAGGCATAGCTGCGGGGCCTGGTCCCATTGGAGATTCATGTTTGGGGAGAACAACAAGATGCAGACTGAAGAAGACGTCTGAAGAAAGAAGCAGGGGTTGTCTAAACCGCCGATAAGAAGATTTCAAAAACAAGATATGCATTGAGAATACAGGAGACGGCTAGAGGTGTCTTATCTGCTTTGTTGTGACCTACTCTGGCCTTGATCATTCAAATTGAGATGCTAAGATGATGTATGATGTATTAGAATGGATGTACTTATACATCATCTTTGACACTATCTTATCATAAGTGGAAATGCACTGATATGACTTTTACTTTTTAAATGATGATGCAGCAGAGCCACTGTGCTAAGCCACAGCTCCAACATATTTAATAGTTCTATATTTGCATGCATGCCATACACAAACTTTGGTATGTCTTTCATTGGAACCTGAAATGAAACATGAATTGGAACTCTAATGAAGTTTCATTTTTGCCATTTCACAATTTTCCCGTGTCTCATTCTTTAAAGGACAGATCACATTAACCTGCTCTCCCTTACCTGTAGAAGTCGACAGAGAGATCCTGAGCATCCTGAAAGCATTGAGCAGACATTCTCACCCTGCTCACCTCAAACACCATCTCTATAGGAACAATTGGCCTGCTTGTAGCGAGCAGTACTTCCGTGTACCTGTGTTTACCTTTGGTCTGCAAGCCAAGCCAACAGTGGAATTCAAAGGGCACGAGCTGTAGAGTGCTCACTCTCCCTGTTACCATTGTGTAAAGCACCCCCCTCCAACCACCACCATTAAAAGACAAAGGGCTCACTGGATAAGCAAATGTAACGCTTACCCCAAGCAACCTGAGAAAACAATATGTGATGCTGCCATAGTCTTTCAGTGCAGATCTTGAAACCAGTCCTGTTTGAAAGACCACCAGTCAAATGCATTTATGGAATTGAACCAAAAATCTCTATTAGCAAGTATCGCTATTACTTGTTAATAATGTTAAATGTCGTTTGCTAAAATACTGCTAAACTTATTTTTGTAAAAACACAAGTTACTTTATTATTTATGGTGATAAGCAGTAAAAGGACATTCCCAAAAGGACAAACCCTTGTGTGACATTGCATATGATTATATTTTATATTTATCTTTTCTCAGGTTTGTTATCAGTAATGAACTTTATAAGGTGTTTTGTTTGATGTTATTCAATTAATGTTTATTATTTATGATGCTCCATGTGACTTCCTATTTTGCCAGTTGAATTTTTATTGTGATTATTGTTTAAGGTAAAAAGCTGATTTTGATATATTAACCTTATATCACTTAATAATTATACATGATAAAATATACAGGCATTAATATTCCATTCTGTATTTCCTGAAATATTGGCAGCATATTTTTACAATGAAATTCTGACAACCACAGCTACAGATTTTTGTTGTTGTTTTGTTTAGTTTTGGGGTAACACTTTACAGTAAGGTGTCATTTGTTAACATTAGTTAATGTATTTACTAATATGAACAAACAATGAACAAAACATTCACATACAATCATTCATTGTTATGTTCATGTTAGCTAACAGTGCATTAACTAATGTTAACCAACACAACTTGTTTTAAAAATGTATTAGTAAATGCTGAAATTAGCATTAACTAAGATTAATAAATGCTGTAGAAGAATAAATGCATTGTTCATTCTTAATTCATTTTAACTAATGTTAACTAATGAACCTTATTGTAAAGCGTTATGTTGTTTTTTTACAGTGAGTTAAATGAGTAACTCTAATAAAGAATAAAAATAAATTTACTAATTATGTAAGTTATATTATATAGTCAAAAAACTTTTTTTATAGAATAAATGTTAATGTTAGGCAGAGTTTGTGAATAAATACTAATTCCCAGAAATTGAATATTTATTTAGTTAGTTATAATGACATGCATGATATGCATGGGGAAAATGCATAGAAGTGCTGAGAGGTCATTTACTCATAAGCTGTTCAAAATATGAGTTTAAATGAATCGATTGATCATGACTTACCCCTTCTAAATATATGTGTGTATGTACTGTGCTATATTTATGTATGTACACTCATACATTATACATTTTGAAAATATTTGTATGTATATTTATATTCATGCAATTTATATACGAATACATTTAGTATGTAAACAACCTATTTTACTTAAATATAGACATGCATTTGTGTATTTATACATACATAATAAATACATAGTACACACATATATTATACAAACAAAATCTTATTAACAAGTTTACCATGATTTATTGTTGATTAATCGTTTGAAAGCACTAGCTGAAATGTCAGCATCATATGAATGTTTATGATAAAATGGGTTTAACAAAATTATTCTGTCCCTTAAAAATCTAAACTCAAAATGGGATCCAACGGCACATTACACTTTTTGTAGGCCCTGGAGAGAGAGAAGCTGTGAGGAGGCCGAGCCAGGTCAGGGGCGTGAAGAAGTTACAATGGATGGCAGTATGTTTTCAAGACATTTGAAACATTGTCTCTGGATAAGAAAACACCTGTAGAGGACAAGGCCCAGGTCGCCATGTATCTTTCAAGAACATGAGGTGTCAATAAGTAACACGGTTATATGGGCTTGTTAATATTTAACCGGACCCCAGATTTGCGGCCCCCTAACAAAGTTGAACTGACGTGGGCATGCTGGTGCTGATCGCGGAGTGGTCCGCGAGAAACCAAAAAAAGAGTATACATGAAGGTAAACACATAAACGCCAAGTGAATCTGAGTCTGTTGAGGGTGGGGTTGTTTGTCGACGACGGATGTGGAATTTTCAGACGGGGAGTGGAGATTTTATTGGTATAAATAAGGCTTTTATGAGCATTCAGGTGCAACTGTTGCTCGTTTAGCCAAAAGGAAAGGAGTTACAGCACTCCTGCAACTCGCTCATGCTAACACGCCTCCCTCGCCAGGGTCAGGGGAACACGATTAAGGACTATCTATCTCCCCCGCTCCCCCATAATGGCCTTGTGGCTCCAGGCGGAGGGTGAGCACTGAGCAGCGCCATCCTTGACAGACACCTTCAGTAAGCTCTTCCACCCCCCAACAGCCCTGTGCCCCCCTGCTTGCCTGCCTGTGTGACTCCTGCCTCGGTGCTTTGATAAACACTGCCAGCGGGGCTCAAACATGGGTCAGGATAACCTCCTGATGACCTAAAGGCTCCGTCTCCTGTTGTGACACACACACACACTGCTGACCAGGTCATCTCTACCCGACGAGCCACTTCACTGTTTTTATCAATGTTCGCAATTCAACAGCGGAGCTCTTTGCTTGAAAATACAGCTGTGTGATTGTTAATCGGTGGAAGATGGCTACTAGTAGATGATGTGGGTTTGACCGGCTCGATCTCACATATTTTACGAGGTGGATAATTTTTTTGCTAAATCGATTTGCCAATTTGTAAGAATGACCTATACCTAAGCCCGCCCCAATCATTCAGGATTTTTTGACAGCTCCAATGAGGTGAATATTAGGTGTGAATATTGTCTAGAAGTTTTGGTAACACTTTATTTTACGGTTACATCTATTAGTTCCTTATTAGCATGCATTTTACTGTAATATTAGCCATTTATTAGTGGTAATTAAGCACATATTAATTACTGAAGTTTTGTATGAATACAGTAGATCTCAGAACAGCATATGGAGATGTATGCACATCGCAACTGAACTCTGGAACTGCAGGACTGCATTGTGGGAAAAATCAGTCTTCAGCTAAAACTGCTTATTGAAAAAACCGTGTTAAAGGCCTAGTCTGTATTACTTTTTAAAGGCTTGTTAACTCTGGAATGTATTGTATGATTAGGAAATTAGGTTTTATTCCAGGTGTTGAAATGAGTTTCATCTTGTAAAACTTGCATATTTTACACACAGTCTTCAAGTGTAAAGGATGCATCGCCACAATGACAACATGAAAATAAATGACCCTTTCCATTCGTAAGGTTGCTTTAAATCACTTTGAACTTCCACCGTTCCAAAGTTCAGCCTAAATCTGAGTATATTACACTATGTGTAAACTGACATTATCAAAACAGTTTTGTCAATCGCACAAAGGGCAGAGAAAATACTGAAACCAATAGCAAAAATGTTACAGGTTAAACACTGAGTTCTGACAAAAGTCTATAAAGTAAAGTACACAATATATAAACTGTAATACAGAATCACAATACTCCAATACACAATACACTACAGAGAACTGACAGGACGAACAGCAACAATATGCATGAATCAAACTTATAAGATAAAAAGATGAGGGTTATATTCTTTTTTCTTTCTTTTTTGTTGTAAAGTGTGGTGTAGCTTTTGCCTCTTTAAAGCAAAATAATAATAAATATGTAATTTTGTGAATATTCACTGGTTTGATAAGCTCTAGTGTAGTAAAAAAAAAAAAGACCTCTTAATAAGTTGTCCATATTTATACAAAGAAATTTAGCAGTGTAGTTTGTGGTGTTATTTATGCACTTTTCTGACTGAAATGATGATTCAAATTGAGCATGAAAAATAACATTTCCCTCAAATAAACATGATGAATAATCAAGTATCATAATATATTTTAAAATAGAAACTGTCAATGTAAACTAACCTCAGTTTGTGTCACACAAGTGTTTAATAAATTATTCTTAGATCAGATTCACAGAACTTGTGTTCTTTTGGTGAGTCTGAAGAACCATATCATTGTCTACTCTGAGATGTGGTTTTCCTTAATCTTCTGGAGTTGTCTTTGTTTTTTTTTATGTCACACTGGGTCTCGATTAGGTCACATATAATTGCATTATCTGAGCAGGAGCAACATCATTGTCTCCACAGCTGAAACACACACACACATATACACAGCCAGTGAAGTAGCTTCATTTTCTTATCAGCTACCATGAGCTCAAACACAGTAAGGTCAGGAATTACGGTTACAGTTTCAGCAGTTCATTCAAATTACATATATCTCCTGGCTAACAAATACAATCATTGTTCAGTATTAATATGCCACAGTGGTAATGCAAACTACTATGGTTAGTTTTCTTGCATGGAAACATTTGGGTGTTTTTGAAGGACAGGATTTGAAAAGTAAAAGAAAGCGCCAACAGCTGGAGGTGACAGCTCTATTCTCAGCTATTTTCCAGTGTTACTATATTAGCTGTGAACCAAGAGACAACACTGAAACCAGAAGCACTGCGACCAGGTGTTTCATTCCCAGGCAGTGCAATAACCTTGACATTAGTAACGAGTTGCCTAAACTTCCCATGCACACTTGCTTAGAAAGAATGCAATAACAGGAAAATAAATCATTAGCTTGATATTTAAATAAATGTGCATTTTTAATTATGTTAAATGAAAACAAAAATTACTATGTAATTGCAGATATTTAATTTAATTCAAGTTTCATTTATTTATAGAGCTGAGTACAAAGTACAGATTGTGTCAAAATGCTTCACAGTAATTAATGGTAATAACGGTGTTGTATGTTGTAGAATTGAATGTTGTAGAATTAATCAAAACAAATTCAATTTAAGCTTTTTAGATGCTCAGCAGAAGATAATAGACCATTTCAATGTCACTGACCCACGAAAACTTTCTGCTTGTCATCAAACTTCAAAACGGTAACAGGAGGTGATTTAGTGCTAACTAACATTAACACAGATGTGTTTTAATCATCTAATTTACTAAAAGATTTAACGTTTTTGGATTCTCAGAAATTATGAAATTTCCGTTCTTCTCACAGAACAATTCATACATATTTTATTCAAACTTGTCAACCCCAAATTCATATGTTTTTTTGGCTAAATCATATGTATTTTGCACAAGCTGCACAATTTGTATGAATGACTTAAACCTAACCCCGGCCCTAAACCTAATCATACAAAATCATATGAGTGAGTTCATATGAGTTTGTATGAATAGGCCACCTGTACAAAAACATGTACAAATTGGTTATGAGATAGCACTGAAAATTTAAATATAAAAACGGAAACACATTAGGACTGTTGTGTTAGATTGCTATTGTTTAGATCCCTCAAATGGTCTATAGAGTTTTATTATTCAGCTCAAGTCAGATCAGTGTTGATTCAATTTAGTTCAATAACAGTGTCAAACTTGCAAAGTTAATCAATTATGAAATATTATTCTAAAAAACTTAAGAATATGGAACACTTATTGACTATTAGCTCCAACCTAATTTGCTGTTTATTAATAGTAAGGTAGTTGTTAAGTTATGTATTTGGTAGGATTAGGGATTTGGAATATGGTCATGCAGAATAAGGCATTAATATGTCTTTAATTACTATTAATACATGACTAATATTCTAGTTATATGCAACTAGTTAAGAGAGCCTAAAATAAAGTGTTTCCCGTTTTTCTGTTCAAGTCATTTAATTGTTAAGTCATTCGTTGATTTAATGTATAGTATAATAATGTGGTGATATTACAAAGCAACGGTTTGGACTTTTACAAAAATTTATGATTTTCAGAATAATATAACTGAAAATGAATTTGGATAATTTAATTAATCACTAATTTATTTATTTATACATAAAATAAAAACACTCTGTATTTTGTAATTAGTTCAAAGTTTAACATTTGAACTGTATACTGTAATCGAAGTGCCATTCCCTTAATTCAGTGACTGAAGGGATATGTGCTAAACTCAGCTCTACCAAAAAACTGAAACACTCACTTGTTAAACTTTTAGAAGATACTCTGTGCAAGGTCTCTTTACACAAAAGAGGGTTCAAAAGGAATACAAAGACCCTTCAGACAAGAAAACAAGAGCGCATCTGTCAGGTGTTGCTAGCCAAACGCCAGCAGCCTTGAAGGGAGTAGACCGGAATGCAGGGGCACTATCTCGACACAGAAGCAGCAAAAGCCAAGCCAAGTTTTCTTATTTTCTTTTCTCTTAGGGTGAGAGAATTGGTAGAGTAGAAATCAATATTCCAGAGTCCATCCATTTTTTTTGCCTCTTCTTTTTTGTGGATCTATGTGAAACTTGCAGAGTGACCCCTGACAGAAGTTAATGGCTAACTGTGTTATCTCTCTTTACAGCCCGGGGTTGAACCCCAAATCAATAGATGATGCACAAATATTCCAACACTCAGCATTGTCCGTGCTCTCGCCATATTGTAGATCGTAAAAAGCTGCAGTGTTAAAGAAATTCTGCTATTTTTATGCTTTCATTAGCATGTACTTTTTAATACATAAATGTTTTTTTCTTCTTTAATTCAATACTGTTTCATTTAATACAATTTAATTTAATGCAATTATATATATATACATATATATGTGTTTTTTTCTGGTTTTTTATTATTATTTTTTTTTATATATATATAAATAAGATTTTTTTTAAAAAGTAAAAATGGGAAAAAAGCTTTTGCAAATTAAATCCTTAAACAAAAAATCTAACCATTGGGCACTGACTATTCCAACCCCAAATCCATAAATACCTAGGTCTGTGAGATGTCAGCGTTTAAGCATTTGCTAGTGCACAGAGCGTGTGACTGACGCTAAATATATCGTATTGAGTCACTACTATCGCAGCTTATCACTGTCTAAAGTATCGTCTACGTGATTACAGCATGTACATTGAGTCGAAAAAAAATGGAGGAGAGTTGAGAGGAAGTTTTGATGAATGACATGCTGTTCGGTGAACAAACAAGTATCATCTCCAATCTAGAAATCAAAAGTACTTCCACCGGTTTACTACCCAGCCAAAGGTTGAGCTCAAGGAGGTTTTATAGAATTATTAAGTAAGCAATTATGATAACCCGGCGTTTTAAAGATAATAGAATGATAAGATTCTGCTGGAGGCGCATTATCGCTCACCCCCTCGCGTCAGAAGTCGATATGTTTTTCTTGTTTTGTTTTTGTTTTCCCCTTTTTCTTCAATCAAATCAGCTAATGTTATGTCTGCCGGGTATATGTGTCTTTATTTGTGGCTATGGTCAGAAGCTCATGTGGACCGCAGTGGAAGTGAGGGAGGGTTAGCATGACCCTGCTAAACTAGTGGTATTTTTTATCAAAGCTCATAAACCTTGAATGACTATATATTGATAAAGACTGTTTAAAGTGTCATTGGAATGATAACATTTGCACTGTAAATGCGGCCCGGAGGCTCCAGCTCCAGTCGAGGCCCATTGATAAGCACACACTGGCTCGATTACTCACGGCATCCCTGGCCACAACAATATCCAAACCTCTACTCCACTTCATTTGCTGAGTTCAAATTCTGCCATTGCTAGAAATGCTCAGTGTGCAAAGGTATTTCCATGATAAAAAAAAATAAAATACACTCTTGCACACATGTTTTTTTGAGATTCCACAGAGTAAATTGCAATTTATTTTTTCACCTAAAAAAAATAAAAAATAAAAATAAAAAATTTATATATATATATAATATTATAATATTTGATTTTTAATTTAAAAAAAATATTGGAGTAAAAGCTGGTGTCAGTATTTTGAGGATGTGAATTGATAGTGCTTAAAACTAAATAAAAATTCAAGCATGCATAAAATAATGCATTTAGTGTGGGTGTGGGTAGTGACTTTTTTGGCAAACAAATACCTATGAGACAGTGAAAAATTCATATGAAAAATATGCAAATAGTTGAGCAGTATTAATTTATAACTATTCTGGTTTGCTTTGCAGTGAGTCATATTCCATAGAAAATAAATAAGCATGTATCATACTCGAGCTGACCTCAAAAGTGGGCAGAATTTGTGAATTTGTACACTACTTCACCTCTCCTCCCTCAACAGCTCACTGCTAATGAATCTTTGACAAAAAATTAAACCTTTAGATGAAGTAGTAACAAAAATGAGGTCAATATAAGCAGCTGAAACTTTTGCATGAATAATACCAAGCAATTTTCCCTTCTAGATTTGTTTTATGAGGTCAAATAAAGAGCCTTATCTTAAAAAAAAGTATGTAATTTACAGGTTTTCGTATATATATATCTGTGAAACCATGGGATATATACTTTATTTCCTTACAATAATTAGGCTACAATTGATATATGAATTGAAGTTTGGCTTTTACCTAAAAAGTCACTAAATTGCTGTTGGCATAAACATACACACACACATACAGAGAGAGAGAGCGGTAACCAAATATTAGTACTGGAGTTTATTTTTTTTTTTTTTAATCAAATGTATTAAATAAATAAATAGCAAAACATTAATGTACTAATGCATTGTGTTGACAAAAACATAAAATCAATCCAATAAAAAAAATCAAGCTTTGCATCAATATGCATCAGTATGTTAACACTGTTATACTCTTTCAAAAGAATGCTGGGCAAATTTAAGAGAAGCGTCCTTCCTGAAACTCTGGCACGAGTGTATCTGCTGAAGGTGTTTGTGCATGTGGGCGCTTGCGAAATCCAGCGATCAAACTGTGAATGGGGAACAGGTCAGCAGCACTACTATACAGCTTGTTTATTCAGCCTATCTTTTTGACTATTTAATCTTTCGGAGCTGCGTGTCTTGAGCAGAGGTAGGGCAGACACATTTGGCCAACCTGTATCTACACAACAAATCGCAGAATCAGAGACATCGAAAGGAGAAGAAAACATGGCCTCTTTATGACTTAACAGCGAGGGGTTGGGTGGCGTCTTTAGGGTCCGAACTCCAGGGCCCTGTGGCCTACGCTCTCAGCACACCAAGAAGAGCCTGTCCAGACCTAACGGCCTTTGCCCGTGCCTGTCATTAACGCCAGGCCATAAATATCCCCCGCTGCCATGATTGAGGTGACGTGTGAGGACCTTCAGACACAAGGATCAATGTCTTGCAACAAACAGGCACAAAACTCTGGCTGAAGCAGGTGTGGCTCCTGGAGTGTTTGACGTCTTCTCAGGTATTCCTTTATTGGTAGCTGATGTGATGTATTGGTTTGTTCAAACTAAATAAAGATTGCCTATAAACATTTGTCTACTTCTTCTTCTGCTTCTTTTTTTTTTTTTGTGAGTCAAACATTTTATGTTATATGCACCCAAAAGGAGAAAACTGGAAATAAATTAAATATAAATTAAATAAAATATGCTAAAAATCCGATCTTTTTCCTGGATAATTTGTACATCTTTAAGAGAAAAAACATATTCTAATTTCTATATACAAAATGCTGAGTTTCATCTGAAACTTTTTACTGTTTTCAAGTAGTTTATTATGTATTGGTTCATTCAGACCAAACAAGGACTTCTTATAATTTATATGATTTATTTTTTTATTTTTTAATATTTTTGTTGTTGTTGTTTGTTGTTGTCAAGGATCCAATGTTTTAGAAAATGTAGAATAAATAATAAATAAATAATCTGAACCTTTCACATGTTTACAAGTAGATTATTATTCATTGGTTCATTCAGTCCAAACAAGAATCTTTATATAATTTATATAATTATATAAAACCTTTTTTATTTTTATTTCTGTCAAGAATCAAATGTTTTATAAAATGTAAAAAAAACAACAAAACAAACAAAAAACCAAACAAATAAATAAATAAATGGGTAGGCTAATTAGTCATATTTCTATGATTTATTAGTAGCTGATGCATTGTAATCTTTTTATGATTCACTTTTTTTTTTTGGTCAAAAATGCAACATCTTTTAAAATGATAAATAAACAAAAATCTTTTCAGTCATATTGCTATGGACCTGTATGAATTATTATGCTTTCTGTATGAATTATACCAACTTTATTTGACATTTTGGAGTCAGCAAAATGTATTTTTTTTTTAATTAAAGATATTTAGATTTTCTTACTATAATAAGGATAATAAGGATGCACCAAATTAATCAAAAGTTCCAGTAAATACATTTATTATGTTACAATTATTAATTATTATTAATTTTCCATTCATCAAATAATCTGGAAAAAGAAATGACACGGTATTCTATTGTAATTTTACCGTTACACCTATTAGTCGCTTATTAGCATGCATATTACTAGAAAATTAACCATTTATTAGTGCTAATTAAGCACATATTAATGTCTTGTTCTACATCCCTAGTCCTACCCAATCCCTAAACTTAACAACTACCATACTAACTATTAATAAACAGCAAATTAAGAATTTACTGAGTTAAGTTAATAGTTGCTAATAGTTAATCAGTGTTACTTATTCTAAAGTGTGACCAATAAGTACATTAAATATTATTTCAGATTTTAGATAACTGATAACACTGATAATAAGCAATATTTCTTGAGCACCAAATCAGCATATTAGGTAGCTGAGACAAGGCAGCTGAAAATGTTAGACAGAGTCAGACTCTGTCAGTGCTGAGAGCGGGCACTGCCACCTTGTGGTGGTTTCTGACACTTTCACTTCAGGATCACAATCAATCACTCGGACACCTCTCTCTGTAACAACTGTCTATAGCAGAGGTGTGATCTCTGTAAAGATAAAGCGAGGGGCCCCGGTTCCCCCTAAAGCTGTTAGTCATCTATCTGGCTCTCGTACCCCACAGTCTGGTGTCAGTCACTCTCAGCGGGAGACTCCGTCTGTGTCTGATACCCTGGGAGAGAGTGACGGGCCCCAGCGTTCACTCAGTCACAAACTGAAGGCCTGGTAACCACTGAGAAGATAATTGCTTCCTAAATCTCTTAATCTACAGCACTGTCCCTGCTAACACACAGCACTGCAATGTAGCAGAGAGCTGGGAAAAATGTGCCGACTCCCTTAATCTTGGAAACTGTGCACACAATACTCATATATTCAGAAGAGAGACATCATATACAGTGAGACGCATAGATAAAACATGTGGTGAACTGAACATGGCTAAAAGTAAAATTTAAAAAAAAAAATTTTTTGAAAAAAAAAAGTTACTCATACTCACTAAAGCTGCATTTATTTACAGTAAATACAGTAAAAACAGTAATATTATTTCAAAGAACATTTTCTATTTTCATTTTTAAAGTTTTATTTACATGAGGAAAGCTAAAGTGTAACCATTAGTAGTCCTAATATTTTTTGACATGATACATTACAAAATAGGAAAATGAAATTCATATAATAATGTATGTAATTCAAGTTCCTTTATACTTATCATACAACCCTGAAGGGGGAAAAAAAGTGTCCATAAAAACGTTTAGCAGCACAAGAGTTTTCAACATTGATAAAAATAAGAATTGTTTCTGCAGGAAACATGTTACACTGCATACTAGAGCAATGGCTGCTAAAAATTTTAATATGTAGGCCTACAGATATAATTCTTATTATTTTTCTGTATTTTTTATCAAGTAAGTGAGCTTTGGTGAGCGTAAGAGATGTATTTAAATTTTACTTCAAACATTTGACCAACCCCAAATTTTTAAACGGTAGTGTATATGACAGCTAGATTAAATCCCACCTTAGAGGTGTCAATACAACTCCACATCCTAAACAAAACAGACACCGCTCTGTGATGCAATAACCGCAGGCTTGCAGTCCGGATGACAGATGGCCAGCTGAATGTCAGCAGATCCCACCGAGACCCATTTCTCTAATCAGCCCCATTAAACTCTTTTCTCAGCCCAAAACGCTCTGATGAACCGTTCGCTGACGCAGCACAGCTCAAAACACACTTGTGTGGCACGGGGGACATTAACAAGATGATGTGTGCCAAGAATGAAATTTCAGATGTAACAAATCACCATTAATGCACTCTGCCAGAATCAAGGATCCGCAGGTTCGTGGATCTTTCTCAGAGGCCGCCCCGTAGAAGAGAAGTCGTGTTTATGAATGAATCGGTCGATACACAGGATGTGAAAGCTCTCAGTAATGACCACATCAAGGCTCAAGAGATGTGTCATGCTGCCTTTTCCCATTACATCTTTCTCTATGGATGAGTTGAGTTTAATCTTCTCATATTTTCAAGCATGACCACACAGGCCCTACATGGATCGTTTTGTCTAATTGGATTATTTCAAACGCACAAGACCCCAGTCGACAGACTACCTGTCATTCTTCTATGCTGTTATAAAGGATAGTCTCAGAGAATAACAATAATATCTAATTATTCATGAAAACCAACATTAAATTCTGGAATGTTTATTCTGATTATCTGAAGTGCTATCAGATCCCAAGAATGTGCGTATACATGGTACGTCAAAAACAAAAAAGGATTTTGTCTTGTAACGTTAAATGATGAAGTTGGATAGGATCAGGGTTGGGGGGGTAGATGCGTATCATATGCATGCGAAAACATGTGCGTGTCCAACCCAGTCTCACGGCAGTTCGTACATATTTTACGAGGTGGCTAATTCGTTCGAATTCATAAGTGTCAATTTTTGCGTAACCTTTCATTTTTATTTGGCGTACTATTTACATGAATTTTCATGAAATCGGGCTGCTAAAGCAAAAAGTGAAAATGCAATATATTTTGTGAAATACTCTGCTCCTTTTTGTTAGATCTTTATTCAGCAATGCATTTCAAAGCAAATTGCAATACAGGGCAAAAAAAAAAAAAGAATTTCTCCTATGATAAATGTTGTACATCATACATTAAACATTCATTCAACCACAAAAGAAAAAAATGTGTTTCTTAAACCAGGGCAGTTTTTTTGCTTACTGAAAATAAAGTACAAAACAGGCTGTTTGAATAACTGTGACAATACAAGTCTACCCTTAAGGTATATTAGTGCATCTAGTTTTTAAATGTTAAAATGATCACAAAAACACTAATACTGGAAAAGAAAGACCATACAATGTGTGATACAAATCTTTAAAATGTAAAGTATGAAAGTACTTTTGCTTCCAGTAAAAATGTCTGCTTCGCAGTGTTGAGTCACACAGAAACGAAACAAATGTAGTCGTGACTTTAGACCTCCTCCATGAGGCCACAGGAAAACAAAAACAAAAAATCTTTGAAATATTTTGACAAGCACAGATAGATGTTAAATTGTTTATGAAAGACTATTTTGATGAGCAGTCCTCAACTGCAAATTATTTTTGGTCAGGCGTTCATGTGGCCTAATTAAAGTAAGGCCCCATTTAACAATTACAGCTTACAGGTGATTTTCCATAGTATATTCCAAGTCTTTCAGATTTAGAAGAAAAAGGTAAAAAAATACATAAATTAACTAGTAAGTTAAAGATAAACAGCACCTTATTCCAAAAAACATAATGAAATGTTTTTCATGTTTTTGGAACAATGGCATAAGACCAGCGATTTCTCTTCCAATTTCTTTTCTACTAAATATCTGGCAAGACAATATGATGCATAAAGTAGGACTGCTGGAGAACAATCCAATAATGATGGTTCTATAGAAAATGAATATCCTTTTAAAGAAAACAAGGATCAGTTGCATGGAAATATGCGCCGTCCTGCACTGATCAGGTGATGAGCCGATCATCAACATTAGAGTCACAATAATACTCTGTCTGTGTATATACTGTAGTACAGCAGCAATTCAAGAGAGGAACATGCAATGTTATACTAACAGTACAGCTAAAAGGTGAATGTTTTATTTCACGGTTTGAGCACGACAAACTTTCTTCTGCCAGTAAATGCAGATGCTTTACATTTACACATTATTTAAAACCAAAGGCTACGTCACACAGAATGGGACTTTAAAACCAATTTCCAAAAATTCAATGGGACAGAGCTCAATCATGTTCTACATTTCACCATGCTGCATCATGAGCTACACAGATACTGTAGATACAACTCTTTGCATCAGGATATATGAGCATAATACACTGACATAATAAAAGATGATACATAAGCAGATCCTGACAGTGTCAGTTCATGTCTTATAGGTGTTGCTGGACTACTTGTGGCAGAAAAAAAGTGGGCACTTGTCGCATGATGAATATGAATATGAATATGGAATAAGTAGTAGTAGTTAAGCAAGATTCTTCCTCCTCTTGCTGACCATAATCCAAGTAAACAGAAAACTGAAGATAACTGAACAAATATTGAGCCTAAAGGATAAAATAAAGATGATGATGTAACACTGATGAGTCTTAGCTTAGCGTGGACACAGAGAGCCTTGCGGATACAGGAAAGGTGCTTATGAGAGCAGCAGCACGCTCTGTGGCTGGAAAACAGGGATGTTGCCATGGCCAGGTGCTCTAGTAAAGTAGGATGCGACGTTCGATGGCCTTGCGGCAGATGGGGCACTCGCTCATTCTGTCTCCACAGAGCTGACAAGTGCCATGACCGCACATGAAGATCATATTCTTTAGGCGATCCAGACACACAGGGCACATGGTCTGAGTGGAAGGCAAACATGTTAAATGAGTAAATACTGCACAAATTTGTATATGAAGAAGACTATAAATAAGGGGTGTGAATCGTTGGTTTGAAAGTGAATCGATTTGATTAACGATTCATAGGTTTTCTATTCAATTCAGAAACATTTGACCAAATTTAGACCATTTTAATTCGATAAGTCAGTCTAAAAGTAGTACTGAATTAAGAGCTACTACAGAAACAACTGCATTGTCTTCACTAAATTAACTTGCATTAAAAGAGTAAGTCACTCCTTTTTGTTGTTTGATTAACACAAGCAGCAGCAGGAATTATAGGCTGCTGTCCTTTTAAGACCTAATGCACATTTAAAATTCACATACTGACATGAATATTTGTCAAAACATAATTCTGTGTTACAGAAATGACTTTGTGCTAGCCTCTATTAAAGGTGCACTAAATGATTTTTGAAAAACGCTTTTGACCACAGCATCGGACTGAGTCCCAAAACACACTAGTAGTAGTTTTTTGCATTTTAAATTGATTATTGACCAAAAACAATTGACTTAAAAATGCATGTTTTAAGGCTGATGCAAATACTGCCGATGCATATGAAATAAATAAAAGAATCGTTACACCTCTACTATAACGGTAAAGCTTACCTGCTCTTTGATATCCTGCAGCTGCTGCTGCAACTTTTGTACATCTGCATTAACATTAGTGTTGTCTTTGTCCCTCTGCAAGGCTGGGATATTTCCGCTGGCTGAAAAGCAAACGCAGAGACCACTGAGAAAAGTATCACCAGTTCAATAGCCAATCATGCAGCTGGTGAACGTGGAGCCCTGGGTCTCAGCATTTGCAGATCCCAGAGCCTTCTAACTTGGCAAATATTTACAGAGGAATTACTTGATTCTAGTTCTGTGCCTGTTCTGACACTTTACATGGTTTATATGGGGGGGCTCTGGTGCGGAATCAAGCCGCAGCACTGAATCGCAGCAGGCCGCAAGCAGGTCTATGGTCCCACTTGACGGCCTCTCCTATTCGTGTAGTGCAGGCCAGAGAGAATGACGTATGCTGGGGTGGAGATATGGACTTTGAGCCCAAAGAAGCAGGAGAAGGAGTTGAGGCAGGAAGAACTTGGGGTGAGGAATAGAATACTTACACCAACTTAGTGCCAGATTGTTGGGCTGGAGAAGATCCTGCGACCCCCCTGCCAATGAGTTAGAGCCCCCTGCTGAGAAGCAACCAATCACAGTGTTATGTAATGCATGCACCCCTGGTTTTGGCTTGGGGGCCAATCCAGCCTGCCTGTGGCATATTCTAGTTATAAATATTTTTTAGAGGGAGCAAAGGGAAGAGCAAGTTAATGTAAGTTTTTGACAGCTGTTGGGGAAGGGAGGCCTTGTTCAGCAAGTTATCCATCATTTACGGCTGCAGAAGTGACAAGTCACTATTATATTAAACATAAGATTTTAAGTAGGGATGCACTGATATAAAAATTCTAGCTCATATTAATAAGCCCACAAATACATATCTATTACCACTCAATATATATACAGTTTGGAAATGTAAACATCTCCAATAACAGCCAATAACAATACGGTATCAATATATCATGCATCCCTAAGTTTTACAGTTTTTATTCAGTGAAAAAAATACAAAAACATTTACAGCAAAGGTTTTAGAGGCCGCAAGTGTTAAGAGGCCTGAAATGGAGATTTTTATGATGGATTAGTATGAAAGAAGAAGACAGACTGGTTAATTTTAAGCCCGACAAGTTGGGAAAAAAATTTGATGGATATTCACTAAGGGGGAAATTTATGGCGGCATAGTGAGAGACATTTCTTGGCTTCAGGGGTCGGCTAACAAGACTGGATCATTTCCACTAGGTCATTTAACAGTCCCCCAATCTTATTTTCCAAAAATGATGTAGAATCTGTCTGACAGCGTCATTAGTGGATGTTTCCTGTGTTCATATTCAAGTTATCCTCAGTGGAAATTAAGTTCTAGGCCCATGTGATTGGCCACAGCCTTCAGATGCCAGTTTATCACGTCCTCTTTCAGAGCGAGGAGCCTCTTGTATGTGCTCTAGTCTTTAAAGTGACTGAAGCAGAAGAGAATCCCATCTATGGTGGCATTTCTCTCTCATTGCTCCGTCTACATGGAGAAGGAGGGGGAGTGTGTTAGGTCTATACGGGATGCTGCTTTGGTTTTGTGTGTGTGGAAAAGTGGCGTCTTACAACAAACAGAGCTCAGGCACTAAAGACAGACCGAGATAAGAGCTAAAGGCTACATTCCTCTGTTGACTGGACTGTGTGCGAGTGTGTGCGTGCTTGTGTGGATCAGCATGTCTGTAGGTCAGCAGAGATGTCAGCGTGGATGGATGTGTTAGACATCTAAGCGAGGCTAAAAAGAAACAGATCCTCCTCTCTATAAATAAACACTGTAAAAAAAAAAAAAGTGAACTTACACCAGTATCCCTTTGAACTCAAACTAAACCAACATAAAGAACATGGGCAGTGTCATGATCACATACAAAAGGAACAATGTTGTAACAAAGACTGGTGAATCACAACTCAAAATAATATGAGACCAAAATAAATCTTTGATAGCCCCTTGACATGTCCAATTATAGAAATATTTGATGTGTTCAGTGAAAAATGAATTCGGGGGATTCATTTTCACTTGTCTATGTGGAGTGACTTCCTAAAAATCCTTATAACTAGTAGTGCATGTTACGAAGACATTCCAGAGCAGTTACAAAGCTCATTCCAGGGTGTTGATATTATGCATTAAGAGGAGGGGCTACACGTCTGATTTGAGTCATGAAAACACATTTGGGAAATAACAGATTAGTCATAACAATGGGGAGAGGGAAAGTGTGTGGGCAATAGAAACAGAGAAGCACCAACTAAAGCCAACATAAATATTAAACATGAGAGACATGAGAACCAAGGCAGAGAGAGGAAAGAGAAATAAAAAAACGGGAACGTGTGGAAGTTCACTCACTAAGGTCCTCATCATCAGTGGCATCCTCCATACCTTTCCCTCCACAGCACAAAACGAAGGGAGTGCGACGCTCCACCACGGCCCGACACTGTACACACTTTTTCATCAGGCTGGCACAGTCTGCAGGAAAAACACATGAAGTACAGACTTAGCTTCTAATCCTATATCTGCCTCTAATATGTCTCTAAATATGTATATAATTTATATTAGTGCTGCATCCAAAATTATAGTTTTTTTTGCATGTATGCATTTAAGAAAAATGTCACATTTATATATTAAATATATTTTTATATTATGTAAATTATATGAATAGAAAAACATACATGTAAATATTCTCAAAATATATGTTGTATGTGTGGAATATATTAGTGCTGTCGAACATATATAGATAGATTTTTTTTTTTTTTTTTTTGGCTATATGAGCCATAAAAGCCATTATATTCAACAAATGCACATATGCAAACTTCTGAAATTGTTTAATAGTTCAATTACCAGTTCCATTTTTAAACAAATGCATATTTTTCTGACTATTATTTCTTATGCCAGGCGTTATGGGGTTAAGCTAGCTTGTTAAATAGTCAGTAAATACCTATAGAACAGGGGATTGTGGTTTGAGGTTAAAGCAGAAAAATGGCAATAAAACCAAACTGAAAGGGAGGGTCTTGCTGACAAGTGATAAATGGTAAAATAGAGAGAAACTCAGGGGATCTGGTAGGAGGGATGTTAGCTGAGAGCAACCAATTCACTTAGCTTCAGCCTAACCTCTAAAACATTTTCATCATTGTGATGGGCTTCATTTTTTGTTGGATTCTCCCAAGGTAGAGTTTGTCTGTTTATCGTTTAACACCATTCCAGCTATCACGGCTCTATTTGTGATGAGAAAAAAAAATAGTACTTCTGATGTTTTTAAAACTGATCTTTGATAAAACAAACAAAAACAAAGGCTGTACAACAAATACTGTCATTACTTTTGTATATGTAAAAATATTTTTCGTAATAAAAATGATCTTATTACAATCTTGTATTACAATAATTTGAGGAAATTTTGCATAAAAATGTCAAAAGTATTCTCACAATCATTAAAACTGTCCTGTGGAGACAAATATGACCAGGGCATGTTCAAAGCAAGTTTTGAAAGATTCAACCAGATTTTACACTCATCCTTTCTGTAAACACCTAGATGTCATAGTCATGTGATGTGATGTGTGATATTCTCACAAGCCAGATGACAGAAAGAGCTTTTTTGTCTGGATGAGAGACAATCACATGGGGTAATGAGAGAAGAGGTGTGGTGTGGGAGAAGCAAGCAAGCTGACTTACTCTCACAGGCGCACATGTGACCACAGGGTTGGAAAAGCACAGCTGCCTTTTTATCAGAGCAAACCACACACTCCTCAATCTGTGAAAAAAAAAAAAAAAAAGTTTTACTATGGCACATGAGAATACACGCATGCCCAGTAAACTAGTGAGGTGGGTTTCTGTACCTTGGTTCTGGACTGGACCTGTTCCTTACAAATGAGACACTTTTTGACACGAGGTGAGCAGAGAGAGCAGGTAGCAATATGACCGCAGGGGCCAAAAAGCGTGTCTCTTTTCATATCAGAGCACACCATGCACTCCTCAAGAGTCTCATTATTACTGTTTAGAGACGGGCTACGGGAGCCAACCTGCCCACTGTCGACAAAAGAGATAGAACAAGAACAACAACAACAAAAACATTGACTGAGATATACACTGCAGATGGATTAAAGGATTAATAGCAAAATTAATAAATAGCAGGAAACACGTCATGATGTCAATTTCAAATGTCTGGGCATACCTAGTCTTCTCTTTGTGGCATTTAGCAAGGGCCTTGCAGAGGCTGGGGTCGGGGCACAGGTCCAGAGGAGACTGGCCCTTCTTGTTACGAATGGTGAGGTCAGCTCCATTGGCCGCCAGGAAGCAAGCAATAGAAGCTGCACTCTTCTTCTCAGCACCCTGAGTGCCCAGTCCCATAATTAACTGTGAAGATTAACCACAAACATAAAGTCAAATACAGCAGATTAATACAGCTTATCTATTAAAGTCACAATTACCCAGGTTGAAGTTTAATTAATTATACTACGCAATTAAAATGAGAACATTCTAAAGAACATTCTATTTCTAAAGAATGCGTTTGATTTCTACTTAACACACTGTTTTCAATTCATCACTAAAAAGTAATATTTTGATTGAATCCTCAGAGATTTATAAAGCCTACACAACCAAAACTTTGATGCTTCGCAATGTTAAAGACATAGTAAACATAATCTGTGTAAATTGAATCCAGGTCTTCTGAAGAGACATGATGAATGGATTTCATTTAGGCCTTTATTCACATCAAATCACTGATCAATGCACATACATAGAGCTCATCAAATATGGTACTACTTGCTTTATCTGCAACAACAAATCTACTTGGTTGCTTGCGAGACAAACGGACAAACCTTATTTGTTCCCATGCACAGGCACATTTGAGCTCAAAAGCAATCATGTCTCTTCAGAAGACTTTGATTAAACAGCTTAAGTCTAATGGTTACATTTACTATGTCTTACATTTTGGTTACCTGGATTTTTAATGGAGGAACAGGAAACTCTCATTTGTGTTGGAGATGCATGAAAGCCATATGGTTTTGGAACAACCCAATGATACAATAATGTATGAAGCACTGCTCATGCACAAGTTCCTTTCAAAGGAGCTTTTTGTTGGTCAGCTAAGGCGAATTTGCATGACCAACTTAAACAAGCGAAATCTGCCTCTGCATAAATTCCTATTAAAATTCCTGAATTTCACCTGCCAAAATAGTTTTTAATGGTGTGTTTAAGAGTTCTTCTGAGTTATCAATTCCAAGGTTAAAAAAAAATTAATAAATCACTTCACTGAAATCTCTTAAGCAATATAAGCAACAGTGATGTGATTTTTATTAAGAATCAGTAATTGACTATTGCATAAAGAAACACAAGAGCCCCATTCATGTCTATTATGTAATGTTGGTATAACAGATGAATCTGGAGTGATGAAATGCTATAGACCATATTGAACTAATGAAAGTGGGCAGATCTCAGCATACTGATTACTTCAGTGGAGTGTTTTAAATGGATGGCCCGACTCTCTATCTGCTGCATGTGGTAAGTGTGATGGCTTGATAGGGAGAGAGATTTGTCACACTGTTTGTGTTAATAAATGGCTGACTGCTGGCCTGGAAGCAGCCTCCTGTCACACAGCGCTTGATTTACGACAGTCGTGGAGAGGCGATGATTTGAACTGGCAGGGCTGGGGTCAGGCGTAAGAGGAGCTACAAAGGCTGTAAAAGATAGGGTGCACGGGACTGGCTTTGTCAGTCTGTCTGGTGTCAGACATTATGGTGAGAGTTTCTGACAGTTGATCCAGAATATATTGATAGCATAATGTGTTAATGAAGACAAAGAAAGGCTGTGGGGATGCGAGGTCGCAGATAAGTGCTGTGAAACACCTAAGAAACAATGGCACTGATGGAAGAATTCAAGTATAACAGCAGCAGCCCAGAGAAAAAACATCCAGATCAGTTGTCATGATGTGATTTATTAACTTTACCCTGTTTGAAAAGTTTCACACAGACTACTTTTTTTTTTTTACGTGGGCAAAATGTATTTATTAACATTTTTTCTGTCTGAAAAATGTTGTCACTATTTATATGAGCTGAAAAGCTATAAGAAGCTGGTGGTTGACACTGTGAGCTTTGCTCACTGATGTTCTGAATGAAGTTTTCACTCTCTAATACTGAGCCACTTTTGGGATCATTTACCTGAGAACATGGTATGCAAAGCATTTTAAATCTGCTCTGATAGAGTTCATAGGCTTCGTAACTTGACTGTAAATGTCTTGATTAGGCCAAAGCTGTCTTCTTTCTCCTTTTTCTCTCCTTCCACAAATAAATGCAATCCCAAGAAAGGCGATGAGATAATCAGTGGAGAACGTCTCACCTGAAGGATTGTGTAGTATATAGGACACTGGACTGCGGTGGAACTGTGGCTCATTGGGCCGCTTACTCATGTGACAGCAGGGAAATGGCTCTTCTAGCAGAGTACGATCTATCATTGTTAACACAGGGACAAGCTTCCAAAAAGTACTTACAGTTGCAGAGTAACTACACTGTCTCAGTGTTTTAGTACTTGTTACTTAGAGCTCTTTTTAGGATCTGTCTCATTGTTTGGCATAAAAGTTCAGTTGTTTGGGTGGAATGAAAGCGGATTTGCAAATTCAGGAAATCACAAGCAAGTTTGCTTGAAAAGGTGGTTTGGAATATAGTTAATGCTACTGATCATGCTTGCGTCTTATGTTTCATAAAATGATAATGTTCATTGCATGGAACGGTAGTTGGATGTTTCCTTTAGGATGATAAAACTGCAGAAATGCACACGGCATGACAAAAATGTATCTGTGGGGTCCTATGATTTCAGTGATGCGAAAAATGTGACATCAAATCCTAAAAATGGAATGCATAGCATAACATGGAATTACAAATTTTGAAAGAATAAATCAAAAGTAGGACAGTTACAATTAATCAAGTCATGATGAGTGTCTGTGAAATCGTAGAAAGACTATTTAAATATGAAGTCTGCATGGTTGGTGTGTCACAGGGGTGTGATTTTTGCTGAACTCTTAATAAATTGTTAAATTGTACAAGTTTCATTATTTCAACATACCATAGACATTATTGAAACTTATTTTAACCATTAAAACTGAATCCAGAAACCAGAAAAATAAAAATGAAAAACAACAAAATTGAAAAAATATATAACTCAATGAAAAATTAAATTAATTCGTTTGTTGAATTCAAGAATTCAGAATTATTTTAATTAAACAAATTATTAATAACTGATTTAAACTAGTATACAAAAAAAAAAAAAAAAAATCACACAACTGTGTGTGTGGATCAATCCAGTATTTGTGCTTTGATCCTGCCACTTCTAATGAAGTACACACCGAAAGGGTTTACTACATGACCCTAAAGCTTTTATTGAGAACACTTGTACCGTTTATATACTTCTCTGTACATACTGTGTTTTTGGAGGGCTCCCAGGGCTCCACTTTGCTGACGTCCTGCATGTCCTGAAGTTGGCGCAGCTGAGACAGAGTGTGGTGACGCAGAGCCTCGTGCAGTGGCGTGTCTCCGTCCTTGTCTTGCACGTCCAACTTTGCCTCAGCTCGCACCAAGAGCTGGACACAAACAGACGACGAAATTTAACCAGTGTGTTCTCAGCAGTGGAGGACTTAATCATGTTCACAGATGCAGATGAACAAGCTAACAATGACTTCTAAAACATGTGTCAAATTTCATCATCCATTTATATGGAACAAAATAAGATAATGTGTAATGTGTGAGACACAAGCACATGTTTGTTCGGTTTTTACTTCAGAATCCTTCTCAACAGACTATGCTAATACAGATACTTTAAAAAGGAGGAGAGTTGGATTGCCCTTATATGACCACAAGATGGCGCTTTAGCTCCCGCTGACTCCCCTTTTCCACCCCTGCTTCCCATACCTCTCCTGGCATAGTCCAGATTGCTCAGGACTAAATGAATTCAATTGGAGGGGATAAATCTGCAGAACTCTGTGCATTTAAATCTTTAGCTGAAGCACTTAGCTACATTGCTTCATCAATGCGTTTGTGTTGAGTAGGAAGCCAGAACACTATGTGAGGGGTGTAGATGACAAACACTGAAAGGAAATAAAAAAAAAGGAAAGACAGAACCACTTACTCGCACTATCTGGGTGTGCTGACGTTCTACAGCAAGGTGCAAAGCCGTCTGCTGGTTAACGTTCTGTATGTCCAAATTGGCATTTCCCTATAGAAAGAACAACATAGAGAAAGAATAAATACTTTCAACTTTAGCACCACGGTGATATTTACATTATTATAGATAAATAATATAGTGCCTTACAAAAGAGCACAAAAAAAATTATAGTTGGTATTTATGTACCACAATAAACATTTTTTTCCCCACTAAGGCGCAGTGCCAATGTTTTTCCTCAACTACTGAAGGATAAATCGCTGCTCATGAGCATGCCCTCTAGTCCCATAGGTTGTGTTAGGAAATGTGAGCTAATGGTGATTTGTATTCAGATATTCCCTGACTGAAACCCCATAGCAACATCTCTCTGCACTACTGCAGTGCAGCTCTACTGTAGTTCGTAGGCTGAGGCTTAAGTCGCTGGTGTGAACCTTTTCTTTGTCTCTCCCTCTCTTCCGTCATGGCAGGTAGTTGACAAAGGGCTGCACTGAGCCAGCGCAGCATTCTCATAACGCTGCTGGAATGTTGCAATAACATTGTTACTGTGCCGCGACATAACGCAGAGCAACAGTGTCATTCTGCCCTGTGGTGTGTGAAGGTTAGGCGCTGAACCAGTTTGGCCAAATTCGCAAATGCAGAACAGAAAAATCCTGCATGTTTAAAACAGTTGAGCTCGAGACCTCTTGCATTGCATCCTATTTGCATTAGCCCCACCCAACAGGCAGTAAAGTGGAATGACAGGAAACACCACTTATTTGGATTTCTACTTCGTAAAATCCAAATGTGAATTCCCCTTCAAAAGCAGTCTTTAGTTTACAATGATGCAAAGCTCATTGCATCATTGTTATATATAATATTTATTTTAAAGGGTTATCTACATGAAATATCCCCAAAAATATCTCCATCTTTGTGACTGTGCAGTGCACCTAGATAAGAGCTGGGTTACTTTCTCAGCTCTTGGTGCCTAATCACATAAACTGCACCAATTATTCACCTGAATTATTATCTGCACAGGCACTTGATTCTTTCACCCTTCTAGTGAACTGAATAACCTGCGGAGTACAGGGTCTCCAGGACCCTGTGTGCGTGTTAGAACTGCTGACCTGGTGGACTAGGAGCTCTGCCACTTCCACGTGGTTGTTGAGGGCAGCCAGGTGAAGAGCGGTGTAACCATCATCCTTTTTCTCGTCCACTATCCATGGTCGTGGCAGTTTAGATAGCAGCACACGCATGGCACTACAAAACAAAGATGAGAATACAAATTTTCAGTAACTGAAAAAATGAACTAACAGACATTTAATAAGTCAGTAGGCTTTTATAAATTTGGTGAGGCTATGAAAGTCACGTGAAGGGCACTGGACTCTGAGAATCAAGGAAGTGACAGAAACATTAGAGAGCTAAATAAGGGTAACAAGCACTAGAGCAATAAATGGTAACAGAACACTTAAAAAATAACTAAACATTTTTATAAAGGAAGAATATAATCAGAAATGACTGTTCACAAAGAGCTTATTTGACAGACGATCTGAATAAACATAGCGCAACTTTTAAAAAAAAAGAAAAGTGTATTGACGTCTTTCTAAGGTTGAAATAAAATGTTATAATGTTCATTCATGTTTATTTCATGGTTTAAGTAAATATGAAAAGATGAACTGAGGCAATCCAGTAATCTATTACAACACATTAAAGAGCCAGAAAACAACAGAAAACAGAAAACACACACACAAGAGGTCTGGTGTTTAATGTGAGAGTGGCATCGCTTGTTGGACATTACAACAGTAATGAAGGAGGGCAGTTTTTGTGAAGGGTCAATTGTATCTGGTGATACTTTAAAATGTAAATAGCAGAAACAGGCACAAGTACACAGTGATAGGATCTATCCTAAAATCAAGAGAGCATGGCTTTTAAAAACATTTGATCTACAAAGTTAAACGCAGATTTGACATCTACAAAATATAAAAAGAAATTACAGTACATTGACCAATCTGCTACATACTGGCTACTGTATCTGTCCAGTACTAAATTAACATTTAAGTAAAAGCATATGAATGTGAACACAGGGAATATGTATAAAGTAGATAGAATGAAGAACTCAGTGATATCAAAAGGGCCTTTGGAACAGCCACTTTAGAGGTCATGCCACACATTCAAACCCCCAGAAAATTGACATACCCAAGCAATCTCATCAGATCATGACGAATCAAGGAAATATCACTTTATGCAGTGCTCATCTGGTTATTCACTGTGCTCAAGAAGAAATGCAGGGTTTGTATTCTCAAATGTGTGTTAAGGGTGTTAAAGTATCACTGGTAGGATGAGCAGAAATAAATGAGGATGCAAAGAAAAAAAAAAATTGATGAATGTAATTTCAGAGATGAGGTGGATTTGTGGAAGCCTCTGAAGTGCTGCTTTTTGCTGCAGGGTGGATTCTGGTAAACCCAAAGCCAGTCTCTACTTACTTAGGTAGTGCAGAGAGAGAGCATCAGCTCAGCACACATTTGAAGCGCTGTGCAGCAAAGCAGCTGTACTGCAGTGCACATGGCATGCACACACGCACAGCCCCGTTACATCTTTACACCTGCAATGCTCATAGAGGGCATGGAGTTTGTGGATATGCCCCTTAAATTATGTACAACTGATGCATAAGTTTAAGAAAACGTGCTCATGAAAAAATTCAAAATGATTACACAAATAAAATATATAGGTTTTGATATCCTGCAACACCCGTTAAGGTCTTTTAGACTGCACTGGCACGGACATCTTGCTGAGGACAGTAGTAGCCAGTATAGATAATAGTTTGCCACTGGTGCATTCTTGTATTGGCAAGAATGCAATGGGGATCCGTAGCAGTAAGGCGTTGGCATTGTGTATGGCAAGCCCTTCTAGATTAGGCGTAGATTGACAGGCAGCCTGCCACGGTGGTGGAAATGGGCAGGCATTAATATTAATGCTGCTTGCTGGCACTACTGCATTGCAGTCAACTTTTTTTTGTTGAGGAGGAGTTCAAAGAACACTAAATATTATGCAGTCTGTGGCAAAAACCCCTTGCAATTGCTTCCTGGAAATGATTTGTTCCACTGTGAGCAAAAGGAAACTGAGATGATGAATGGTTCGTTATTGGTGGCAAATCTTTATAGGGTCTCGATAATCGACTTAACGTAGGTAACACTCTCTACGCAAGAGGTGAGGGAACAAGGCTCAGAAGAAGCAATGAGGCTGATAAGGCCATATTAACATGAGGGCCAATGTAAAAGTGAAAGGCAGGAAAAGGCAGGAAGGAGAGGTAAGGTGAAGGAGAAGCACGATGGAACTGGGTCACCCTGTGAGATACAAAGATCCCTCAGGAGCATGCAGACGAGGCCTGTTGTCTCTGGTAGCCACACGGTAATTTGTCATAGGCCTGAAGCTCACTGTTACTAGGAAGGAAAAGGCAAACACTATCTAACAGTAGCACAAGAGCTGTAGAGTTGAACTCTTTTCAATGCAGCAAAGAGTGAAGCAATTGTATGATAGGTCTGGATAAGATGAGCCAGTCAACTCTGGGAACACTGGAATAAGCACTACCTTGTACCATCAAGACTGTAAAGTTGTGAAGTTAGATGGCATGGTGCTCTTGGCATAGACCATGGGTGAGAAATCTGAAACTTTAAGCTCATACAAATGAGCACTCCACTCACATAAAAATGGAGTGTGGCTGTACAAGTGGAGTGGTACATTTATTCCTTATCTTTATGTAAGACATAACAAACATGATTATAATTAATAGCCCAATGTGTATAATAACAACAACAGACCTTGTTTGAAAGAACAAACAAAACAAACATGAGACTGAGTAATTGAAACAATTCAGAACAATCAAGATACAAAGTGGATCTGAATCCCAATGTGAAGAAGAGTTTGTTATTAAGTCCAGCTTGCATAATACCTTACTTAAAGTTCCTGGCAACTTTGTCTTTATTAGTCATACGGTTGTTAACTTGTGATAAAACCCATTAGCATTAAAAATGTGGTCAACTAGTGAATTTTTACATTGATTGTAACTGAAGAGTCTGATACAGTATAAGATTTTATGAAAATGTGAGGAGGAAGGCATTGCAGAACACATAAAATTTTATTCACTTAATTTTACAGGTATGTCTGTCTTGCGCAAATTATCTGCATCAACGAAGGACCCATGGGCACAGTAATATCTGTGACCTAATTATCTATACTGTTTCTAGAGGCATATTGACAAAAAAAAAACAACTTCTCAATCCAAAATATTGCTGCACTCACATGGCAACAAATAATATGGTTTGAATAAAGAAACAAAAGAAACATGGTATTTTAAACACAAAATCCATATTTTACTTAGACTATTGCTGATATACAGGTGTTATGTATCAAAAACATTAAATGGAAATACCTCCAGGCCTCTAAAAATCATAATAAATATAAACTCATGGAGGGAAAAATAACATTTGACAGTGAGCTAACACTGAAAATGTTCTTCTTTGTGTAGTGAAGGAAATTTCTTCGATTGGTAGCTGACTCACTTTGGGGAGTGGTAGACATCACTGCTATAAATCTTAGGCTTTAAATCACTCCAACCCCAAACTGTTTACTCGAGGTGGGTAAATTCAATCCACAACAGTAGCTCAGCTGCTGTCCAAGCTCTTCAGAAACAAGCAGCAAATCTAACAAGCCAGCAGACAGATGTCTAATAAGCATGTATTAAGGATACAGTTGGGTGTACTTGAAAGTTAGATTCCCATTAACAGTAGTATGATGCATCGCTGCCAGGTTGATTTAATGATCTGCATTGGGGCTCTATTTACTGCCTGCTCAAGTATTACGGTCACAAAATGCATTTAAAATATCTATAGGTCTTGCCAAGTAAAGAGCAAGTAAGAGCATTAATATTGTAGTATTGGAGGAGTCTGACCAAAATCATATAGGTGTAACTGTAAAATTATGCGTATATACATATAGTTACAGTTAAATATATAGTTATATAGAGATAAGTCAACTTTAAACTGAGCGGATGCTGGAAAAATACCATCTACAGAAATGATTTATTTTTGAACTCAAAGTGCAGATGCTAGCTGAATCATGAGACCATCACTGCTCAACTTCTCCATCATTCTCTTACCTGTCAGTTTAAGTTAAGTAGATACAGTGACCTCCAAGTGACCATATGGGTTTCTATGGAAACCATTTATGAATTATTCAATGCTTGAGAATGGGTCAGTTATTAACATGGGTCAGTATGCAAACTGTAAATGTTACTGATGCACTGAACAGAAGACTTTTCAATTTGTTCTCCAATACATTCATTAATGGGAGGAATTAAAAGTGATTGGAAGTAAATCAACTATCTATTTCTACAAAAGGATCATAAAATATAAATTCTTTTTGAGCAGGGATAAAGGCAACTACTAGAAATTAAACGATTCTTAAAACAATGGCAGGTAAGCATAAAAATACATTAATATAATTATTATTAATTATTCTAGTGCTTCACTTTCTTTCTATACCTACTATATATACTTTACTGCTACTCATGATATCATCCACAGTCATGTCTCTTACCATTATGACACCAACTACGACAACTATTGGCTCAGAATAATGACTTGGCCAACCCCCAGAACAAGAACAAGTGGTTTGATTGGGCATAAGGCAGTTTGGCTTGTATCAGTTTGTCCTTGGATAGTCTGACTTGATTGATTACAGTCCTTTACCCCAGTGGAGGTGGACATATGCATTTGGGGGAAAGGTTAAAATGTGCATTGTCCAAATAGTTTTCCGTTTTTGGTTGCAATGACACCAGCAGATCGTCCTGTAGGTGATTTGTGGAAAAGTGGAATATAAAGATTTAGACATTTTGAAATCCATCCAGACAATTTACATTATTAATATGGCAGAGCTGGCCACCACTCCTGTCTTGTTAACATAAAAAAACTACACAGCAATAGATCGGGCCTCAACAGTGAAGTCACCATTCCTTGTCTATTAACCACACGGTTGTTTCAACTAACATTTTCTTTGTTTACAAACATGACAACCACACAAAGACACGTTTCCTGGGAAATCAGACCAGCTCAAGTTACAAATTTTTACTTTAAGCTTAAATGTTGATTTGAACATTATTGGAAAGCCTTACTTTCAGAGTAGTGACATTGAGACTATTGGGAGGAAAATCTATATTTCAATAGCCTACTTTCTCTCGCAGTTATATCATTGGGTAATTACACTTCATGTAAATTGCGGACATCAGGGAGCCGCCATTATGAATGGCAATGAAACTGCTTTTAAATGCACAATCACTTTTTAGTTTCACTTTCAAGATTTGTGATCACATGTACAGATGTTTGTCACTGAAAGGGCTCCAGTCTTCAATTGTCTCTCTTTTCTAGTTTATGTGGTAAGTAAAATTTTATGTACTGTACTGTAACAGGCAACCATTAGCAATAGTTATTTGTTTTCCATGCTTTTTTGAAAATGGATACACTCTTCGGGTGACCCTCTCCCCACCCCCGATGTCATCGTCCATAGCGATGTTTCACTTTAAGCACCATCTGCCGCCAATTTTCTAGGCATCGTCCAACCCTATCGCCAATTAAAAAATTTTCATCTATGCCTCAATTTTAAATAAAAATGGCTTCAAAACCAGTAAGCTGGATCCAACGCTGCTCATATTGTTGTGTGTCTCTACCATTGGGCATTACAGTATGTGTGTAGGGGGGTTTTGGAGCTGAGGTGAGAGATCAGAGTGGAGCAGTGGTACAGCCGCAGTGGGGCTCAGTGGAACAATGGCCAGGAGCTGAGAGACCGACTGCCACAGGCTTCCCCCGACAGCACTCAGTTCGGCCCTTCATAAATCACTTTTATGCCGTCTGCCGCTCAGCAGCTTTACCCACTCCATGATGGAATGCTTAAAGGGCTGAGGATCAGGGGAGAGGGAAATAGACCAAGAAAAGAAAAACAGGGTGGAGGATTTAGTGTTATAATCAAGTACACTGAATATGGAGGGTGTGTTTAGGGTGTTTTTCATCCTGAAAGAACAAAACCAAACGTCTTGATTCATCAGCTTATCTTAAAGTTGCTGTACAACGCCAATTAAGAAATCAAATCTCGCTCTCTAGACAGGTCTGTTGTGTGTAATCAATCCCACCAAGACTTAAAAGCTGTGCCAAAACTAATCAGACAAATAACATTAAAAAAGTAATTTGTCTTTTTGCATAGACCCCAAGACCTTAGTAATTAAAACCCCTGCTTAACTCAATACTTCTTACCATTCTGTCAGTCAGGTACTGGTGTGATTGATGAGATGTCCTGTTACAGGGGTACCTGAACTCAGCACTTCCGGGACAGCTTTCAAAACTACAGGAGAATTACCCATGGGTGGTGCAGCCGGTCAAAGCACAAACTGTCAAAGTGAAGCCGAGTCAAAGTTCTCAGATCGTGTCTGGAAATCCTAGCTGTGCAACATTTGCAGTGAACTGTAGCAAAATGTTACACATTTCAGTATAGCCATGTTATAGAAAAAAATATATTTTTGCAACTTAAACTTTAATCCAGGAGGTTGAACACAGCAAGAACTGTTTTTTTCAACTTCTTTTAAAAGAGAGGTAATATACAAAAAAAGTCATACATTGTATGTCCTGCTTTCTCTGATCAGTAACCAGCTCAACTAAACATTTACAATTTATGACCTAAAGGTGGAAATCAGATGGTGCATTTGTATGGTATATGCATGGTATGCTTCTGTATAGTGGAGTAAGTGGAATTTAAATTAAGACTGACATGAAAAAAAAACAAAAGGGCTGACCGGGCCAATATATCTCCCTTACTAATGGAGACATTAAGCTTAGCTATTCAACCTCCATTTACATCACATGCATAAAAGGGGCTGTTTACACCTGGTCACTTCATGCGTTTTGTTTGATCGGATATCTACCCAATAGTGAAATAAACATAAATGACCTCCGAAATGCATTCGAAACCGATATAAATCCAATCGCTCAAACCACTTCAGGAGGTGGTCTGGGACGCATTCCAGACGAAACTGGACAAGTGTAAAGGCATCTGGATGCTGTAAAATTTACTCCTCCCAAATTGTTAAAATAATAAAATGTGTGAGAGCGTGTTATAGGCTATGACATTATAGTCAGATATGACAGTGCTAATACAACACGCATCACCACGAGTAGCTGAGCATCTCTTCAGCAAGCCGATGCGCAAACTGCAGTGAACGAAAGTAACAAACTTCTTTTTACCGGAACTGAAAGTGACTGATCTACTGACCAAGTGATAACTAATCTTCATTTAAAGTAGAAAGACTAACATATCTTTCCAGTGCTTATGCCATGCGCTTTCCTATTGTGGTCTTTGATCTTGAAATAAGCTGATAATTAATAAAATGCAGCGCCTATCTTTTGATTCCACTGACGGGAAGATATCAGATCAGCGAAAATGCATAACACCCATGTTTTTTATTTTGATGAGGGGTGGCTTTCTTCGAAGTCCCAGTTGCTGGGGTGATGTTTTTACATTTTATTGAACGAGTGCTTCACTGACTGCTAGGTTTTGCAGCCCCATGAACATTAAAAATGTGTCTTTTTTTTTTTTTTTTTATGCTGCCGTTTAGCTAAGGGTTGGGCCTCAAGCCGATGCATTACTTAAAGTGCATTACACCTGGCAAATAGTCAATTCCTGAAATGCCCATAAATACAGAGCGCATTTGAGCGCATGTCAATACATTAGATTGTGGACACATTAATTGAATTGTACTTCACAATAATAAAATATTCTTGCAAGCATTACACAATCTTAAGGATTTCACATCTTTCCCAGAGATTTTTTTAGTAATCTAATGCAAGTTAGAAAGCTATTTTTATAATCCTCAAAGGTTTGCCCAACACTGCCGCGAGCTATAAAAAGTGGGAGAGGAGAAGCCTCAGGACAATTACCAACTAGAAATTTACATTATTTAACAGAGACATTACACTAAACGATGTGAAAACATTACTTTGAGAGATTAGATAGTGCCTTGAGCGCTGTAATTATCTCTGTGTGGGGGTGGGCGGACTGCAGAGGTAGCATTGTTACTGCAGGTAGTGAGACGCAGCAGCGGAGGACAAAGCCGTGAGATGACAGAGGACATTGCTGGCTAAAACCAGCTCTCAACACTGAATGATGGGACCTCCTAATTAAACATTTCTGTGGTTGTGCCTCAGGAAGCCTGAATGTGGCTCTTGAAAATTAATGAAAAGCTCAAGAGGGAAGAACAAAACTTGAACCCCTGGGGAAATCCTGGCGTGCCCCAGAACCAAGATAAATCATATGCTCAATACAAGTTCGACAGCTGCAGACAGATAGCTAAGCTAGTGTCCTTTGAAATACCGTAACAGGTTTAATCCAAATTGCACTCTAGTACTCTAGATTTTCATAAACCTTCAAGCACTATTCACTCCCCCTCTTCTCTCACACCTAACTGCGTATGTTACTAAGTATAGTGACAAGGAGAGGCAAGATCTACCATATGCAGCATGTTCCGGCACTATTTAAAAGAGAACTGCAGGATGGGGGCTGTTTAGATGGAGAGTTGGAGTAAGGGGTGGAGAGGTTGGGTGTTAGAAAAGCAGGGGAGGGGAAACGAGTGAGGGAAATAAAAGTGGAACCATGAGAGACCACTTTATTTGGCGCTACTAAAAATAACATAGCGAATAGCAGGCCGGCAAGCCAGTGCTGTGTTAACACAGGCTAGCTACTTGCATTGCTGGACCCACAATCGATAGGTGGAACGCTGGATGGGAGACTTCCCAGAGCTTGTAGGGGAACAGCTGCCTTGGTGCAAAGGAGGAGGGAGGGGGGTATTTTTTGACTGGTTGACTAAATATGGTCACAGGGAGGTGAGCGAGATACCAAAGAAGAGCTGGTTCTAAAATGCTTCCCCTGCTAAAAAGTGCTAATGATTTAGCTTTTTGAGGCGCAACAGCTGGCTCCTTTTGTGGCTAGTGGCTTTCTGTTGACTTTCAAGAACACCAATGGCAAGTCTCCGAAATCAGATGGGGCGATAAACGATAAGAGTCACCTCAGAGTTTACAGAGAAAGGGAAACTGTTGACAACTAAAAGTTATCTGGAAGCTTCAGCGATGCAACAATCTGCATACTTCACAGGCTGTTGATGCACTTTTGTTTTAATTTAAAATGGCTACTCTTAAATTTAAGACCAAAAAATAGCATTGCAGAAGGCAGCGGCTTGAGAGCTAAAACTGCGGTTTTCAAATGATGTCGATTAGAAATAAACTAGCCAAGCACAAAAGCGCTAGAGATCTCGAGCAGTCATGCACATCTTCACAGAATTCACTGAGAATGCACATGCAAGAGATGGGAGGGAGGAGGGGGTGAAAGTGCTGCAGTTTTTTCTGCCCGTTTTTAGAGCAGCAGCGACAGCTCCTCGTGTCAGCATGATGTCTATCCCTGCCTAAATGTAAGCCGTGAGTATGCTTTCTTCACCCGGCTCCACCCCTCTCCGCTTTACCACTCTTGTTCCTTCTCCACAACACTCGTTCACTATCCCCCCACCCCCCTCTTCGTCAGAGAAGCTGAATCAGCGAGTCGGGCATGCGATGGCTGCAGCAGCTGGAGAACTCCGGAGGTCATTATGGCTCTTCACACACAGGAGAGAAGAAAGAGGGAGGAGCAGAGAGTGGAGGAAACTGAGCTGACAGGTAATATATGCTCCCTGTGCCTTTCTCCCTCCGGATGGGAGTTTGCCCCCCATGCCGGTTGGTCCGCACTGACGTCTCTGCTTTTTTCTTCTCCGTTCCGGATGCACTAGGGGTTAAGCGCGTGGCCGGTCAGCCGCGGTGTGGTCGCTTAGAGGGAGTGGAATTTACAGCTCTGCAGCAGCAGGATGAGAAAAACTACTCTGGGAACACCTTGTGAAATAATGTAAGTGCTTCCCCCTGCAAGGAAAGCGGCAGGGACATGTGAAACAGCCGGACAGACAGGTGTAGGTGGAACGGGGGAAAATTGCTGTCATCTGTACGGATTTGCTTGCTCGCTAGAATACTGTTTCCACCGCTCTTGTGCCCTACCTCACTCTCTCCGTGTCTCTTGCTTTTCCAGTGCTGGTCAGGCAGCAGGCTGCTGCAGCACAGCACTCTCTGGTTCATTACCTCCTCGTGGCTGCAGCACTGTAGACATCTGAAAGACGGACTCAGAAACTCAATGTCCCTGAAACGTGCAGCTTTTATCTGGGATCTTTCGCTCTGGGGCACTTTCAGACGGAATACAACTCTATCGGGATGGTTACACACTTTGCCAACACTCAATTTTCCAGTGGCCAACCGTAATTAGCAGAGCCATGTTTGGTGTTTCAAGACAGCGGGGGGACAGGTGTATGCTAGCCACAAAGGGACATTGGTGTCACAGTGGAACGCAAGTTTCAGGCCAGGCGTGGGGTGAATCGGATTGATGTAAAAACAGATGTGCTGGCATATTAAATCTCCGGGGAGGGCGGTTCAGTGGCTGCTGGATATGTGTGTCAGTGAGTGAACCCAAAACACCCAGGGTAGTAACCCAGTTTTTTCTCTGTCTCTCTGCATGCTTTCCAATCACTAGGCAGGGGCAGGGCTGTAGTGCTGCAGTGCCATCTCCCCCTCTCAACACACTCATCCCTAAATCTTTACTAACATTGTGGCGCCACAAGAGTCCAGCCATACCTCTCCATCATATCTAACCCCGTCAAGCACCACAAACTCATCCAGGATTTCCACCCCTGCCCAGAATAGCCTGTCTAAGTGTCCTTCTGTTATGTTTCCACCCCTGCACCTCTCCTTTTGGCCTGGTATTGGATAGGCTCCTGAGAGGAGGGGGATGAGACAGGGCGGTGTTGACTTGTGGAATGTGTGGAGCTGGAGCAAAGATTCATTAGAGAGCTACTGAACATTTCATGCTGCCATGCAAACAGTTATTGATCTCCAGCACACAGCACTCGAGTTCTAGAGGAGCGTCTAGAATAAACATACCTAGTCAACTAGTCAAAAAAGTGAATATGGGGGGTTCGCAGGGAAAAAAAAAAGAAGAAAAAAGGAATGGGAGAGGAGAATCAGCACACTCGTTACAAATCACTATTGCTGAGTGGGCATTAGCTCTTGCATGTGACCTCTGGCCTGGTCTGTGTGGCTAAAGCCCAAATCCTGCTCACAATAGCTTCCTGTTCCACTTGGATCAACCTCATTTTTGGATCTCAGCAACCAGTCTGACATACAACTGAGAATGTGGTTAAACAACGGACAAGCAGATGGAAAACGGGTGGAAAAGAGATGCACAACACGTTCAGGACACAGTTACATTAGAAATGCGTATTCTTTTTCCCATAAGGAGTCCTTTGAACTTTCATGGACAACAAGAAATCGAGGAAACAAGGACAATACAGGAACAACTTCCTCTATTTTTCAACAACATATTTTTACAGATTTCAGAAAGAGACTAACTTTTTACCCCCCCAAAAAAAACAGATATAGCACTCTTCTTTTCCAGATTCCCTACGGATACCCCGCATTCGAGGACAGCCAAGGTCAACAGAAGATAAAACACTGAGTGAACCCCAATATGTGTAACGCGTACTGAGAAAACTGTTGGGATAAGGCAAAGAAAAGAAGAGTGACCTAAACAATCTGTGAAAGTCACCTTATGTTATAATCCTCTGCATTCTGCAGGATGGTTTAAAAAAAAAAAAAAAAAAAAAACCTGATCTACCGAAGTGATTAAATGCGTGTTAACCAAACATCATATCAGAGAAGGTAAGGAAACTCATCTGTGTCTGGGGCTGCCTACTTGGTGTACATACTTCTTTATGTGCCCATATGAACATATGACAGCTATGGAATGTAAAGAAGTATGTATTCTTGGTCAGGTGCTGATCCTCAGTTTATAAAATGTGCCATGATTCTCTGCACCACTGAATATGGGTACAGTGTGATGGATTTTGTAACTGGGGTGCAGAAACTTACTGCAGCAGTGGAATCTGAGAGAAGTTGCTGTTCTTTCGGTGACTTCACCAGCAGTCCACACCGCCTCTCTCTAATTCAGCAATTGCCATGTTAGTTCATTCTGATGGATTCTCATGCTATAGTTCCTTTCTGCAGGTAGACTACCATTAAAATAATGGGTTGTAGTGCCCACTTTTTTTGGTGACAGAATGAGTTCAGTCACTGCTACCTAAAAGATCCAATAACGGCCCGAGACGTCGCCATTGGAACAGGAGCTCCTTTCATTATTGGAGAGTTTGCAGCATTCTAAGCTTTGAATTGTGGCCAGCTGCAACTAAGATCCTGTTTCTGCAGGAGCAGCATGTGCCAGAACCATTAATACCTTAATCTTTTTAAACTTGCCTAGAGAGGGTAAGGTTAGGACAATTACTTTTTTTTTTTTGTCCCTTAAAAGTTAGATCTTGCTACAGGGAAGCTGCTGAGGTAACCGTTCCATAAAGGTGAGCAGAGCTTGGCTATTAAAAAGGAAGCTTCTGTCACATTGTGGGATAGTACTGTTGTCTGTTTCACCCTGCCACCCATTTCTGCCCCTTTTGTTCATGTTTGCTAGGCTTGCCAAATGCTTTGCTGGACCACAGAGTAGTCAGATTAGAGCATGGAAAAGTGACAATGCAGGGTCTGCCTGTCAGCTGATTCCAATTGTCCTCTACAAAAGGTAAATGGGGGCCTTCAGAAGAGGACCTCTTTCATTTTTGGTCAACTGGTGTGCAGCAAGAATCATTGTGAAAGCAGTAGAATGAATGTACGAGTAGAACAAATGTATTATACAATGCTGAACTTTTAAGCTGATCAACAGGTGATGAAAACGGTCGTGTGAGAAATAAGGCGATAGAGGACAGTTATATGACGTAGTGTGCCATGGTAAGCATTCAAACTCCTAAAAGTAGATTTATGGTGATGACTTAGGTCAGAGCATTTCTGCAATCCTCGCTCACTTGTGCTACCGATCAAAAGAAATCTAAAGTACGCATTGTGTGCAAAGATACAGTAAGGGTTTTTGGTCATGACTGGAGCCTGGGAGAGCTTGTGGCCCATTTTTCTGAATGTCAGACACTCCCGTCTGTCCTCTGTAGGGCTGTGCTCTTTCCATTTTTGTGCACCGCTTGCTGTATGGTTCACTCCTGTCAGTCGTGTGGCTGTGTTCCCTCTTTCTCGCCCTCAACCCTCAGACTGAGTGACACGCACAGCAGATGCTGACATTATCAAATGTTCAGCTGCCGTCCCTGGCTTTTGCCCTCTTATGGCCAGTGTATTTGGGGGCCGAACTTTGTCCAGAATGCTGCAAGCGAGTGTCTGTATAGAGCAGGGAGGGGGATCTGTGGTGTAAATAGCACTTTACTGACCCCTCTTTAAGGAGCGCCATATTGAGCAGCAATGACCCCTTGCTTACACTCTCAGCTGGCCACCTGCTTAGGAGCTAAAGAGGCCTTTTGGTTCCATTTAAGCTGACAAACAGTCCACTGCGTCTTACAAAACAACACGTGCTAACTCTGTGTCACTGAATTGTTTTGTGGAGTTGTGGACTGTGATGGACATGTAGTTCAAATATCTTTATTAGTCATTTCAACATCAGCACACATGAGCAGTCTCTGAGGAGCTCCCACCACACTCCCTTATTGGATTAAGTGGGCAAATTAACCCTACAATTTAGCCGAGTATGACTGAATCTTTTCAAAATTGAGAAAGTGACAACTACAAACAGCAGCACATGCTGACATCTTGATCGCCCAAGCGACACTCTGCCCTCGGCAGGCTTAATCCATCAGCTGCTGTAATTGCTACAAGACTTGCGGACACTTGACTCGAGTGCACCACGATGGATTATTATCTTTTTCGCTGAGGACATTTCTCTTTTTTAACAAAGAGAAAGAAAACCTTTGGAGCGCAATGAAACTTTTTTTTTGATAGTTAGACAGAATCTGACATATAAAATGAGCCCATGCAACATTTCATGTCATGTCTCACACAGTTTTACTGTTTAAACAGGGTCAGAGCAGCTGTTTGTTTAATCAGTTTCATTAACAGCAAACCACAATGCTTTGCTAAAGCTGGTAAAATGGAACCAAATCACCTCTTCAATGGATTTGGTCCCCTTCAACCAGCTGTAGCTATGCTTTGATGACAACATGAATGGTTATTTCTTGTTTTTCTTTTTTGCTTTTGCAGGAATTGAGATTTAATCTTCATGAAGTTTTTTAAATAAATGTTATTCCAAAATATTGTGATTGCCTTTTCTACAAGCTGAAAATATAACCTAACAGAAAGAACTGGGTTAAAATATAAATACATCAGCCACTATTTGAAAGTTCTGAAAAGAAGGTAATGTGACGCAATAGGGGTGTTAAGTTGGGCTAAGACAGGTGACTGACATCCGCAACTGAATATCTGAGTACACATGGAAACGGAGCAAAAGTAAGTGGAGGTAGAGGGGAGGAGAGCAGTTGCAGTACAAGCTCACTGCGACACATGCGGAAACGGTAGACAGCGTGCCTCTCTGTAACCCTTCTCTGCCTGCATACAGGGGAGTGGAGATAAAAACCAGATGCTTCTAAGTGTGGGGGGTTATACACACAAATCATACACAGAAAGAGTCCACCAATTATGGCCCCCTGGCACACTGACGCAGCGCAGGCATGCGGTGTGAACCTCCCTCTCCTCTGCATCAGAGCAGCATCCTTCCTTCAGTCACATGGATCGCAACGCTGCATCATAATTTCACCCATAATTACGCTGATCTGCCACCATGTCATGCTGAATCTGTGCTGCACCTCCATCCATATAATGCATCAGTTTTTATACAGAGATAGTTGGAAGATCACATCAGTGATTCAAGATTTTAGGTTAAAATATGTAGGGTATGGTTTATGTTTTAACTGCTGTAACTGGTCACTATTTCTATTAAGATTTGTTGTTTTGTTTGTTTGTTTTTTTAAATATATATTAGTCTCTTTTTATTGATTGTCTTGTGTGTAACAAAATAAATGAGTATGTTAAATGATCAATGACAAATAAGTATATACAATAAAAAAATAGTTTAAAATGTAAAATTCTTATTGTTTATTTTGGTTATGTGTTTAAAAATTGTTCTACCATTTTTAATAAAATGTTAAATTCAATGGTTAAATTTAATAAACAGTAAAAATGTGTTGCGGAACCAATAACATTCTTCTTACACCTCAAATACTTGTGAAGGTACTTTTTGTATACAAAAAAATATCATGAATGATTAATTTAATCAATTAATTAACTACACATTTCATAAATTATTATGCAGCAATGGTAAAATATTTTTTCCCACATACCATATAACGTATTAAAGCAGTCCATTTTTCCCCCACTAAGAAATAATAGTACAATATTAAGCCTTAAAACTACTTGGTTTCTTTGCAAGAATTTTCTTTTAAGAATTTTCAGGCCTGTGATCAGCTAAGAACTAAAAAGGAGGACAACATTAACCGAACAACAACAGTAAAATTATAATTATAATGTTTATGGCTTAATCTATTTTTATTTTGGAGGAAAACTACAGGGAGACCTTAAAGCTTCTCTTTTGCTGACAACATTAATAAATGAGTGTCATTAAAAATTAGATGGTTGCAGCAAGCTGCGTTTTCTAATGCATTTTGTAAGTGACCTAACTCACAGCAAATGAAGAAATGGAAACACGCAGTATGTTAAACTTTATATTCATAAACTGCAGTCCGCATACATAGAAAAAATGACTGGCTCATTGGCGAGTAAATGACATTTATCTAGCAGTAGTGTTATCCTAAGCATATCAGCCAGAGTCAGAGTGCCAAACACCAAATAAAAATCAGTGCTGGTGAGTATTCATTATTCATTTTGGACTGGCTGGGATGCAAAGGGTATCCCCCCCACCCCACACACACCAGCTGCTAAATGGTGCCACTACTTTATGCAGTGCCTTCAGAATGCAATGCATAAAAATATTTGCAATCACAGCATTTTGTTTGCTTAGAAATAAAGGCCAATTCAAAATATAAATCTTTCCTACAGTCCCCTACCTCATGTACTTCTGAGGTTTGAAAATATGTAAAGAGTTATAAAAATGGGAAAAAAGGCATTTTTAATAGATTTTAAATAAATATATATTTCCAGATTTAAAAAGAATGTTATTGACACAAAAAAATAATGTTTAATAATTTTACAAGTATTACAAAAATATAAAAAAATTCAAAAGTTAAAGTCACACTGAAATTCCAATTAAAAAAGCATTAAAATTATGTTAACTACCGTAAATTGAAAAAAAGACCATCTAATATACAGCCCAGGTTTTTTTTCTAAAAACTAATTTCCTGAGTGGCTTAAAATCGAGCAGAAAACTGGCAATTCACCTGACAATACAGCAGAGGCACAAACAGCCTATAATAATCCGTGCTGATCATTTGCTTTCATATTCAACGGTTTCTCTATAAACATAAAACACCTCATTGACCAATTATTTTCATTAGTGCCAAGCTCTGTTCCTATGACGCCGTTTCCACTAGCAGCACCGGATGTGACTGCTGGCTAAGGCTCGAACCAAGCAGCTGAAAAGCGGCACAAAGCAGTGCATCCGAGGGTGAGAGTGCATGTGGCGGTTAACAAACCGGTTGGTGCATTTGTACAGTAGTAATAGGGGCTGTGCAGCGGCAGCCTCTGCAGGGCCTGTTTGTGGACTCTGTTATGAGTCATGGGCTATTAATCGTACTGTTTACAGTGCTGGAGCACAACTGCCTTCCAGCAGCCATCCAGAGAGTCACTGAGAGGAACCAGTCCTGCTCTCAGCCTGGGACTGTCATAAACATACAGAAAGAAAAAAAAACGTATGAAAAATTTCAACACACTCAAGACGCAAATTTTCAATGTATAGCAAGATAAACATGGAGAATGTTCAATAAAATCTTTCAAATAATAAGACAGAAAAGGCCAGGATGCATAAGTCCTTTTCAGATGAACATCTTTCAAGGAGTTAAAAAAAAAACAAAGTTAAAGTGTATATGCATACCAAGAATGTTTTCTGACAGTCCAACAGGTTTGTTTGATTTGTCTGCCTGTTTAAAATTCTTGTGTAAGGTTATAACTGTACTTACAACAGCCATCATTGAAGAAGACCAGTTGAGAGACACATCAATGTGTTAATAACTTTAGGAAAACACGCAAGGATGAAAAAAGCATAACGCTTTTTGCTGCCGTAAAATGTTAAAATGGTGCAAGTGAAGTTAAGTTACTACTTACTGGTTTTAAGTTCAAAAATTAATACTGATCGCCACTTGGTTACCGGATAGTTAATCAATTTCTTAAGACACAGTTACTATGTTTATGTACCCGACCCCTGAGATGTGGATTTAACATTTCAAATATTTTAAAGCAGCCAACCAACAAGTTTTTCATGACCTAACCACATGCTGAAAAAATAGCCGACAAGGACACAAGCTTAGTACTAGCCTTCAGACCAGGTTAATGTATACTCAAGTCTGCACAACAGGACTGGACTGAAAAGCTTCAGCACAGGAAAGAAAGAGTGCGGCGCAGAGACTGCAGCGGTGGGAGCTCATGCGAAAAATACAAGTAAATGGTGAGCTGGAGGAGAGCTATATATCTCTAGGAATTTCTGATGGTGAAGGGACAGGTTCTGCTCCCAAGCAAGGCTCTAATGTACAAGCGAGCCATAAATAATAACCCGGGTCAGTTCTTCATCCGCACAGTCAATAAAAAGGATCCCCATGTTGCCATTGGGGGATTGATCATTTCACTGAGGCATTTATAACTTATACAGCAATTTTCTATGGTACAAAGGTGCACCAATAATTCAAATTAATTCCCATTTTATTTGCAATGAATAATAAATAGATATATTTACAGTTAACGCATTAAAGAGAAAATTCACCCAAAATTTTTCATTACTCTATGATTTACTCACCCTCAAGCAATCCTATATGTATTTGGCTTTCTTCTTTTAGATTAATAGAATCCGAGTTATATAAAATAAAATGTCCTGGCTCTTCAAAGCTTTATAATGGCAGTGACTGGGTGATTCTGAAGTCCAATAAAGTGTATCCATACTTCATAAAAATATTCCACACAGCGCCGGGGTGGGGTAATAAATGTAAAACGCCACTCTTTTGAGTATAAGCTAGAGATTCCGGTTTATAAAATGTTTTAAATATGGATGTTTTTAATGAAATTTGACTTTATATTTATTGATGCACACTTTCTATATCAAGTGTTGTGCTTCTGTGAAGCTTTTTGTCAATCACTTTTATTTATATAGCGCTTTTGGGTCATTCCAGCTGGAATCATCAAATGGTCCCCACCTGACCATGTGATGGGTAATATGCCCAATAGATCATATACAAAATTTCAGATCTCTACTGTGCATACTTTTTTTTTTACAAAAAATCTGTAAAAAAGTTTGTTTTTTACCCCGTTTTGGCATCACAGTCTGAGTGACCATGTTCAGACTGAAATAT